>KQ435859.1:3367483-3393851 GCA_001276565.1 Melipona quadrifasciata
ATTTGAGTCTGTGCAGGTGTCGCACAGGGAACGTTACCTTCATTCGCTGTTGTTCCGTCATAATTATAAAATTCTAAAAGTACAGACAAAAGATCAATGGCCAAGATTCTACGGAGAGTTAATATAAAAATCATTTCTCTCATTTTCAACAAACCATTGACAACATATTGTTGGTCAAGTAAATTATAACCGAGACCATCGTAAACGACGTGGATCCAATAATAAAGTTTGTCTCCACGTTTTAGTCTTGTGGTCCTATCTTCGTATGTCCAACGGCCATTCTTTCTTTTTATAATATCCCTGGCAATACTTCCTGCTTCGAGTCCGTAGAAATCTTCGTTGAATTTAACATGATATGCGACTAAACTGATACCATTCTCATCTAAATGAAAGAAATGCTTGTTTTTTAAAGATAAAAATTATCATTGTTTTTAAAAATAATATTATCTTGTTACATTTGAATTGCAATTCGTATTATATTCAATTGATGTTTCGTTCGTATATTGATTCATTTTCATTTTCATTGAATTTTTAAAACTAGATGAATATAAATTTATGTATGAATAAAATTAAATGAAAATAAACGAACGTGGACGTGTTTTAAAAGAGTAACTGTCGGTATTAGAGTGACGTAGTCATTAATAAAATTTATTCAGTGAGCAATAAATATTTTTAGATATTCACAATATTGAGGAAAATGAAACTTGCGCGTGTGCGTGTAATAATACTGAAATCCTGCATTGAACTATCGAAATATCATTGGAATTATAAAAATATGTTTTTAGATACACGATTCATTTCTTCTTCTGGATCCTTCAAAATTAATATATTTTTTGTGAACATTTGTAATCTTTTCAATATTAACTTTTTACAATACAAATTGAATTTATTCTATATTTTCAGCATTCAAAATTAAAATTAGATTTTTTATACATTACTGTATTACAATTTTCACATTAAACACAAATAAATGGTATTATAAAATTACATTTTCAACAATTACTACTCTTTCCGTCAATCATTTTATTTGAACAAAAAATTAAATTGTGTACTACTTTCGTTTGAATTTTAAGGAACTACAGAAAACTAAAGCGACGCGATGATACTGGTACCAAGCGAACAAATATATACCAAAAACGAGGAATTCTACTCACCTGGAATAGACATTCGTAATCCTTTCGGATGCAGAGGTTCCACAGTCGGCGTCGGAGGCTCATATTGTGCTAAAATTTTTTGAATTACTATATTAAATAATAAAATAATCGTAACAAGAGAACATTTGATTCCGGGAACGCTCATGACGTGCATATTTGATGATGTTGCCGAGGCGACACTAAAGAGAGGGATGCTGCTGCGGCGTTTTAAGAACAGGTTTCTGCGTAAATATATTTATCTATAAATGTATCCACCTCCACTCTTCATGATTCTCCGACATCAGAAAACGCTATTTAGCTGATTTAACAAAGTAAAGGCCATGAAATGGGGAAATCCGTTCATTGATAATTATTTGTTTACAAGCAAGAATATCTAATTTATTATTATAATTAATTATTTATTTTTATTAAATTTGCAAGTTTACTGTTTTATAATAATAATTCATTTTGTGAAAGAAAAGGGAAGGATTTAGTATATTTTTGATAAAAATAATGTTATTAATTTCATTTAGTCATAAACTTCATTTCTTCATTTTAATAGCTTTCTTTTTAAATTAATCAACTTAAAATATTAATATTTCAAATATCACCAATGAAATAAGCGAAGATAGTAAACGCAAGTATCATTAATATTCCTGTTATTATATATCTTGTGATAGATATTATGTTTCATTATCTTGCGTGAAAAGAATATATAAAAAGAATTGAAATATGTTTTTGCAGCATTTCATATAAACCGCGCAAGACGGAACAATTATACATCTAGGGAATTTTTTTTTGTCGTTTAGTATCTGAATAGTTGCCTCATCGTCTTCAGCCGCCATAAGTTCCGATAAGTTTCGACGTTTCTGTGCCAAGTTTCATTTTAGTTGCTGTGCAATAAAGAAAGGTTTTCGTGAATTTTACGCCAAAAGTGTTGCTACTTCCTGAGTCGTGAGTCGTGAGTATCATTTTTCTATGTCAAATGTTTACATTCACATTTTTATTTTCGTCTTACATTCTTGCAAAAATGTTGAATATTCCCGAATATGTTGTTCGGAATAATGCGATTAATGTATTTAATACACGTGCATTTTTCTTGTAATTATAATAAAAACACATTTATTGTGCTTGTTATATTATCAGAAACGTAATTCTAAAAATGTATTTCAACTAAATTGAAATTGATATATCCTCGATCATCATGGCGATCACATTTGGATGCTTGTCAGAACATGTTTCTGAAATTCCCAAGCTACTGTATTTAATAAAGATGCTTTGAAGTATATATCAGCATCGATAACATATTTAAGGATAAATAATTTAATCTGTATTTCCCTTTGTGATTGTATTGCATTTCAAATAGATTAATGCATTTTATTTGATCCAATTGAGTTCTTCATAAACTCAGTGTATTGGGTATTCTCTTCTTTTTACATACAAGTTATATAGCACAACTTTTGTGTACTATTTATACACTGTAATAAGGTATATTTCCAATCACTTTAGATGTATTTCATTTTGTGAAATATAATAGATATTGTATGTTTGTTAGTGGCTCTTGGTTATTCTCAATAACTAAAATTTTGATGTATGTTCAAAACGTACATCTGTTTTATATTGTATACATATTTTGTTGGATGTAATGTTTTTGTATACATCTTGTATACTATCTCTGTAATTACATATACTTAAAGCATATTTTCTATATTCTATATTTCCGATGGTATTCAATGTAATAATCCTAATTAATTTTATTCCAAATCTATTTCTTTATCCTTCAAATAATTATACCATCAAGCCTTAGGAGCACCATATATTTATTGAAAAATGTGATATAATTTTAGGTTGATCTATGATTATTTTATTTAATTTCAGCTCTTAAAATTTTATTTGTATTTGATAGAAGTATAAATATTAGCTAAATATGGAAATACATACATATTTAGTTTTAATAAAAAAATAAATTTTTTGAAGGATTTGGTTTTGATTTTATAGAACATTTATTATCTGCCTCTTGCTTTTACATTTTTTTGTGTATTAATGTAATGCATTTGCATTATCAAATATTTGTAAATTTTCATATATTCATATCTATTGCTTATAGATATGTTAATGGTTTTTAATTTTTTTGTAAAATATTTCTTATGTACCTAAATGTACATTAAAAAAATATGCTATGAACATGTCAGTATATAAGCAAATAATTGTGTCAATATCATGGAATTCATTATGAAATTGTGATGTATCTTATATCTACAAAATTTTTAATCTTTTGCATCTAGTAATTTTTAGTAGGATGTGATAATCATACTATAAAGATTTGCTAAGTGCAAAGGATTAATAGTTTAGAATATCTAACTCATATTTTTGTATTAATATATTTGTGCAAACACTATTGAATGTATGTTTATTATTTATACTGAACATATTTTGTTTTACTTTATTCATTTATAAGTGTCTGATAACATGCATTTTTCTTTACAATTATTTTATGAAAATTTATATTTCTTTTACAATTTATATTTTAGCTATTATTGAAAAATAAAAATTATTGAAATTTAAAAAATAAGTTTCTGTACGTTTTATTATTGTAGTAATGAGTAATAAGAAAAAGTCTAGGTGATTTATAATTCACATAGTTAAAATAAATTATATATTTTTATATATATTATATATATGTATATAATTTTAATTTTTATATAACAGTCTTAATATTCATTAAAATTTGCAGATATTTTTAAACTGATGTATGTATAATTTTTATCAATATGTTTAATTAATAATTTTTGAAACATTTTTTTACTTATATATGATTAGTGATTATATCATAAAAGGGAAACTGAATAGAGATTTTTATTATATTTTATACACGTATGTGGTGGCAACTCTATAACAATTTTCTTTGAATATAAAATAGCGTCCAAATGGACTGCGGCCCTTAAAACTGTTTGGAATGCACTAGCAAACCATTTGCTAGAGTGAGAGAGGGTTTAAAAATGCAAAATTGGAACCAATGGCAATTGTCAGCTGGTGCTGTTGCTACTCCAATGCCGCAACCACCAGTTGGTTATGCTGCCCCAGGAGCAGATCCTATGGCTATGATGCAAGCGTACATGCAATATTATAATCAACCAGTAAGTATTTTTTTCAATATCTCTATTTAATACATGAAAAAATAAATCTGTATTGATTATTTATTAAATATTATTAATTAATAAATGTAACATTTTCCTTGAAAGTATAATATGTTGATTAAAATTATTGTACATTCTCATTCTCTATTGTAAAAAGTAAATATTTCACGTAGTGAATGTACTAATTGATGAATTACTTGATGTAATACATATCTATATATTACATATGTAACAGATCACAATTATGTTTTATTAGGCACCTAGTGGATATACAGCCGAACAATGGGCTGCAGCTCAACAACAAAACTGGGCTCAGTGGCAGCAATGGCAGCAACAATATCAACAGTGGCAAGCACAGTATGGAGAGAAGGTATATAAAAAACATAAATAACGTAAAATCATATATATCATATCAGTTATTAATTCAATTTTGTTTCAGTATCAAGAAACAATGAAACACATGTCAGCCCAGAACATGAGCTTAAATAATCAGGTGCCACAATTACCAATTGTACAACCTCCACCACCTCTTCCAAAAGAGGACACAAAACCGCCATTACCTCCAACTACTATGAACACATATCAATTTACAAGCATGCCTCCCCCACATCAAAACAATCTTCCATTATTTCCTGCTAAACAGAACGCGAATACTCCAACTCAACAAACAAATATACAAAATCCTCATTGTCCTCAAAATCCTCCTCTGCCTCCAAATCAGCCACCATTACCTCCCGAAAATAGTAATAGTAAAGAAAATAATAATTTAAATGGTAAACGCAGTAGTAATACTGGTAGTGAATCTAATAGTGCTAAAAAGTTGAAAGTTGAAGATGAAGAACTAACTGAAGCTGAGAAAACATTTGATGCTCAGTTTAAACAGTGGGAGGAACAGTTTAATAAGTGGAAACAGCAAAATGCTAATCATCCAGACAAGGTAAGTGATATTACAGTTACTATTGTACATGAGCTATAGACGGTGATGGTTGGAATATTAGTAAATGAATTATTGCAATATAAACTGATCAAAAGAGACTATTCTATTATAGACTCAGTACAAACAGTATGAAGCGAAATGGACATCATGGCGAGAGAAGCTTATCGAACGACGAGAACAAATGCGTAGAAAACGCGAACAACAAAAGCAAGCTACTGCTAAGACAGACGTCGAGAAAAACAAAAGCTTACCAGGCGATGATAAAATATTGAACATTCTATCCAGTACGGAAAATCAAAGATTAATTAATAATTTATTGGGTATTGGGAAAACTCTTGGCTTAACTGGCAAACAAAATACCAATGTACCTCCACCGCCACCGCCGCCACCAGCAACAGAAACAATAACATCTAATGTTCAAACAGCAACTTCTTCCCAAGTCTCCCAGTCATCGACAGGTCAGCTACCAGTCATGAACATGATGTCTTCTAGTATGATGACTTCATCACCTTGGAATTCTCAGCAATGGACATCACAATACAACGCAGGAGTGAATGTATCGAGTTTCCCTAACTTTCAAACTATGACAGGAGTACCTCCCCCTCCATTCAATATGCCACCAACTCAAATGCCTCCGCCAAACTTCACACAACCACCGCCGAATTTTCCAGCTGTACCGAACTTCTCACAGCCACCACCAGGGTTTATTAGCAACGATTCACGACAGAGTAGCAATATACGACCATCAGTTCCTCCTAACATGCAAGGAAGGCCACCACCATTCGGTATGAACGTTAGTAACGGTCCGGATAACAATCTGATGCATAACGAACGTCAAGGTCAACTTGGTTCTATGAATAATTTCGACTCGGTAAGTCATCAGGGTAACTTTGGTGTGAACGATTCTGTTCGTCAAAAGGAAGGCATGCCACCAGAACGTTTTGGTTCAGATAGTATGAATGATCAGCAAAGTAATCAGTTTCGCAATGATATGTTCGGTTCACGAAGTGAAAATTATAAATTAAATGATGAACGAGTATCTGAAGGTGATCAGTTTAGAAGGGAAGATAGGAATTATCAAGAACATGGAAACAATCAGTTCAATCAACAGAAAATGAATTTTAACAACGACAGATTTACCTCTGGAAATGATCGGTTTGGGCCAGGAAATAATCGTTTCGGTCCAACGAACGACAGATTTGGACCTGGAGACAATAGATTTGTTGTTGGAAACGATAGATTTGGACCAGGAGGTGATAGAATTGGACAAGGAAACGAACCTGTTAATGATCGATTTAGTCTAAGTAATGAACTTTGTAGTCCTGGAGGTGATAGATTTAATAGAAATAATATAGATCGTTTTGATCAAAAAGATGCAGGAGATAATAGGCGTGATAGTTTCCCAAATACTCCAAGGGGTTTTAACAGAAATAATCAATTTGAGTCATCGGACAAATTTGCTCCAGAACTTAAAAAGCTCATGGAAAAAAGGAGAGCAGCGATGGATGTATTTAAACCAAGTTACCTTGATTCTGACAAAAGTAGTACCGTTGGCTCACTGAGTGAAAGCTTTAAAAAAATTACGGGTGATTCTCTATTCATGAAACCTGGTGGAAACCAAAATTTTGGGGCTCGTGGGTCTTCCAATTTTGCATCAGGTGTACCTAGTAATTTTAGAATGACTGGAGATTTCAAGCTTCAAGGAAGTCCTGACTTTGGACCGCGTGGTTCTCCAGGAATTGTACGCAATAATTCGCTCGATTCACGGGATGGAACTGGAAGTTCGTTCAGAGGACCGAATTCTAGTCCACATGTACAAGATTTTATAAATACCGAACCTAGATCGGAAAATGTGAATATTAGAAACGACATGGATGCGAAAAACGAGATTAAAAATGAGTCTCCTACTGTAGTAGAACAAACTGCGGTAAATAGTTCGAAAACGACTGAACAAAATGTCGATAACGCACAGAAAGACAATTCTGAGAATTATTCAGTACAAAAGGACATTCCATTATTAGAAAAGCCACCCTGGATTGATGCTCAACTTCCCGAAGATAACTCATTGCAGAAGGATGATATTAAAGAGGAAGAAATTCCGTCTGCAAAATATAGTTCTTCAGAACAGGATTCACAGAATGCATTCAAAGAACAAACAGAAGCAAAACAAGAGCTATCTAATAATGATAGTGAAAATATTGAGAAAAAAACGGAAGTGTTACCTTTCATGGGAGAAAATGATCCGAAACCTGAAGATTTAAATATGGAACCACCTCCTGAATTACCTAATTTAGGTCCTGTTCTTACAGACACTAATAAAACTATTGATTCTACACAAAGAACAGATGAATCATATGACGCAAAGGAGTCTTCTTTGAAATCATTTGCAAGTAATACTGAGTCTTTTGATCCAAGAGGACCTTTTGATTCTCCTTTCGGTCCAAGAGCAATGCCATTTAGACCAAATGTACCCTTCTTGAGTCCAAGAGGTCCTAACGACATTAGACTTCCTATGTTTGAATCACCATTTAATTCTTCTGGTCCAACTTCGTATCCATTAGGTCCTCAAGGACCCAATGACGCACAATTTGGTCCAAAAAGTTTGAACGATGGGCAATTTGGTCCAAGAGGTCCGAACGATGGACAATTTGGTCCAAGAGGTCCAAACGACGGACAATTTGGTCTAAGAAGTCATAACAACACACAATTTGGTCCTCGAGGTCCTGGTGATGGACACTTTGGTCCAAGAGGTCCTGGCAATGGACAATTTGGTCCAAGAGGTCCTAATGATGGAATCTTTGGTCCAAGAGGTCCTAATGATGGATTATTTGGGCCAAGAGGTCCTGCTGATAATCAGTTCGGACTAAGAGCTCCTAATAATGCACAATTTGGATCCAGACCTTTGAATATTGGACAATTTGACCCCAGATACGATGTTCAGTTAGGCTTAAGAAGACCTAATAATGGACAATTCGGCCCTAGAAGTACGAGCGATGGACAATTTGGTCCTCAAGGATCTAATAATAGGTCATTTGATAATCGAGGTCCTTGTGATTCTCAATTTATCCCTAGAGGATTGAATGAAGGACAGTCTAGATTTTCGGGACCCAATGAAAAACTTTTTGGTTCACGACGCAATGACCTATCTTATCAACGAAATCCAACTGGTTCAAAAATAGCAAACGACGCCCAGTTTCCAAATAGATTTAATGAAAAACAATTTGATAATTCCATTGATGGATGCTTTGGTTCACGAGGTTCGATAGGTGATACAGTTGATACTTCTTTCCCATCTCGAGGTCAGTCTGATAGACCCTTTGATAATAGACAACTTGATGCCAGAGGAATTGGAGAATTTAGATCGAAAGGACCAATTGACAACAATTCTGGCCCTAAAATTCCAGGTGCATCAGAAACAAGTGGTGATGGTGGAATATTCGCTAATAATGAAAAAATACTAATTGAGGAAAATATACAGCAAAGGCAGTTTGATTCTAATGATACACAGAATTCAGGCTGGAGGCAACCATACTCTAAAAATAGCTTTGGAGATATAGATCAAAGATCTGGAAGAGGTTACTCTGATAAACCCATATTAACTCAAAATGAATCGTTCAATCAGATTACAGCGAACAACGTAGAACGACGATCTCCTATGAATGGAAATAAATGTAATATTTCTGATAAAAGATCAGAGAAAAATATGAACGATGTGACAGTGGGTGATTATAAGACTGGATATTCAGATCCTTCATCAGGTTCTGATTATACAAAATTTGATAACTCTAATATGTACATGAAACGATCCATGGATAATCGACAGTCTCAAATCAGGTGTCCACCTGTGAAAGAATTTTGCATAGAGAAACAATTTAATTACAATCACGGCGGGGCCGGCGGTGACAAGAAATTTCTTGAGCACATACCTGCTAAAGTAATAGATTATGCTCATACTTCTCGATCATCGATTCAAGATCACTTAACTCCTGTGCAGTGTTTTGATTATGGACATGGTAATTTAAAACCATTAGTGCCAGAGCATGAGATGTACCCGACAAAAGATTTTAGAAATTGGGAGGAAAACGAGCAGAATTTGAAAGACTACACAGAGAGAATAAGGAGATACGAATGTTATGCGAGCAAGACAGAATCTAGGCGATCAGGAGACTACAAGCAAAAAAGAAATAGCGAAGAATTTATCGACGATAGGAAATCCGAAAAGGAACACAAAGAAAAGGAAGACTATAAAGTGAAAGAACATGACGATAGGATATTTGACCACACATCTGACAAAGATTCGGATAATCGCTATGAAAAGAATTCGACTAAAGGTAATTTTTTACACAGTTTTTCAGTGTTCAAATTTGTAAAAACATATCTAAAAATCATACATATGTATTCATTGGTGTTCACTTATTAAATTGTACAGGCAATTTCACTTTTATGTTATTATTTTTCCCAAATTTGTAGAAAGAACGCGGGAAAGATGTGAAACTTCCCAAAAGGAAACAAATAAAGAAAATGACAAAGATGAAGATAGGTATGATACAATAAATATATTATTTATAAATTTATCAACGTATTTATGTCTACAAATATCGTAAATCATGATTGATATTGTTTAACATTAATGTAAATCAATTTCGTTTGAAAATATGTAACTTTCTTTAGATCGAAAGGAAATATAAACTGGCAGGAGAATTCGAACAAGAACATCATAGATACAAAGCCATCAGAAACCAGGTATGTCTTATTGATTATTAAATGCGTTCTAAATGTTTTAGTCTTCGAAATATTGTAAAATAAATGCTTTCATAACTTTTGTGTTCTTAAATTTATATTTCAACATACATTGGTAACCATCAATAGATATAATGTTTCTGATAACCATTGCATTTTGCATAAAGTATGAAGACTTATTTATGCAAATTCATACTCACTCTTTTTCTTTCTCTTTCTCTTTCTCGCTCTCTTTCTCTATTTTTAAACTGCTAAAATGCAGTTACAAAATGCTATTATACATATATTATATATGCTCTTATCCATTGTGTCAATGTTATTGACACATGAAAATATTTAGAAAACCATCGGTTTTCATTATTTATAATATATATTTATGTGGTTTATATCATTAATAATATTATATTATTAATATTAATTAATATTATGTATTTTAAACCACGAATGGTTTATTTATATTCGCAAATGAAAATTATTTATGGTCTTATTCCTTTATAATATATCTTGTGAAAATTTGTAGAATTAAATACATAAATCACATAGCAACATAATACAAACATATTTTATTTTAATCTGTTTGTATTATGTGCAAACGTGATTTTTGCGATTTAATTGATTTACTTAAATAAGGCAATATGGGAAAACATTTACTATTTTTCAGGTGATGGCTATTTTTTAAAATAGCTTTCAAAATATTTCTCTTATACTGCGTTTAATACACGTTTAATACTTTTGAAATTCTTTGTCTTAATACCTTGTGCAAAAAACACGAAGTACAGTGTATTTAAATTTGAATGTATCAAACCCTATGACTTACAATTGTTTATTTCTATTATGATTTCTTTTATGTTATATAAAGAAAATTATCTTTCATTTATTGTATATATAAAGATTATAAATAGATTATAAAGATCTTTTAATAAGTTGACATTGTTTATTATAGTGTTACAGATACTCAGCATAATGTCTTGGAAGCTGCACCAAAAACTTTGGAATTGGCAAAAACACCAAACTGTACAATGGTGGATGACTTATTGTGTCCTCCAGGTCGTCAGAACAGACCATCAAAAATAGCTATAATTTTAAGAGGTCCACCAGGCAGTGGAAAATCTTTTGTGGCAAAACTTATTAAGGTAAAGTCATGTTTATTGAAATACAATTTATTTCATCCACTAGTACTATAATTTTATAATATAACAATTTTGAATATAATATCTTTTTATAGGATAAAGAAGTTGAACAGGGAGGTTCTGCACCAAGAATATTAAGTCTTGATGATTATTTCTTAGTAGAGAAAGAGATAGAATCTCTGGATGATAATGGAAAGAAGATTATAGTTAAGGTACAAAGCAAATTGTCATTTTTTTAAATTAAGTTTAAAATTAAATTTAAAATTAAATAAATTATGGCTTTCGTTTGATTTAATGAACTTTATAGGAAATGGTCTATGAATATGAGGAAGCAATGGAACAAAGTTACATTGCATCTCTTGTTAAAGCTTTTAAGAAGAACATTACCGATGGTTTCTTCAATTTTATTATATTAGATTGTATTAACGAAAAAATATCTGATTATGAGGAAATGTGGAGTTTTGCTAAAACGAAAGGTTTCAAAGTAAGTTGTAGTCTTGAATTTCGAACAGATGAAAAAAAAAACAAATTTTTAAAAATATTTTTTTTATGTAAATGCTTATAGGTGTATGTGTGTGAAATGGAAATGGATTTACAAATTTGTTTAAAAAGAAATATTCACAATCGTACAGAAGATGAAATAAATAGAATTATAGATTATTTTGAGCCAACTCCAAACTATCATCAAAAATTAGATGTTAATTCAATGTTACAAGAACAAGCAATTGAAGAAGTATGTCTCTTCAACTAGATTGTATCTGGTTTTTTTATGGATGAAATGTTTAGATGAAATCATTATTTATTTGATTTTAGGTTCATATGGAAGACACTGAAGAAGCTCAGGAGAAATCTTCTCAACAAAATGAAGATAGTCAAGATAGTCAAGATGATATTCAAGATACTATTGTAATATTTGCTACTTTTCTAATATTATTTTATAAATATCACGATACATATTGTTATTCATTTATAGGGAGTTAGCAAATGGGAACGTATGGAAGCCGAAGATAAATTAGGTTTGTCGTTATATATATTATATATTAGTATATTCTACAAACAATTCACAGTTTATCTAACATTATCAATTTAAAACAGATCGTTTGGATGGGTTAGCAAAAAAGAAAAATGAAGGGAAAGTGCAGACTATGAAAGATTTCCTTCAAGTTCCCGATTATTATAATATGGAAGATACTTCTGGCAAAAAACGTGTAAGTGTATTTTTTTTTTCATCATTAAAAAGTACAGATAAAATTATCATGAATTGTTAAATTTAACAAGGTACGGTGGGCAGATTTGGAAGAACGTAAAGAACAAGAAAAAATGCGTGCTGTAGGATTTGTAGTTGGTCATACAAATTGGGATCGTATGATGGATCCTACAAAAGGAGGAAGCGCCTTAACACGCACAAAGTATATATGATTTAAATTTACTTCTAGGTTACCTAGAAAATATAATAAAAACTAATATTATTCACATGTAAATAATTTATACTTCTAAAGAATGATTTTTTTGTATTTTTACAATCTTCGAGAGAAAACTTCGTAGAAACATATATATATAAAAAATATATAAAGTTATCGGTCAAATTTATGATTAGAATCTTGTATGAAAAGTTGCATTATATTAAAAAAAAAATGTTTTCCTTATAGTGTTATTGATATCGTATAAAGACTGTTTTCTTAGTAATACCGTTCTTCATAGTTAAATATTACAATTTTATAAGTTTCTTATGAATTTGTTATCATGATTTGTTTATCATGATATTTTTCAAATCCGATAAATTTATTGTATTAATAATAAATTTTCACAATTTATTTGAACAAAGAACTTATAGCCAAAGCATTATATGTATTAACGTAATTTGTAATGTCTGTGTATGTATTCATAAATTGGTCCATTTTCGGAAGGGAATTTTTGAACTTCAGTTTAGATGATGCGAGTAAGATGATGTGTGTGCATCATTTTAATTTTCCTATAGACTATAATGTACGTTTTTACGAATATAAAAGAAATTTTTTTGTATATTTATATATAAAAAGTATTTCTTTCTCGATTTGATTTTCTTCAATTATATAAAAAATTTTTAAAAATTATAAATGTTGTTTTATTCTAAGCATTTGGAACATCATCGTTATCATAAGCGTTTTTTCTATAATATATTTTATACAAGTATTAGATATTCAATGCCTTATGTGATCATTATTATATTGCAGGTTTTTCTCACTATCATAATGACATATTTTTATTCGACTACAATAGTGTACAGAAGTGAACACTCGAGATGTCTACAAACATTCAAATTCTTCAGATGATGTATGGTTCTAATACAGCCTTATAAAAATTTATAACTAAGCTACTGTAAAATCTTATTAATTTATGTAAAGCATTCTGGAGTTATTGTATATATCATTAATGGAATTGTTTTCATTATACATTTTTATATTTACTTTATGCATAATAATATATAAGATAGATTGAAAGCTTAAGTATATGCGATCATTATACACTGCCTGTTCAGAATTATAGCACTGAAAATATATCCATTATTCGGTTCAAAGAATAACTGTATTGATAAAGTAAAAAAGGAAGAAAAATAAATCGTAGAAAATTGTTTGATATTTCAGAATTATTATTCTAATTGCATTAAATTTGCGTTCCAAAACTAGGAAAGTATATTTTACTTACAAATCTGTACAATATTGAATGTTTAATAGAAAATATTTTAAATGTTTTACAACTATATTTTTAATTATAGATACAGCATTATTATCAGTATGATTAGTGACTGTGATGAGGTAATCAATAATGAATATTCATGAAGTTGATGTAATGTCATTTCTTAGATATTTCTTTAATTCTTAAAAATAAATATTGTTATGAAAAATTAATATTTTTTCTTATATAAATAATTTTAGAATATTTTTTTATATATTTATAATTTTCAAAGATAAAAGATTTTTAATATTTTGAAATAGTTCCTTCATCCAAAACTACTTTTTAAATCTGACGCCTTTTCATGGCCTCTCGTTGCAATGTGTAGTTGCCTTAAAACATCTCAATGTTCACGTTTTGTCGTATCTTATAGCTTTTATTCTAAGGTTTCTTGCAGTATCTGACGTGTACAAAAATTAAAGTGCATGATCACCAGTAGGTTAGGTCGCAATATTAATCAAACATTTTTTTATTATTAAGAAATCGTACAATCATGCTCGACTTATTTACTATATTCAGTAAAGGTGGTATTGTTCTATGGTGTTTTCAAAGCACCTCGCAAATATTTGCACCCAGTGTTAATGCGTTAATACGAAGTGTCATATTGCAAGTAAGTATTCCTCTTAACAATATTTATTTTTTTTTTAATTTGATTACGTCCATATGAAGTGTTGTTACTGATTTGATCGTAGAAATAGTTTTCATATATAAATAACTGATCATTAAATAATTAATTTCTTTTTTTATAATTTTTTTTTACAGGAACGTACGGGAAACCATACATTTGAATACGATTCCTTACGCCTACAGTACAAACTCGATAATGAATTTGAGCTGGTGTTTGTTGTTGCATATCAAAAGATACTACAATTATCGTATGTAGACAAATTTTTAAATGACATCCATTTAGAATTCAGAGATAGATTCAAAAATGAATTGGAGAACTCTAAATGGTTTTATAACTTTGAATTTCAAAATAATTACGAGCAAGTGCTTGCTATGGCTGAACAATGGGCAAGGACACAGGCTAAGATACCTAAACAAATGCGTACCTTCGATGAAAGTCAAAAATCAAAGAAGACTGTTGCTAGTATGATTGAACGGAAAGATGATAAAGATAATAATAAAAAACAGGGTATGTAACAATTGCAACGTGGAAGTTTTATTCACAGTACACGTTTTATTTATTTTAAATACATTGCCTTTAACAAGCTTTATATATTACTAATTATTTCATTTCTGTAGATGAATGCTATCTGTATTCTTTTTTATATTGTCGTGTTTTTCTTGTATTTGAAACGGTTTAGGTGTAATTCTCTATGTAATTTAATACAAGTAATTCTGTTGTTTATGGTTATAAGGTTGACAGTGGTTTTGGACTAATGTAAAATTTTTGGTCTTTTCATTTATTTCTTACTAGTGAGTATCATGAGTTATTTGTGTAGAATTTAATATAGAATGGCAAGAAATTTTCATTTAGGTAGTAATGTATCGTTTTCATTATAGAAATGGGGGTCTTCGCTTTTAGGTAAAAGGAAGAAGGGAGTTAATACTAATAAAGATGATCAAAGTGAGTGATTTTGGATTTTACATACATATGTACATATCAATGAATTATTCACTTTTGCTATGGATCAACAATATTAACAATGACTAGATTGGGGAATTAATTGTCTAAATAATTTAAATTTCTAATGATGAATTATTAAATATTAAAAAGATAATTAAATTAAAGTTTGTCTGTTTTTCAATAATTTCGTAATTTTTTATACTCTTTCCTTTACTTAATTTCACAGTGAAAATTCAAGAGGCACCAAAGCAGGATTTATCACACAATCAAATAAATCATAATGGAGAAATAAATGAAGAAGTTTTAATTGCAAATCGGATGAAATTAGCACAGAAAATGAATAATCAAAAGAAGAAAGTTGATAAGCAGTGAGTTTCTTAATTTTTGAAATAAGAAGTTTTGTATTATATTGATATTCGTATTTCACAGAAAAGGTCAAAAACCCGAGAAAGCTGGCAAGAAACCTCGTGTATGGGAATTAGGTGGGACCATCAAAGATCTTGCTGCTTTGGAACGCACCAAAGATAAACCAGAAGAAAGTGGTGATTATGTGGCAGCTGATAAAACAGTATAAATCATTTATTTTTTGTCAATGATGATTATGTTTAATAATATATTTACATAATTAAACAATGAATTATTTAAATCGTTCTTTTAGTGAGTCAAAAATTGAATTTATTAAATTGTCTTTTTAGTTAGTGGGCCAGATGAAAGGTGGTATTCGTGATATAGTAGTTGAAAGTGACTCCGAGGATGAGTCTGACGAAGAAATGGAAAATTCCAAGCCACAAGTACAAAAGAAAACCAACAGCATGTTTTCAATGTTTAAAAGTTTGGTTGGTAATAAATCGTTGAAACGCGAGGACATGGCTCCGGTTTTAGAAAAATTGAAAGATCACTTGATTTCAAAAAACGTAGCAGCCGAAATTGCTCAAAAATTATGCGATTCTGTTGGTGTGAAGCTTGAAGGAAAAGTGCTTGGTACGTTTGATAGTGTAGCTAATACCGTCAAAGCCACGTTGACCGACGCGTTGGTACAAATATTGTCCCCAAAGAGACGCGTGGACATTCTGCGAGATGCAATGGAAGCGAAAAAAAACAATAGACCCTACGTTATGACCTTTTGCGGCGTGAATGGAGTGGGAAAATCAACAAATCTGGCGAAAATTTGTTTTTGGCTTATAGAAAATAATTTTCGCGTGCTAATTGCAGCATGTGATACATTTAGGTATCTTATTTAATCAGTACATCGTCACTCGTTTATTGTTTTTCTAGTTCAATATAGATATATTTTTATCTAATTTTATTTCAGAGCTGGTGCAGTTGAACAATTGAGAACACATATGCGCCATTTGAATGCTCTTCATCCATCGGAGAAACATGGAAATCAAACTATGGTTCAATTGTACGAAAAAGGTTATGGAAAAGATGCTGCTGGTATTGCTATGGAAGCGATCCGTTTCGCCAAGGATTCGAAAATCGATGTGGTTTTAGTGGACACTGCGGGCAGGATGCAAGATAACGAACCGTTAATGAGAGCCTTGACCAAGTTGATTAAAGTAAACGAACCAGATCTCGTACTTTTTGTTGGTGAAGCTCTTGTTGGAAACGAAGCTGTTGATCAATTGGTGAAATTCAATCAAGCACTAGCCGATCATAGTCAATCCAACAATCCTCATATCATTGATGGCATTGTGTTAACTAAATTTGATACAATCGATGATAAGGTGAACAGAATTTGTTGATAGGATATAATTAAACAGCTCTATAATGACATATTGTTATATTATTTATTATTTATATTGTTTCTGGGTTTTCAGGTAGGCGCGGCGATTTCTATGACCTATATTACTGGACAACCTATCATTTTCATTGGGACAGGGCAAACTTATACCGATTTGAAATCATTAAACGCAAAAGTGGTGGTACATGCGTTAATGAAGTAATTGTTGATTTGAACAATAAATGACGATATTAAACTTATTACATAAAAAAGAAATAATTAAAATTTCGATGGATTGTTATTGACAATTTTAAGGAATGAATTATCTCTATTACCATTATTATTATAATTATATACAAAAAGTTTAGCAAGAATAATATATTATCATGTTTAAATATGCATTATTTCTGATCATCTTTGATCTATAGTGCTTTTACAATAATTATTTTAATACGCTAGATACGATTCGATAAATACTGCTATTCCTAGAAACTACGATAAATGATTTATCGTATAAATTTATAGAATATTCTAAAAAATATAAATAATGCAATTAAAAGAAAGAAAATGGAATACCATACATTTTTTGTATGCTTCGCATTTCTTTCCATAATTGTTTCATTTTACGTGGTCCATTTTCTGTAATATTGATTTCTCTAGTCCACATTTTTGATACCTGTTGAATATGTATGAAATGATCGACTATGTATTGTTGTATCGGTCGAATACGCGTTAAATACGCGTCAAATACAATGTTTAACAAATTGTTTAATAAATTTTACAAATTTTTCTAGGTTTACGGTTCTAATTTCTTCCTTTATTTGCATTTACGTGCAAGCGTACAGCCTTCTGCTGTTACCGATAAAAACCACCCGCCTCAGATATGGGCCATCGGTAGTTGGTCGCCGCCACAGCTGTTCCCTTCTTTGACTTTCGACTCTTGTGAAGATTCCTCTTCCAATTCCCAGTGGGCTTCATCGTCGAATTTTTGCTCCTCGGAAATAGAACCGCAGATCGACATCTGCATCATTAAACCTACACAGGAATTTATTTGCTCCAGTGTGATGTCGATATGATCTCAAAGCGAGCTTCGTATAAATTTACATTTCTGCTATATACCCATCCAGAAAAAAAAAGAATCGCAACCGAGAGGAGAACAATATTTTACAAAATAATAATTAAAATTTGGAAAGAAGTTTGCATTGTTAATCTGAATAATTTTTGCATTGAATATTTTGAAACTGATTGATATTCTGGATAATTGTTTATGTCCTTTTCTTCTAAAATTCGAGAGAAATCCAGTGAAGAGTCGTGCAATTTATCATTATCAAAATGTCATGCGGATAATCAATGAGAAACAATTACCTGTTATTAATCCTGAAACGATAGCGATTCCCACTGTAATTGCTAGTACCAATAATTGATAGCCAGCCTGCTCCCCTGCTGTTCTGTTAAGCCCAGCTGATATACCATAATTGTCCCTCATCTCAGCTAACTTTGCTTCAGAGCTTGGTGCTCTCGCGGGGAAGATCTAACGAGGAAAAGCCAGATTTTCAACGAAACAATATATGAATCATAAATTTAAAGATTACTCATGATTCTCAGCAAGTTACGAAAGATGTTTATATCCGAGCAATTCTGATTATACAGTAATGAAAGAAAATTTGAAGTCTACAATAAAATTTGGTATCTCTCAGTAATTCCAAAAGAGGGAAATTCTAGAAATAAAATACATGCATGGATCATGTATTTTGATAATCATTCGAGTCTTTCACGTACATTTGTTGGTCAATGTTTTTGGATAATTTATAACAGACGTTTAGATGTGTGAATGAATGAACCAAAGTGTGTGAGTGAGAATATTGAACGATAGTTGTAAGATAGTAACTGAATGAAAAGTGTAAAGTGTGATTGTTTAGAATGAGAGAGTGTAAGAATGGCAAGTGGTTCACGTTTGGAAAGAGAATGTTTAGAAAGAGTGAAGAATCTGATAAGAGGAACATAATTTTTAACGTATTTGTTTAACTGATTTGATCGTTCTGATGGAAAATTTTTAAGATACCAATAGAAAAAAAAGGAGAAGAAATTGCAATATCAAAAATCTTCAATGTTTCCATCATCTTTTATCAAATCGAAGATCTACTGAATCTAAGTAACTCGAGATCCAATGACATAGAGAGCACAGGACAAAGATCTCCGCAGTCATCCCCTGGGATCTAGCTGCAAAGTCCAAAGTTCCGTTGGTTAGCAAACAATAGTAACAGCCACGAGTTTCTTACTTTCACCAAGTGGGATGTTCGTTTCACGAGCGATAGATTAAACGGTCTCTGAGGCTTTTTGTCCTCGTAGAACAGACAGAAGTTGGTGGTCGCTATCCACACTGGCTAGTCGCGTATACGTAAGTCGTTCCTTGCGAACTCGATTACCGATTAGTTCTCCCTTACGAAAGGGAGTAACTTACGCACCTCGTAAAGGGAATAATCGTAAGAATCTTCATTGGCGAGGCCTGCCATCAGCGCGCCAAAGATACCACCCAAAACGCCGGGCATCCCGTGGAGATTGTGCACGCCGCACGTGTCGTGAATCCTCAGACGTTTTTGGATCAGTGGCTGGAAAAAGAAGCGGAAGAATCGTGACCGAAAGCCTGGCTATCGCGAAGAAGATTGCTGTAAAGAGTAAATTCTCGTCGATCTTTTATTCTTTTTAATTTGACTTGTTGCTTGATACCGGTAAAAAAATTGATGTACAAATTCTTTTTGTCCGAAATGTCGTCTCAGAATTGATATAATGAAAAAGTTTAGTAGTTAAATTTGCAAATTTTATACCGGGTTTAGACCGCAAATTTTACTTAAATTACAATCGTGGAATAACGAGTTATTAATTTTCGCAAATAAGTTACATCGTGGTTTTTAAACTCGTAGCTTCGTTCACGTTTAAAGTATATTCAAACAGTACGATAATTTAAATAATATTTGATTAAAATACGTGTGACGCAAATAATATTCATCGTTCATCGATAATTAATATTGAAAGTAGGAAACTTTCGAAAAGTACAGTCGGTTTCTTGTATTTATTGAAGTATAGACTGTTTGAGGCTTGAGATAATAAATTGTAGGATGAAGTCAGAGTGGAGGACTTCCGGGAATGGTGGTTAGGATCGTGAGAATGAATGATAAGGTGGATGAAATCTAGACTATAATTAAGGTATTAGGGTCGATGATGGGTGTAGATGAGAGGTAACGATCGAGTATTAATTAGGACGAGAGTATTAATGGGACAGTAGTTTGTGAATTTTTTTCTTCTATTTTGGAAAACCAATTTAATTTATTTCCAGCGCATCAGTTGAACGTTTCTCTCTCTCTCTCTCCCTTTTTTTACCTATTTTAGTTAATATTACTCTTCCCTTTGAACACGATGCCCGTAGCATGTGAAAAAAAAAATTTTCCTCTCGCGTAATTTTCGTTTTTACAAAATTTAGAAGGACACGCTGAAACAGAAAGAGTCGGTGACAAACAAAAATATCACGACAAAAATTTAACATTCGTACATATTTTTCGTATGCATCGTTTTTTCGATTAAAACGACTGCCGAAAAAGAATCGTAGCTTTTAAATTGCCGTTTTTTTTCATTTATTTTCTCTCTCTCTCTCTCTCTCTCTCTTTTTTAACGTTTTTTTATGTTTCATCGAAAAAACATGACGACTTAAATTGGCAATTTAAATTGAAATGCATTACGCTGCGGTAATTTATTCTTTTCGTCTATTTCTTTTTTCCCTCTTTTCTTTTTATGCCCTTTCGTGTTTTATTAATAGTAACTTTGCTAATAGTTATTAACGCTGATAATAATAACGCATCCGTAACGTACGTTTGATCGCCGCTCCTAAATTTCACGCGAATTCACGAGTTTTTTTCAGATACGCTTAATATTTACTGTTACGGTTTCCACTGACTGTTTTGTGGAAAGCATAGATCTACGCGAGCGTTAAACGAGCGGAAGATGACAAAATAGGAAACTCTAAATGGATGATGCGCACCACTTTGAGAACAATTTACTTCGAATTTTTCTTTCTTTCTCGTCGTCACGTAAAAAATATCACCCCCACGCGCACACTTTTCGCAAAGATATATCAATCCTTTTCTTATCTTCTTCAAATTACAATTTTAGCTCGTTCGAGGATCAAACGCATCGACTTCTTTAAACATAAATTGCGAAGTACTGAATTAAGAAACGGAATTCGATGACGTAAATTGCAATTTGCGTCAACGCAACGTCCTTAATGAGTTAATAATTAAATAGCGTTCCACTGTTGTTGTTAGTATTGTTATCAATGAAATTGAACTTTGAAGTCTTCGAAGGAAGAAATTTCGACAAAATAGACGCGAGATTAGCGTTCGTTAATCACCGGATTACCGGTTAGATATTTCGAAAGAGATCGTTGATCAACGCGTTTGATTCGTGTATGGCCTCGAAACAGTGCCTTCCGCGGAAGGAAACTGTAAAGGAAGCCAGAAGAACAAAGTACATAAAGAATATAGGATTAGCGAGCCGCGAAGGAAATCCCGACGCGAATGAATCGCCCGGATGATTAAAAGAACTTTCGACGAAAGTTCTTCGCGATGATTATTCGTCTTCCGCGGATCTTCCTGAGTCAATATCGCCATCGCGCGGCCTCTCTGTTCCACTGTCGAGACCGAAGGGCTCGAATGAAACAGTCGAAAAGTCTGTATTCCGTGCAAATGAAGGGACAGTTGGTATCGATATTTCGACCCTAAGGGAAGAGTTTTGCAAGTCTGCGTTCCGTGCAAATTGAAAGATACTTGATGAAATTACGCGGTATCGATATTTGACCCTTTCTTCTTCCTCCGTTTGTTGATCTTTCTTTCTTTCTTTCTTTCTCATAATTCTATCTTCAACCGTAAAGAGAAGAGTTACCCAATTCGGCGAAAGATTCATGCAGTTGCGAGCGCGAGAAAGAACACTTTGTGACAAAGTGTAGCGGCAATTTTGAAAAAAGCGTCGTACGACGTGATCACGGTGATAACTAATCTGCGGCGGGTGAAATCACGGCATTGACACGGGGGCATTAACGAGAATCTGGCCACTGGACGGTAACGAAATACGAAAGTAACGCGATACAGGCTGTTGGAGGTAACCATCGAGGATAACCGATGTCAGAGCCGATCACGTGCCGGTAAATTTAATTTGCTCGCGATTCATAATCGTTTCCCGGGCTTTACGTGCACGTCGTTCCATCGACGGAACCCACTTTCCGCGAAATTTATGTTCCCCACGTATACGAACCGCGCCGGGGGAAGTTTCTCCGTCACTTTGGCAGCTTTAAAAATTTCAGTCGACCTCGTCAACACTTTCCATCGAGAGAGAGAGAGAGAGAGAGAGAGAGAAATAATAAAATTCCAAAAATAATTAAATTTATCAACTTTATTTTATAATACGACCGCGATTTAATTTAACTATTCGCGGTTCGTAGTTAGAAAATTCATCAAGATGACAACATAGGGACGTTATGGTCCTCTCGCGTGTCATCTCATCTTCGTACGTTCTTTTAGGTCAAATTAAGTTAAGAAGATTTGACAAGTATTAAAAATACATAATATTAAAATACACACAAGTATTTAAGGTTACAGTCAGTGTAACAAAAAATATTAGATAATTAATTGCATCATCTCCACTCGAGTTTTTCTTGAATCACGACGAATTTGTCGTTGGCAATTTTATTTCCTCTTCCAATAAAAATCAGTAAAATCAGATCGAATGAAAACGAACGAAAAATTGGACAATTTCCGTGATTGTCCAGGGAAAAATAAGGAAACGGAGCCAATTACCGTGAGATATTTGTAGCCGAGTACGCTGAGTAGTCCAGCCAGAGCGCCGACGACCAAAGCACCCACTGGTTTGCACATCATGCCTGTGTTTATTCAGAAAATGTCGTTCGGTTAGACGCACGAGAGGCCTGAGCACCGTCCAATGTAAATCTCCGATTAATTAGGTCGTCTTGTACCTGCCGCGGTGCCGATGGCTACACCGCCGGCCAACGTCGAGTTCTGCACGTGTACCATGTTGAATTTGCTATCCTTGGAGACCAGGGCGGAGGTCGCGAACGCGATCACACAGCCGGACGAGATCGACAGAAGGGTGTTTATAATGGCCCTCTGCTGATCGTCTCCTTCTAGAGCGGCGCTGTTGAACGACGGCCAGAACAGCCACAGGAACACCGTGCCTATGGAAGCAAACTACAATTGTGTCCTACGTTTTCCTCCAAGATACTTCATCTTTCGTCGGTTTTCGCGTCGATGAATTCGTTTGTGCAACGTGACGATCGCGGTACGGTTTGCAGAGAGGGATAACCATATTACAGATGGTTACTTCGATTATTGGTTGAAATTTAATTTCATTTCAACGTACGGTGGAAATTGTTTCTTTTTAGGGGAATTGAATTTGGTGTTTATGATGAGAGAAATTTGAAAAGAAGAAACTTGGCTCTTTCCCCAGTGACGTAGAACTTACTACTGAAGAATCAATTTTATCAGTGTTGTTTCAATGCAAAAAATTTTGTTTCGTGTTTGATAAGTATTGCGCGCAGAGTTAAAACGAAATTAGTGACATTTCGTTGGCGAAGCGTGGAAGAAATTGAAAGACAGACCGATCATCGCGAAAATGTCGGAGTTGTAGGATGGTCCCTCGAGATGATGTTCCTTGGGCTTGTTCTTCATTCCAAATACGAAACTAACGGCGAGTCCAAAGTATGCTCCAAATGCGTGGACAAACATACTGTCACCCGCATCGACGGCCTGCAAAGTGAAAATTTGAGTTTTAATTTGATTTGACCAAGGTACGACTTACAGCGTTGGATAGAGTGTCTGTCCTCTTTGATAAGCACATTATTGAGTTGAATGAAAAATCGAAGAGTTTGTGACAATATATTTCAATTCTTGTATAATCATGTATAATTTTTACTAACAATCTCAGAACTATATAATAAAATTATAAAATTGTAAATGTAATAAAAAATATTTTTACAAGATTAATTTTCACTTGATAATAAACCAAAATATATTGTAGATAATAATATAAAATCATATAGCAGATTTTTAAAGAATGTTCGTCACAATATATAAGTATTTTTTGTATACATAATTTCATTTTGAATCACAGAATTTAGAATAACATTTTCATATCACAGAAGAACTAGAATATCTAATTAAATCACGGAATTGCGAATCTAACGAGAAAGCTTTTTATAAAATCAACGTCAATTTTCGATAAAATAAAAATTTCATCGCAAAACGGATCGTTGTCTAAGAAATTAAGAAAAAAAAAAACTTAGGTCAAGAATTGCTTTTGATACTGCCCGATTCGTAGTAATCGACGTCGAACGGCGCTTTGTCGAAACGTTTTTGTTTCATACAGTACCAACATTTGAGATGTAATCTAATAGAAATTTCGTTATTGTTTCGAATCGGAAATAAAATCGGTAAATATAATGTTCCAACGATATAAAATACTCTGGAAACATGCTTGATCAAGAGGATTACACATCGTGTTTACGACTCTTTCGGATATACAATGAAAACAGCGATTTCAACGATGTTTTAGATTTTTTTTCTTTTTTTCAAGAAAAACAGACTTTCAAAGAAATTCAATAACGCAAAGTAAGGACGAGAAACAATTTGATCGGTACGTTTTCGTTCGACTTCCCTGGATATCGATTACACGCTAGCCGACTTTCGTTCCTTCCCTTTCGTTTTTTCCGTCTTTTTTTCAAACGATCGATCGCCTCGAATACTTTTCGCAACTTTCCTAATTACCACTATTCACTAATTCTATTCAAACGTCGTTCAAAAACTTTGAAATTTACGGAACTTTCGAAATTATACCGCTCGCGATTGCTCCCTGGAAAATATCAAACTTTTTGGAACTTTGTGGTTGAGGAGAGGGAGAACAGAGATTGAAGAACATCGAAGAAAAATTTTATCAACGTCTGTTTCGACCGTACGTTATCGAGGATGCGTTTTTATGTATTGATCGTTCTATAAAATGACTCGCTAGAAATTGACGTAGCTTTAAAATTAGATGGAAAATTAATTAATCATTCGGACGAAACTTATCGAATTTGAAAGATCTATCTTTTCGGATTTCATTTTCATTGTCCAAAATTAATTACCTAATAGAATTACTTAAATGAAAAATTCAAATACAAATGTTTATCTTTGAACTTCATAGAATTAAATATCTCTGAATCTTTGCTTCAATTAATATTGTTGGCTTACAAATGATCTACAGTTTATTTGTGTATACTTTGTTTTTCATACATTAAATACACGTGATACGTGGAAAACATTCTAGAAGTAATTCTGGAATCTAATTTTAATTCAGCAGAACAATGAGTATAATAACACCTATTGCACTATAAAATTATACTAAAAATTTATTATTAAATTATATTTATAGTTATAAAAATTTCCAATTATCTTTGAATTATCATTAATCCCAATTCCAAAATTACAAAATGTGAAATAGTTTTATTTAGGAGATTAAACTTGGAAGAACAACTATTCCTCTGAATGTTCAAATATTCTACTAAAATTTAAAGTTATTGTTAAATCGTCAAATTGAAATTCCCCAATTGTTTAAAGATCAACCGCTACGTACGAAACTCTCGAACGACTATCGTCTCCTTAATAAAAATTCTTCAATCTCTGTACCGATCTCCCCATTACCATAAAAGCCAGCCACACGGTCTCGACAAAGCTCTCTGTACGTTCCGTGAGACGATCGTTTCCGGTATCGGGAGGGAAACTCGCCGTGCTCGAGGGAGGAGGAGCCGTTGCCGAAAATCGAGCGTGACGCCGGTAGAAAGTGGGATTGACTTACCATAAGCAGATGCTCGCCCACGTACTTGTTCACGGTGAACATGATCAGCTCGAGAATACCCATGAACACTAGCTGCATATAGGTCGTCTTGCCGAGCAAAGCGCCCATGGATATCAACGGGGTGGCCACTGCAACGTCCGCGCTCAGCAGGCTGGAAGTGGCCCAACGCTTTGGTTGATCGATACTCGCGTTATTAACCGGCTGCTAGTCGCCTCCGAAAACCGGAGATCAGTATTCATAACATGGATGCGCATTCTCGACTGTTATACAAACAGGTCGGATCACGGAAACTGGAACACAGACGCGATATCCTGCTCGTTCGTTCGTTCGTTCGTTCGTTCGTTCGTTCGCGCGGACTTAACACGACGCGTTGACGATTCTTCCGCGTTCTCTC
>KQ435859.1:3435019-3446033 GCA_001276565.1 Melipona quadrifasciata
GGTGAACTTTTTCTGGAGAAACTTTCGCGAAGATCGATGGTGTCGCGCGATATCGTCGTCGAGCTGTTCTCTCGAAGACGAGTAAGCTAAAACTCGGAGCAAACAGTCGTTCAATGTCGACGGATGACACGCGATCGATTTGCGTTGTAACAGGAATCGATGGGGGATCGTATATGTATATACGATCGTGTATACCGAGACGATTATGCATCGCGACGAAGCAGCTCTAAAATAAGGATAAGGCCTCGCTCGAGTCGCAGGAAGTCGATTATTGGAAAAACTGTGACGCCAACCGTCGGCTGGAAAATGAAAAATTTATTATTATTGAATCACGTTTACGCGAATTAAATATTTGTATGTACAAAAGAGAATCGAACGATTAATCAAAGCTAAACAGAAACTTTAAGTACCCCGTAACAAATATTTTATTTTGGATATTTTCTATGCCTTTGCTCGTTTTGTACAATTTGAATCTTTTCCTAAATGCACGAATATCGGCAGTGTGTTGATTAAAAATTTAGGATTTGGGGATTGTTTATAAATATATCGAAGTGATATGGAATTTTATTTTTGGATATGTATAGTGAGTATAATAATAATAATAATATAGTTTCCTTTTTATATTTTTAAACTACCTTTTTGAACTTGTACCCCAGTACGATTCGTCTCACTGAAAGGCTCAGAAGTAATTGTTTTGACTTGGAAATGACGACTCTTTTGCCATGAAATTTTATCGATACGCAAACATTTGAATCGATAGAAAACAAATTACAGGCGCGATCGCTCAGTACCAGACAACGCCACTCCTACTCGAGGTCTATTCCACGCCCCCTTACGAATCACGTGACCCAAATCAACCAATCGCTAATTTTCGTTGCATTAGCGTTGCACCTGAAGAGGCCCGATTTTCTGGGTTACCCCCCCTAAAACCACTTTCAGTGATAATATGGAACAAAAATATATGGATTAAGTATATAACATAAGTTTGAATGTATACAGATTTAAGTAATAAAATTAACCCTCAAGTGGTGTCTTGACATCACACGTGACTCTTATAATTTGTATCACGTTACAAAAATGAAAATAAAAATTCTCAGTCTCCTTTTCGTCCATGATATTCTAACGAAAACCGTGCAAATAACGAAACAGAAAGTAAAAATAATACAAAAATAAATAATGTAACTTTATAATACTTTATAATAAAAAAAATGGCCCATCCTAAAAAAAAAAATCAATATCCTACTAAGATCAAAGGATCAAACGTTGGCAACGGTTCTCTTTCTCGACGATTTATTTATTTATCGTTTAGATCTTACAAAAGAACATATAATACATATTACGGTTTGACAGTGAATTCATAAGTAGTACAATATTCAAAACCTTAGAACTTATATTCGTAGCGCATTCACGCCCGGTGTGTTAGCTTAAAAATTAGAAATCACTCGGTGTAAGAAAGAACCCATACGTACGTGCGTATCTTGCTCTCTCGTTTGGATAGGTGTATATATATCATAGTACATACACGTCACGGCCACAAAATTGTCGACGATAACTTACGCGTACCGTATTACATACACACGTACGGCACGATTATGCGAGAATTCGGCGTCTATATTCACCTCCCCTTTCGTTTTATCTCTTCAAATAGAAACAACGAGCATCGCGCAGTGATTACTTACGCGCAACGAAAGAAAAAAGAAAAAAAAAGAAAAAAGTCGTACGGAAGTCGCAAAATTTCGCTGTGTTTCGTCAAACAGTTTTTTTCTTTTTTCTTGTTTTTTCTTCTTTTTTTTTTTTACATAACACGAAACTCGCGCGGATTTCGATCACGGGTCGTGAAGTTTCTTCACAGTATTTTACTCTTTCTTCCCCTTTTTTTTAATGATGTAGAAATTAACTCGGTGCCATTTTTAGATAAATTTGTCCCATTACACGTTTCGCGCTGCGGAACAAGTTTTTTTTGCGTTCGCTCAATAATTACAGATTCTTGTGTCGAGATATTGCCACGTTTAGATTTTACTATCGAAAAATCTTCAGTTGAAGGCGAAAAAGAATACGTGCAGGCACTGTTCCTTTTAATAATCTACATCGTGTTCTACAAATGTGACGATTTGTACTTTAAAGTTCAAAGGCACCGAGTTAATCTTCACGCTGAACAGCACGAAGCGTGCACGAAATTCGCACGATCTCGATCTCACGAATCGTAAAGTCTCCTCGTCGAATAATTCCCTCTTCTTTTTCTCTTTTCCTTTTGTAATAATACGATACGAAACGAAACGAGACGAAAATCGCACGATATTACGGCTAGAAAACGAGAGGGGCCATCGTCGTCGCTCAAAATGGCCCTCTCCTCTCATTTAAATACAATACAAGAATCGAACGTGCTTATACTAATATTCTTCGCTCTTATGTCTTATTCATATTCTTTTTTTTTTTTTTTGTGTGTGTGTTTTTCTTTTCTCTCTCATTTCGGAGCGATTTTCAGAGCGATCCGCTCTGTGGCTCCAACGGTAATGACTCGAGACGATAAATCCTGCTTTCAAAAGACGTGATCGATCAAAGGCGGACGCATGAATATCCGGTTGTGTTAATGAGCTTTCCTAACAACTAACACCGAACTTTCCTTATCTTTGGTTTACCTACGAGTTTAATATATTTTTTTTTTTTTTAATTTTGTTTATTTCCAGAGAATTCGTGTGTTATGAGTATGTAACATATGGGTGTGTGTGTGTGTGTGTGTGTGTGTATGTCTGTGTCTTAAATTGTGAGAGGGAAACAGACAGATTGAGATTGAGAGAGAAAGAGAGAGAGAGAGAGAGAAAGAGACAGATAGACAGAATTCTTTTTTTATTTTTCTCTTTAGTCAGAATCGTACTTAAGCCTAGCCTTATAGAAGATATCGATTTTTTTTTCCCCTCCCTCTCGTTTTATATCCTATGCTCATCGAGAATCATTGAAAAAACTCGGAACGTTTTCTAGAACATCTTTCTATATCCTCGATTTGCGAGCGAGAACGCTCCACGCACACGTGGAAACACGAAACGGGAAATCGGCCATCGGTGCGTTCGTGGGATATTTTAGGTTATGTTCTCCTGGCAGACCGCGGATTTTTACGCGTTCGTGCACGAAAGTTCGAAGCTTCAAGAACGCACGAAGTGCGCGAAATAGTCAAGAAACATGTCCAAAACAGATTACTAATAGCGCTTGTGTTAACTTTTAAATGGTGTCGTTGGACAATTTTCCATCGTTGAATTTTGAATTTTTCATTTTTCATTAATCTCAATCACGTAGGCGAACGTAGAATCAAACGTCCCGGGTAAATTACTCACTTTGAAACGAAAAATTCGAAATTCGAATCAAACGCCATAAATCATATCTATCAGCTGAAACAAACCGATGCCAATTTGAGTTGTTAATCCCCCGATTGTGTTAATGGGAAATACGAACTCGCATAAATATCCACAGTCTTTTACTAGCTATCATCTTCTTTTGGAAATAACGTGGCGCACGCGACAACCCCGTTTGGTACACAATTTTAACACCCCTCCCCTTTGTCTCTTTTTCTTTTTTCCTTTTTATCTACAGTACGTTTCCCTTTTCTTCCACGCTTCTTTTTCTTTCGTCACTTTTGTCTCCCTTCGTACGCGTGCGTGAGTTTTCATTGACAACAGACGTCGTGCCGCAAAATGCCATCGTGCAGGACGCTTGGATGACGATGTACGACGAAGTCGACGAAGAACAATGACGATGAGAAAGAGTTGGGCGAAAGTGTAGCGAGGGCGAGACGCGGGAGATACGAAAGACTCGTTCTTCGATTTTACGGTTGATCTTGACATCTTGAAATAGCTCGAAAGACACGTATGGAATAATCAGTTTTTTTTTTTTTTTTTTTTTGAAAATTTTGTGATACTTCTACTTATTCGATCGCCTCGTTCTGATTGGTTAAGTTTTACTTTTAAATATAACTTATTGCACCAAGTTACTTGATTTCAAGTGTCTCGAATTCAATTTTTTAAATGAACATTTATATTTAAAGTGGAGATTCTGATGTATACAATTTAATTTAGGAAATTGGTGCTTTACACGGATAAAGTAGATATAGGTCTAATCTCCAGTTATTCCTCAAGAAATGGAATGTTGAAGCATTATTTCATACGCGAAAGAATATCTTCAATGTTCGTATTTAAGTATATTCAAACGTGTTCACGTATATATTTATGCTCAAACATTGTTTAAATCGAATGACTCGAATAAAATAAAAATGAACATAAAGAAAATGAACGAACAAAGGCAAATTTAAGACAGAGGTAAAAGAGTGTTCGAAAATGTTGACCAATCTGAACGTAATCAATTTTTCATAATTTTGGCTGCTCTCGAATAGATACAGAGGATTCGTCAAAGAACACTCCAACTAATAGCTTAACGATAGTTTTGATTTATAGTCATACACTTAAAGTCTATAATGTCACGTACTATCCAATTTTTTAATTATTTTCTCGCGCTTAATGATTAAGATTCGCTTCAGACTTTGACTCGCGCGTTGTTCTCACGATCGCCTGCAATTCCACCGGATCCCTTTCACGAAGAGATCCCCGAGAAAAGAAAGGTATTTTTCATTCAATCTTAGTCGGCCAAATCCTCCAATCTTTTCGTTACCGAGCTAGCTTCACTCGCGTCCCAATTTCAAGATCGTCCCTGAGCAAAAGAACCCCAGCCACCCCGAACCCCAAACAGAAACCCTTTCATCTAAATCATTTGTCTTAAATTATTTTCTGGCATCTCTTCAGAAGAAAAGAACGGAAGAGCAAGACGAAGGGAAGAGAGGAGGAGGAAATAAAAAAGAATATCTTCTCATCTCGTCCCTCGCTCTATTTTCACTCCCCGTCCTTTCTCTTGCAATACCGTGAGGCAAGAGAAGAGCGGGAAAAGTGGTTACTCTTTCGGAATTTCCGTTCCGTTTTCTGCACGTTGCTCGATCAACCCACTCGGAGGATCAAAGGGCGAATTGCTTGCTCCAATTTAAAACCTGGCCGTTTAATGGCATTCGGTATATTTGAAAATGAAATTTTTAAAACTTGGATGTAATTTTGATGTAATTAACTTGAACGCGTAATTTTCAAGTTGTTCCATGTCGCTGAAAGTCGATAGATGTTTAAATATTTCAAAGTAAGAGGTATTAGATTGATTCTTCAAGGATGACATCTCATTTAAGTTGTATCAATAATTAAATAGGATACTCGATAATAACTTTGTCGGAAAAGACACTGTGCCTCTGAACGGTTAAAAGCAATGACTTTGCGAAACTATCTCGCAAATTAAAGTGATTAAATCAAGTAGCTTCGTGCTTCTTGAGATTTTTACCGTGTAAAATTTCTAAAATTGAAATACAATGCAACTGAAATCTCGCTTACAAATGTAAATCGATTGAAAATGAAAAGAACTGGAGGAAACAATGCAAACGTTGATCCTCGTCAGTGGGTTAAGGGTTGTTTCCAATGCGGGCTTTTTATAGTTTCTTCCATCGACTCATTAACCTCCAACGTCGTCTGCGGCCAAGGTCATTTTGCAGTCCGACCATTCATATACTATATATCGCGATACTATATATATGATAACGCATATACTATGACAAACAATCTTAACATCATCGATAATTCTCACATCTTCCTACTTTCTTTCCCGTTTCTTCTTTTTTTTCTCTCCTCTTTTTCGGTTTCTTCTTTTTCCTCTAGATCGCGCGGGGGCAAGCGATACTCCACGTTATCAATTCGTTCGTTCGCCACTTTTCAGCGAAAGCTCGCCGAGTTCGATCCCGGACGCCATTTCATCTTCGATCATCTCGCTTAAATTTCGGTAAAAGCGGCGCGGGGTAAAAGGAAAAAAAAAGAAAGAAAGAGAGAAAAGAGAGGAAAGGAATTAAGGAGTGCAAGCATAACGCGAAGCTTTGAATTTTGTTTCGCCGTGCGTCATTTCATTTCTCGAGCTTTCGAATTTCTTCGCGGAGAAAATGCTTCGAGCTAGCAAAACTTACATGTTAGAAGTGAACTTAGACGTACGCGCTTATTATAATCGTATCACGCGATTTTTCTGCGTTTTTGGAGAAGAGTTGAACTTGGGGGACTCTTTTTTTTTTTTAATTTTGCGCTTTCCTTTTTAATGGAATAAAATGAGAGAAAATTTGTTGCTCATTCGACGAGATCCTGAATGTTGTAGGATTTAAATGTTGCTCCAATAGAATAATATCGAAATACAGAAATTTATATTTAATTTACATTTAATTTATATTTGGAGATTATATCTTAACAAAAGCCAGAGAACTTAAACTGCTTTTAAACGTCGTTTCAAGCTGTTTGTAGAATTGGGAATTAAAAATTGAAGATTTCCGCGGAATAAATAATTAAAACATATTTATCTTCTTTCATTTATTTGTACAATTTAAGGAAGCAATTGATACTACTCACGATTGATACCGAGCGCAGCGATTTCTCGCAAACACGTAAGCTTTTGATAGTTTTGTCCGCGAGTGTCTGCCGCTATACGCCTCGGTATAGAATTTTTCGTTTAGGTTTTCTTTTTGAAACAAAGCGGGAAAGGCGATCAATTCAACGAACACCGGATTCGGTAAACAATGTCGATTGTGTGAACTGGCTCTTGTTACACAAAGCCGATTAATCCATTGACAAAGCGCAACGCGTGTGACTCGAATTTTCGATATCATGACTGTTTACTTACGCAACTTTGTTCACGTGGGATTTCACGCTGATATTTTACCGACAAAGTTCAAATTGATAAATCATTCGCGCCGATGCTAATTTATATTCGGAAAACCGCTAAAATAAACGATTACAACGTTCGTCTGTTCCTGCAGTTCCGTTCCGTTCTATTTTCTGTGTTTTGCAGAATTTACGACTTTCCAAAAATTTCGTCCAAAACCGCGAAAGTGGTAACAAAAGTCTCGTGAATTTTTGAAAGCCTCCTTTCGAAACTGTAATTACGAAACATTTAACGTGACGATTTTCAATTCACCGTTCAATTTGTCAAATTCAATCTCGATCAAAATCCTGTTTTTGATTTTCGTCTACAATTTAAAATTCAAAATTATTATTAAATATTCGCACCGCAATTTCTCTCCCTTCCTTTTCGGTTCTGTCAGTTTCCCAAATTTAACGTCGAACAAAGCGCGACATCAATTTCCCATATTTAGCGAAATGAATCGTTCACACTCCACAATTTCCCATTTCATCAAAATTTAAAACTTCCCTTTAAAAAGCACTTTAAAAGTGTCCCCTTGCTCCAGAAACGCAGAAGCATCCTAAAATAAAAGATCCTAACCGAACTGTCCCCGATTATCGAATCGGAGATAAAGCCTAAATTTCTACGAATAATAAGTTAAGATGCTAATTGTAAGGGATGGCACTGTGGGATCGGTTCGAGAAGCGAGACGCGCCCGTTGCAGAGCACAGCTTCTTTCTCGTGCAATGAGAAATAACCCGTCGGTAGTCGTTTCTTTTCCGACCGTCGCGCGCTTTTGCTCTTTTAATCGTCTCGTTTGCTCTCTCGTCCGCGGCTCTAAAAAAAGAAAACACAGACAGATGGGGGAAGGGGCGGGGGAGGGTTCGCCGCGTATCAACTCACTCGCTCGTTCCTTCTTCCTCTCGATTGTCTGACGTTCAATTAGCGACGCAATTAAGCTGGGCTTAATTCTTCTCGGCGCGACAGAGACGAGAGATCGGCCGGGATCATCCCTCCTGCTCTTTGACGACCCGGGATCCCGCTAATTTATTCATTGGTCGTCGCGAAACCGCGCCAAGCTCTCGAAAGACGATTCTCACTTCGAGGACACGATTCGATTCGTTTTCTCGTGACGACGCTAGTTTCTTGGATGTTCCGCGCGTTCTCGATCTTCTTCGAGGTCTTCGCGAGGAACTGAGGCGAGCTTTTGGACTGGTGGATTCAAGTTTGAAGAAAGAACGACGGATTTTTACGATTGTCGAGCGTTTTACACTGATGCAAGTGGAAAAAAGTAGAAATCAGATTGGAGCTTTTCTCCCCAAATGAAATAGATTAGTAATTTCTGTAATGAATATCGTTTCGGTGACGTTCGATACTCTGATCCTTTATGGAAAATAAAAACTGGATTGGATTTTTTTTTTCAAAATAACGTAAAATAGATTTTTGTAGCAAATATCGTTGATGATATTTGACACTTTGATCTTTTGGAAGTGGAAAGAAATTGAATTAAATGTTTTTTTTTTTTTTCAAATAAAATAGATCAATAATTTCTGTAATAAATATCGTTGGACGATATATTCGACACTTTGGTCTTTTGGAAGTGAATCGAGTCTTTCTCAAATAAAATTAGCAAGTTTTTAATGAATATTGTCAAATTGGGACAATTTTCTTCGATTAGAACTTAAGTTAATTTCATTATTATTCGTGGTTCTTTATCGTTAACAGATTATTGTTAACGGAAGTGTGGCAATGAAGATGTCAATGAGATGAAAATGGGAAATTAGATTGGATTTTTTTCGAAACATTTTTTAATGAGTGTAATTAGAACCGGCAAGTTTTTTAATTACAATTGTTATTCCTATTAATTTTCTCGTTAGTTCCTCAGTGGAATTTCATTGTTCTTCATTTAAATTTTAATTATAACACGTTTCAAACGGAGGGAAATCTAATTTTACAGAAAACTGTTTAATTACCGTTTCGTTCGATCGGTCGAACTCCACGAAACAGCGAAAGTTTATTCTTCGATAAGCAAGGCAAACAGCAATTAAACGTCCCTCATTTGCTCGCATTAATTTTGCTCAATTAATCCTCGTCGACAACGAATTTATGTGCTTTAATTTAAAAAAAAAAAAAAAAAAAAAACGGCTTCAAAGTCATCAGAAACTTACCACTCGTTCGTGCTTCATTTTGATCTAACGTAGGTTAACGAACGTCGTGTAAGTTGGCTCTGTGTTAGGTTTAGTTTCGTTTCAGGCGGAAGTGATAAATCGATATCAAAATCTCATTTTCCCGGTTAGCTTTGGTTAATCCGAAACAGGTGGTCAGAAATTCGCACCTAAATCTCAACTGAAACAACTATTCATAATTCCATTAACACTTGAATAATACATTAAAGTGGTAAACGCGCATTAATTCCAAGCAATGGTCATCTCACCGTGTAAATCTTTCAATTGATTGCAAAAAGAAATTAATATTTTTCTTTTTTTCAGTCGAAGATATTTTTCAAGATGATATTTTTTATTGTTCACCGCCCACAATAAGAATTTATTGCATTCTGCCTTTATAGTTTGTCGATTTATCTGAAATCAATTTCAGCACCCCTTACGTAGAACTCTCAAATTAATTACGAGGAGAAACAAAATATTTTACGTTGATTTGAATTAAGATTAATTTCAAACAAATTCTTCACGTATTTAATTACTCAGTCGCCATTTCATTGTTTCAATATTCTTTTGCTTCTCTGAAATTAATAATTTTTACCTTCAACACCAAATGTACCAAAATCAAAATTTTTACCTCGATTGACACCTCCATAGATTTAAATAATATTCTTCTCAAAACCCATTTCACCACTTCCAAAAAGCAATTCCACACATTTCACAAATAAATCAATTTTTCAATCACGATCGAATTCCAACCATTCCTCCTGCAGTTTGCAACTCGATATTACAATCAATCCCGCACATTTTGATTAGTATCAGCGTCTCTCCACAGATCAAAATTTCAAACAAATATCTTTCCCGTCCCATCTGAAAACTTCGTAAAAAATTTCAGGAAAAGTTCCGCGGTTTTTTTTTTTTTTACAAAAATAAACCGGCTATCCACGTTTCATGATTTTCCATTCAATTTCGTGCTGTAAACACGACTGTAAAACTATACAACGCCGCGACGAATGAATCTTTAAAATGAAACGACGTTAAAAATTTACAAATGTCAACGACGATTGTCCATTCTGTTTTCATTCTTTTTTACACTTCGACAATTATCATCGTTCCTCGTTATAGTATAATAATAGTACGCTACGGACTATTATTATACTATTTAATTGAGGTATAAATCTCGTTCGGTGATAAATTAAATTAATTAAACGCCAACGCGGACGGGAATAATTATTAAATGTTGAAAGTTAATTTCCTAACTTCAATCGAGAGGCTATCTCACGACATTCCTCGTCCCTTCGATTCATCTACTTTCCCTCCAGACAAAATCGTCGCGATCTCGCCTGCGATCTTGGCCATCGTCGGTGTCTCTAAAATATCGAACTATCTCTAAACCAATCCAGAGAGACGTCAACAGTAGTTCGACGCGTCGTTTGTACATATCGAAATGGTTCCAATCATTTTTCCTTTCGGTCGGCTCTGCGCGTTTCCAGAGAGAAAAAGAACGACGTACGAGATGGATGGGCAAGTGTGGAAGGAGATAGCGACAGAGAGAAAGAGAACAAGAGAGAGAGAGAGAGAGAGAGAGAGAGAGAGACTGATCCACGACGATAATACCGGAGCGATTGCACGGGGAATTGACTAAGCCTCGGACAACTTCCGTTCCCGTTCGAACTTCCGAGAGCCTCGCGAGGACGCGGCTGGCCAGAAATTGCTGAAACTCGTGGAAACAATCTTAATGCGTGTACATATATATTTACGTGTTGTCTCGGCGGTGCGCGCGTATACGTGTACATATGTATGTGGAGTTAAGCGACGATGAATTTTGGGTTCGGTCGGGAATGGTCCTTCCGTCGAAAAAAGATATACACTGTCGCTTGGAAGAAATTTTTGAATCGTTGCTCGTTCACTCAATCGATCAACTTCGATGACGAGATGAAAGGTAGAGAAATTGACAAAACAGCGTTTGCACACGTTGCGTTTTGAAATCTTTAAGATTTAAATATGACGTGTTTGTTGTAAATTTAATGACACGCAAAATGCATGAGATAATGTATCCCAAGAATAATTACGTGTGCTTTTGAAATGAATTATATTTATTATTATATTTAATAATATTTATC
>KQ435859.1:3486790-3497349 GCA_001276565.1 Melipona quadrifasciata
ATTATTTATATAAATATATATTATTATTATTTGTATTATATGTATACATATTTAATTTCTTTATTTGTTTCCGTGAAAATTAATTCTGTAAAAATTATATATAAAAGATTTTAAAGTAACTATTTTCTGTATTACAATACGAGACATGACTACCATCTAAACCAAGCATATACGGACAAGTTTAAAGTATCTGACAACGCCACTCCTACTCGAGGTCTATCCCACGCCCTCTCGCGAATCACGTGACCCAAATCAACCAATCGCTAATTTTCGTTGCATCAGCGTTGCACCTGAAGAGGCCCAATTTTCTGGGTTACCCCAGAAATCACTTTCAGTGATAATATAGTATAATGATACATTCTTGTACTTCGAGTGATATTGTACTATGCACAGTATGTATATCAATATGTATAATATATGTGTATACAATGTAATATGTAAAATATACAAATATAGTATATGTATAATAATAAGTCTTCCTAATTTTTTCCAACGAAAAAGAGTCGAAAGCAAACTAGAATCGAGTCTCGAACGTCGTTGCGAATTTGTCGATGGCCGAAAAAGGCGTGCTAGCGTAAATTTCTGTGGAAACGGAAGCAACCACCGGAGATTATAAATCGTGGGGGGCGGGAGAGAGAAAGATCGCGAGATAACGCGAATCCACGGGGCGGCTTACGTAGTCGCGCGAGGCCATCTCCCTCCCCCCCCTGAGAAATTTACTGCAGATTACCTGCAACTCGCCCGCCCTCCAGACTTTTCCTCAACGCCGGGCCATCTTTGTTCCACGTGACACGCTACCACCTCGCGTTTCCTTCCGGCGATGATTATTACGGGCGAGTAAGTTGAGGGCAAACTATTTTGGCTGCTACGTAGTTTTGCCCGCTGTAAAGATGCGTTTTCTGCACGATTTTTGAGATCTCGTTTCTTCCTTTTACGAGGCGTTGCTTCACGGAATTCTTTTCAAATGAGACGAAGCAACAACACCAAGTTAGAGTTTTTAACTTATCGTTAGTTTTACTTTGGATATTATAACGGGGATTCTGGGATTCTCTTCTCTCTTCCACGAGATGTTATTTCACGAAATTTCCTTAAAGTGGAATAAACGAGGATTTAATTATTTTGGGAAAATAATTGGTGGTTCGTAGACAATGAAGGTCCAAATTTTTGATTTTCTACTGTCTTAGGTTTTTGAACCTCGCGTTACAATCGTTTTGAATTTTCACCTGTTATTGATCATAATTTTAGAATTAGCGATAAATTGCAATTTCAAACACTTTATTTTTGATTTTTTCTTTTTTTTTTTTGGTGAATTTCAGTCGTTTCAGATTTCATTCGTAGATTTTAGCCGCTGTTTTAATCTATTTTGCACAATTGGCTCGTAATGAAGGTGCACAACGAAGATCATTATCATTTTACATGCGATGCTGCGGAGAATTATAACGTCCAATTTAACTCTGTTAGTTTGATCATATCGCGTGTATTCGCGTAATCAACTCGATGAATAAATAATGTGTTATACAAAGTGCACGGTCGAGTTTATGTTGTACTGAAACTCTATCCGTTTCACTCGTTTTAATAATTTAAATGCTGCAAAACGCTAATACACGTCCCCATCCAAAAATACAATTAATTTAAAATCATGACGCCGAACAATTGTCTCTAGCTACGAATCAACACATTATTAACAGGTTTCAGCTCGTGTTTTCATACACAGACATTTAAAAACTGCTGATCGACCATGTGTGTTGATTAACTTGAGAAATGCAAAAATTCCAATGAGATTACGAAAGCAGGAGTAAAAATAATAAAAAGGAAAAGAAAAGATGTTCAAAATACTTTCTGTTTGGCACGTTCCACACTTTGAAGCAAAACAGAGAATAAAAAATTTATAATTTTGGTTTTGTTCTAAATATTATTATTATTAAGTATAAAAATTTGGAGAAAAAATTACTTTATGATTTTTGAGCTTGTAAGCATTTCATTACAATCATACGAATTAGACGATTAAATAATAAAATCTAGGATTCTTTATACTTTCTTCCTTTTTAACTTTACTTGATGCGTTTGAATCCTTCCAAACTGTTTTATTAACAATTGAGGTCAAAACACGTTGCGCTGAAACTTGTTCGAAATAACGAAACTGAACTTGCAACTTGCTTTAAACAAAAAGTACAGTGTAACAAATAGCGCGCCGTATGTTACTAGAATGTTGGCTCAACGATTCTCAATAGCAGCTGACAGACAAAGTTCTGCAAACTCGTGAAACAATAGCCCTGGAAGTATTCTATTGCTCTCTAACTGGCCCGAACACTTGCTGCAAGTGGTTAAAGGAAATTCGGGCGAAAGAAAGTTTCCCAAGTCGAGGTGTATCCATTCGTACTATATACAAACAAGAATCAACCTCCGATTCTAAGGTAAAGAAGCTCGAGTAAATTTCAGTTTGCTGGTTCTTGACTGATTTGCTATTTATTTCGAGCATTTCACTGTAACTGTACTGTCCAAGTGTTTTATTATTAGAGCGTTTAAATATCTAATTGTATATCGTGCTATTGTGATTTAGGTATCTAGGTATTTTGCTATTTAAGTATTTAAGTATTCAACTATTTAATTATTTTACTACCTAGGTATTTCAATATTTGAGTATTTAAAGATCTTACCTAACTGTCACAATTTTAATGTTCAGATATTATTGTTATTTAACTCCCCAGAAAATTTAATAGCATTTTGTGTTGAAAAGTATAAATATTTCATTTAGAAATGTTAAAACGCGCAGAGAATGATGAATAATTTCATGCGTTTTGTTAGCAACTGATTGTCCGTGTGCAAGTCACTATTGATCTTCTGCTTGCGGTGCTTTATTCATATCAGCAAAGTGCGATTAAAATGGAATTTACCGTTTACAAGTGTTGTTGATTTATCGATCACCGCGTGCTTTGAATTATTCTATATTGTGCAGCAGTAATGCGTTTCGACGTAACTTCCACAACAACGTTCTCTAAAATCGCGTTTCTTGAACGATTTTTAGTTTAATTGTACGATTGCACATTTATTAATAACTAAAAACTCTTCCAAACCCGAAATAATTTTCGAAATGTACTCCCATGTTTCTCCAATCTTGCATTGAAACCAGAAAAGCTACAAAATCAATCATATGTGTATTGTTACGTCCGTGGTATTATATTTTGAAAAGACTGCATTAACAATTTCAACTGTTTCGGTAATTAACTCTATTCAGTGCAGAAACTACGAAACGAACGATTTACGTATAATTTTCATAGAAAGAATATGAAACCAACCTTCAACGTTTTACCATCCAATTCTGTCAAACTCGAAACAATTTCCAAATTCCTACAATCTCGTGTTAAAACCATAGTTAAAACCATAATTCCTATTTAATGTAGAAACGAACGATTTAAGTATAGTGCGACTTTCATGGAAATCTTTCCACACCCTAGTAACAGAGAAAGAATATGAAACCAACCCTCAATGTTTTACCATCCAACTCTGTCAAACTCGAAACAATTTCCAAATTCCTACAATCTCGTGTTAAAACCATAGTTAAAACCATAATTCCTATTTAATGTAGAAACGAACGATTTAAGTATAGTGCGACTTTCATGGAAATCTTTCCACACCCTAGTAACAGAGAAAGAATATGAAACCAACCCTCAATGTTTTACCATCCAACTCTGTCAAACTCGAAACAATTTCCAAATTCCTTCAATCTCGTGTTGAAACCATAGAATTCCTGCAGCCGTGATACCACCCTTAACCCTCGGTGTAACCTTCGACCCTCGGTGTAACCTTCGCCCGTTGGAGATTGCGTGGAAACGCGGATGCGTTGGCGACAAATTCGTGTCGATGGGTTTGCAGGAAGGGGGTTGTACCCGGCAGAGGAGCAGACTACCACGCCTACGCGCCTAAAATTTCATCCCCTGAATGATTAAAACCTAATATACAGACACGCCTACCGGTCGAGGAGTCTCGGCGCCCCTCTATTTCCATTTTCAACCCCCCTTGGCTCGCTCTATATTCCCTTTCGACGGCTCCTCTCACTTTCGTACGGCCTCTCACTTTCCACGATTCCCTTTCTACCCCTCGTACGCCACGTTCCACTACTCATCCCTCGTTTCCCTCGTTTTTTTCCACCCCTTGGTTCCGTTTTTTCCTTCTTTTTCTTTCGTAATGCTGGAAGGAAGGAGGGTCGCAGACATTCATCGTGGAAATTCGTGGCTGAACATTTTCACGGTCACCGACTGAAACTTGCTTTCGTTGCGTAATTCCATCTTGCATTTTATGTTTCTCGTCATCGTGAGATATTGGCAACGGAATGCAATTGAATCGAGAATTTCGAAGATAAGTAAAAGTGTCAGTGATAATGGCCTAATGGATTAACAACTTGAAGTAGAATATAATTCCGAGAAATAATCCGAAATTTAAAGAGAAATTTCAAGATTAAGAATTATTTAAAGGAACTGAGCTTAGTGAAAAATTCCAAGAATTCCAATAATTTCAAAGTCAAGAACAACGCTAAATTTACAGAAAAAGTTCCAAAGTTAAATAATTTAAGCCTAAATTATCATAGCTCCCAATTTACTAAAATAATATAAATTTTATTTCTCTAACTTTTCCATCTCTCTCGATCACCTCTTTCATTTCTAAACCTTCTAGAAAATAATGTCAATTTCTTTCAACGAAGCTATTCGTCTAAAAGATATTCACTTTTAAATACGTAACTGACTTCCAAGTTCTCTTTGCACTCGACGGCAAAACAGTGTCGTCGACTGACTCGCCGTTAGTGAAAAAAGAAACGAGGGAGAAAACGTCTTTATTATAGGACCAGGTCGAACAACAGTCCCCGCGGTGATACGTATAATTATGAACGCCGCCGGTGGTGAAATTACAGGGTAACGCGATCCAGGACCAGACGGTAATTGCGAGCTCTTCCTCGCGAAATCGATACGCCTTAATGAGACACGTTCGGTACTGTTCAACGCCGCGGAAGATCTTTGCAAAGGCATTAGCGAGATGCGTTGAGAGCCGCTTTGACACTGATTTGAGGATCCCGTTGACAGTCTGTGCGAGTCCTGCGGATTTATGGTAAGAAGATTCGCGGTAAAATTGTGACAACGAAAGTTTATTTTGCTCGTGACAGGATATTTTGCTCGCGTGATGAAATGGTTGTACGAACGTTGGCGTACCGAAATAATTCTTAATGCACAGATTGCGGATTTTTGTGCATTTATGACAAATTTTAATTATACTGCGTGTAACATGCAAAAGCACGAAAGATATTTCGGAATGAAGTATTTGTTGTATGTGATGTTTAATGAGCGAAATAAATTTTTATACAGGCTTGGATTAGCTCATTTCTGACCCAATTAGTTTATCTCAAATTAATTGCAAGAAAAACCGCAGTATATGATTCTTAACAAGAACTGTGGTAGGTGGAGTGATTTCGATCATTTTGATACGAAAGAATTTCAAGAGAAGGAAAGAAATGTTACAAAGTAGTTTCGCTAAATGAAAATGTAAATATCTTTAGATGGAAGAATTTAAATCTAAATTCGCGTGTCATGTCTATAATTTTATAATTCCAACTTGATTGCAGATTATCGAGGCGCCTGTCACTCGAGGGGCGAAAGATGTAACGACATAAAAATCGCAGAATGAAAATTTTATCTGATTTCAGTGTTCCCGTTCTGACGACGCGAGACACAAACATGCGATCTGAATTTCGAATGATGACGCAAACTCGTTGAAACTTATCGTCCCCGTTTACGATCCAATTTTTGTATCATCCTAATTATGCCCATACACATACACGGTCGCAGAGAAAAGTTGTAACGACGCTCGAAAACGTGCGACGCTACTTCTCGGGGCGCTTAACTAGAAATCGCGATTACTCGAGCAGAACGTTGCATACGAGTTCAGAATCCGTTTAATTAAGAAACTTCCCTCCGAACGATCCGTGTTCTCGCCGGCTTAAATTCAATCGCGACCTTTCGCAAAATCGTGGCTCGTTAATCCGTCCCCCCGAAAGGGGAAATTCCAAAAGAGAAAAAAAAAAAAAGAGAGAACGGGAGAACCCACACGCGCGAAGACGGAGGAACGTTGCGAAAGTTGCGAAACTTTCCCTTCACACCGTCGTGTCCAAAAATGTGTCCAATTACAATGATTACCCCGGCTCCGTGACCGAGCGCCTCAACCCCCTTTAAATCAAACCGCGCATGCATCAAACTAACGAACCATGTCCAACTCGTTAACCGGGAAACCAACGGATGGAACACGATGTAAAGCGCGCCATTGTATGATTTCTCTTCCGTCCAAAAGTCCAAAATCTCTGGCTCTCTCATTTTGAATTCTTAACGCAGGAGCAGAGGTTAGAACAGCAGGAACGACTAAAATTCTGTGGACGCTTTTTTTTTTTGGATGATTAGAACGAAATATTGGGTCGAATAATAAAATAATTTTATATTCTCCCGATAGATTAGATGTGCTTTAGGAAAACATACGGTAATGTTAATTGGATTTGGCAATACTTGGCGTGTCGTAGAGTGATTAAAAATAACAGTTGCGGTTTTATTCGGTTATTGAGTCTTGAAAGTATGATGCATTTTGGAATTTTGTTACAAAAGAGGGTAGAATCCACGACGTGGATTACGGGGTTTAAGATTTTTCTGGGGATAATTAAAAAATTGCTGTTGTCGTTTCTACGAAAATTAAAATTTTTAAAAACCCCTATGCTACATTTCAGATGATAGGATTTTTATTTGTAAAAATCGACAGGAACTTTTTTCTACCTCATTTACTCCGTCATTTTCTAATAAAAGGAACCTTGACTTAAAAAGAATTAAAATGGAAAATTGGAAGTCGCGATTGTATTTTGTCCGAGGTGTGTTAAAATTTTTCGTTCATCTATGAAAAAATTCGTGACAAACACTAGACCTATTTCTGTTAAACACTGTTACTATATATAATTTCACGAATCACGAACAGAAAATTTAATATAACAGTTAATATAGTCAACGTAACTTTCTTCGATGATCTTAGTTCTTGAAACGTGAATTGCGAATTTATGCTCCGTTCGTTGTTGATTAGAAACGGTGATGAAAATATAGAAGACCAAGATTCATTTCAATTTCCTTTCGTTGCCGTAATCAACTTTATTTTTCTGCGATAAATAACGCCAATAAAAATTTCAAACAGGCAGTCTGACTGGGGTTCGTTATCGGGTATAATTAAATTTGTTCTTCGATATCGAGTGACGGTAGTTTATTGGTTTGTTATTTTGTTCTTGTTCGGGTTTCATTGTTTCCTTTAGGCTTTGATATACTGCATTTCGTAAATTGAAGGAAAATAAAGAGAGCCCGGAGAGAAACTGAAATAAGATTTTCGCGATTTCGCAAAGCAAAGCGTGACATATAAATTCATTGGGAATTCGATATCTTGCATTGTCTCGTAAAACTCGTGGATAATCCTGCAAATAATTAAACAATACATAAACGATCTCTTTAAACAGACACGTAACTTTACATAATTCGGAAACTTTGAAAGAGGTTGCAACACTTTTTGAAAGAAATCTTTACTATTTTAAAACTCTTTTCAGGAAGTTCTTTACGATTAAAGTGTCATCTTCCTCAAAATAAATTTGATTTATTATGCTTCAAGTAATTGATTAATCTAAAAATAATCGTTGATCAATTGATCGATCAATCATTCCTGGCATAAATCAATAATCACGATTACGCTTGATATTCTGCAATCGTTAATCTGTAATTTGCGATCGTTTAACGAATGATTAATTTACCTTTTACCGTTAGATAACATTATAATTACGGTGATACTAAATTTCTGTTAATCATAGTCAAAGACGTAATCGTTTCGTGATTAATGATTATTCAGTTAAGCACGCCCGCTGATCAAATTTGCTTTAGTACTCGTTAATCACGGATTCTGTAGTTGCAATCATTAACCGTGGACATGGTTTCGCGTTGCTCGTAATTGTTAATCGATCAGAATGCTTCTCTTATCTGGCTCTCGTTTCGAAAACGAGTTCGTTTTTCCTCTTGTACGACAATTTATAACAAAGACATTATTGACAGATATATGGATACACTATTTGTATATACTGTAATAAACTGACGTTATATTTTTTTACATTAATCTTCTTATCGTTTGTGTCAAAAATTGTCCCAGGACGATTCCTCATTGCTCATTTTCATACGAATAAAAAATGCATCGATGCAAGTTTTCCGATGGACGATAGAAAGGAAATTCTTTTGTATTTAAGAACTGTACGTCATTTTCGTTGAAATAACGATTATTTCCTGACGTAAATATGACATAATTTAAAATTGATAATTATGATAATATGAAATGAAATATGATACATCATAAACTTGATCAACATACAATTACGACAGTCATGTTCCATTAATTTTTTTTTTTAGTTACTTTATTCATGTCGTTTTGTATAATTTATTCATGCGTTACTCTAATCTATCTTGTAAGTACCTACACGATACTCTAATTATTCCAAGGATCGATAATTAAAAAAAAAATAAAAGATACAACTTATCCTCTTTGACAAGTGAAAATATTCGTCAGGACGTGCTATCTGTTTGGTGCATATCACGTACCGAAACGAGTACCGTGAAAATGGTTTCAAGTCACGAATTAATGGTATTCCCTGGTAGTCTATCGGGCGGGGAGGATACAAGGGGGCGTAAGGGCAGGGAGCGTGTCTCGGGCCGATACGGGCGGCTTTTTCAACGAGGAAATTGGGTTCTCAATTATTCAGCGCGACGCATCCTTTCGGTATCCCCGAAGGAGCAAGACCGATATTCGGGAGAAGAAAGCGCTGGAAAGTGGTTTTCGCGTTTCACCGCGGTGCTCCTTTTGTTTGCCGTGCTCCTTTTTTGCGTTGTTCCAGCGCCGCTCAGGACTTCGGGGCCTCGAATCGTTTCCGAAACGCCGGCAATCGATAGCCCATATCGGGAAATGTTCCCCAAAAATACACCGTTTTTGCTCCCTTTGACGTCGAAATTCGGAGCAAACTTTTCGCTTGGAGTTACGATGTGATTCGCGAGAAAGACGAAACGCGGAAATTTCGTGCAATTTAAAATGTGCATACGTATGTGTATACTTGTACTTATTTATATTTATATATTTATTTATTCGTAAGCGTGTATTTTTATTTTATTTATTTTATCATATATTATTATTCTTTTATATATTTATTTTATTTCTTATAAATATAATATATATTTAATATATATATATCTAATATCTGATTTAATAAATTTTCTTTTCTTATCGAAGAGCTGTAGTGAGATTTTAATTAATTTAGAGGGCTCGCCAATCTTTAGTCGTTTTCCTGATTTGATCCATAGTTTTGTCATTATTTAATGACATTGCATATCCATATATTCACATATTGTTGTACATTAAAGTTCTAAATTATAATATATAATATGTGAATATTTTAGTTTGTTATATACAATTATCTAGTCTAATCATTTTCTCCCGAGCGAGTAATCGAAATTCTGATTACAGAGAGTTAAAAGGCAATTGAGTTTTTACAACGTCTGCAACCAAATTCGATTCTAAGACATTTAAATATCCACACACTGTAATGCTACCTCCATGTTATGTTTGATGAGATTCGCAAGATTCTTTCCATACATGTGTTGCTAATATAGTTTTGGTAATATATTCCATAAATATTATATCAACATCATTTCTGCAAGGTTTACACACACTTGTGACTGGCACAGTGGTCCTTTTGGCATCTTTTGGTCCTAGTTCTGTGTCTTTTGTCTTTGGACATGTTTGAAATATCGCGTCACCTCGGTTTTGGTAATATATTCCATAAATATTATATGAACGTCATTTTTGTACGATGTACGTTCACTTTTTGATCACGTCGCCGCTGTGCTCAAAGGCTTCGGGCACCCATCAAATTTAGTATTTAAAAAATAAACAAACGTCAGCATCCTCAATAAGTTTTACACGAAACTGACTTCTCCGAATATTTTGAACGATAGTAGCGTACGCAGAAATGTATTATATGTAGTCAGAAGTTTTGCAAAAAATTCCAACGAAATGACAATTGACTCTCCAAACTGTCTGCCAGTTATTTTCCTAAATATTTCAAGCTCTTCCTCGTTCCATCGCACAAAATGAAAATTAACTTGCCAATTAGTAAATTATCGTACGACAAGTTCCAGGTACAAATTTAATCATTTTCAAAGAAACACTTCGACCATGTCGCGAAACATTGCAGCTAAATTAATCAAGAAGCGAATGGACACACGGCTGCGCGAAGAAAATTAAGAGAAATCTTAACGAGTTTCACCTGGGAGGGGGCGGGGGGAATACTCAGGGGGAATACTCGTTGTCAGTACTAAGTTGTTTCATTTAATTCGCTCGCGAAAATTTCACCAGCATCTTCGACGTCTGTCGTTGTTCCGTAAATTTTTCCACCGGAAGTTGGAAGGGTGGGGAGGGGATGGCTCGCTTACCAGGTCAATTCCGAGTCGTCTGAAATACTCCTC
>KQ435859.1:3497433-3510921 GCA_001276565.1 Melipona quadrifasciata
ATACTCCTCTTAATTAAGACGAGAGAAGCAAGGGAACTCGCGAACAGCCGTGAAACAAGCACGGCTCGATTATTCGCTCGTGATTCCGAGTCTTTTGGGTTGCATCGCGGGGCCCCCTCGGCCGCGATAACAATAAAAGTTCCCCATTACATTTAAGTTGGCGAGACCGCGGCTGCCTCGAATCTGCAATCGTAATTTCAACTCGCGAAAATTCGAAAGATCATCTGTCTGTTCCTCGATACGAGGAATCGTTCTCTGAGATCTTGCGAATCCTCTTGCGTTGTCGATTTAAGAAACTTTCCATCGATGAATGACGACAACCTTTATTGATAACGAAGGTTATTTTGAAAGATAATCGAGTCTTTTATAACTAATCAATTGCACGTTTTATTTAAAATTTCTTAATTTTACCACTAAAAGTGATTTTATCGGGGGTAACTCAGAAAATCGGGTCTTTTCAGGTGCAACGCTGATGCAACGAAAATTAGCGATTGGTTGATTTGGGTCACGTGATTCGCGAGGGGGCGTAGGGTAGACCTCGAGTAGGAGTGGCGTTGTCCGGTACTGAGCGATCGCGCCTCAATTTGTTTTGTATCGATTTAAACGTTTGCACATCAATAAAATCTTATGGCAAAAAAGTGGTCTTCATTTCCTAGTCAAAACAGTTGCTTCTGGGCCTTTCAGTGAGACGAATCGTACTGAGGTACAAGTCGTTCAGTTTTTTTATTTTCCTTTTCTTCGACTTTGATTTAAAATTTCGATTTTATCTCTTCTCCTCTCCTAGCTACCATTATACGTCAAACGACTCTTTCTATAAAAACAGAGGAGAACTATTTACTTTCCCACAATGAAACAGAGGGAAGATGATTGGCGAAATAGGTTCGATACTTGGTAAGGAGGCTAAGCCAGGCTCTGAAACTATCGATTATCCGGCCCGAAGGGAGCCCGATCCTTCAATTACGCGAACCGAATTTTTATCTTTGATTGTCCTTTTTTTTTTAAGAAAATTTCTCCAATTTTGCGAAGCGTCTAAATTGTAAGAAATATTTCATCTAAGATGTTACAAAAAATTTCGCCGTGTCGAACGATCCAAAGAAACTTTCTACCGATAAACGTTGACAATGCTTCGATAATTATTCCGAGAGGAATAATACGTGAAAGCACGGCGGCAGTATTTTTCTTTTCTCAAGAAAATTTCTTTGACTGCACGAAGTTTTACAAAGTGTTTTAAATTCCACGAAGTACACCGCGAACATTATACCACGGAACGTTCTACGTCTTCGCGGTATTATGTTAAGAAGTCGATGAAATTTTCTACCGATGAACGTTAACGGTGTTTCGACGACGATCGTTGTGATAATTCGCGGAAACACGTGCAGGATCTATTTCGCCCTTGCTTTTAAGCAAATTCTACAAAACTTGAAATATCTCGAATATCTTAAAGTTCTACGAAATATTTGACGAAATATTCACGATCCCGTGAGAAATTCTTCGTGAAGCTTCGCTTTACCTTTGTAGCCTCGTCGTGTTGAACGATTTACGCGTGAAATTTTCAACCGATAAATAATAAATTCGCGTTTCGGAGGTGTATTATAATTCACCGTTGGATTCACGCTTCGTTTGAGACACGGAAAATTAGCACGTTGATAAGGGGAAGAGAATTAGTGCAGAGTTGGATTGTAAGGTGTAATTTAAATTCATGAGACGGTTCTTCGCCGGCACCTAGTAAACGTGGATCCTTAGTTTGTTGCGTTTCTTGCAGAATAAATGTAGTTAATTGCAGTGAAGGAATTGTCAATTCCAGAGGTTTCGTGTCATTGTTTATAACGCGAATTGTTCGTGATTATTCATATATCTTTTAAAGTCAGCCGCCGATTTCATTCCTTTCAATCAATTACGAATGGCAAATAAATGAAAACTGATGGATAATAAGTGCAATAATTAGTCGATAACGTAAGATTATCCATTCATTTCAATTATTGTAATAATATTTGCATCATCACTGCATCAGTAATATATACATTCGGACATTTTCTGCAATTTTTATATTCGACCTGTTATCTTAAATCCTTAAACTTCCCCAAAGTACGTAAAAAACGCCACTACGTTTGATTCTTATTAACAAAAAAAGAACAATTAAGTGACCGAATAATTCCAACACTACAACCTTCTAATCAACCGTACAACCGTTACCAAACAAATGGAACGGAACTACAACAATCGATCGGGACGTTACGCCGAATCCTCCAATTCCAAAAAAAAAAAAAAAAGAAAAAACCAAACACATTTTGCCGCTGCAAACAATTAAAGGCGTATAAATGCAATTCGCGGGGAAACAGCGGTCGAGAGCAAGTAAAAACGGGGACCGCCGCTGGAAACAACCTGGTAAAGTGCCATTTATTTCGCGTTTCGGCGAAGAGTGGGAGAAAGCACGCGCGCCCGATTTCGGCCAATGGTTGGAAAATCGCGAGGCGCGATCCGAATCCGCGGGAATTGTCCCCCCCCCCTCCGCGAGCGAGCGAGCGAGTGGCGTTCGTTTCAGAGAATCTCGCGGAGATTCATCGGGCGTACGGGCTCGGGCAACAATTTTCGCTGGTGAAGAGATATGTGACGAGCGGATCGGCGATTATCTCGTCACGCAGCGGTGATTTCTATCCGATGGCCTCCGTACGGACGCGATATTTCCCCCCCCCCCCCCCCCCTCGGGGGCAGTGATTTTCCCGCTTTCTTTTTTTCTTCGTTTTCCCTCTCTTCCGCCGAGGGACAATGGACAAATAATTCCAAGCGGGGTCTAAACGATTTTCTCATTTTTTACCGGGGCTAAACGACGTCCCGATTTTTCGCGAATTCGCGGTCGCTTCGCTTTGCCAAAAAATTTGCCAACGTTCGTACGCACGAGGTCTCGCGTGAAATATCGCGAGGGATCTTGCGAAAATGATTCTCGCGTCTCTTTATGCGTCGAAAACGTTCCGTGTGTTGGAACACATTCAGGATTCTGTGTAAGAGTGTACAAAGTATCCAAATCCTACGAATAATTTTATGGAGTATCTGAGAGGCTTCGTGGCGTATGCGCGGCGTATATCTGTGACATATTCGAGATTCTACCAAAGATTCAAGACTTTTCGAGATACGCAAATTTTGTGAAATGTACGAATCTCGTTCCTGCAATCCCAATTTCTATGATTTATAAAGAATTTTTAACTACAGAAATTAAGTTCAAATCCAAAACGTAGTACTTTCTATCTCATTTCTACTTTCTTCCAATTATATTCCCAAAATAATGACGATAATATAATTCGCGTGTAATATACCTAATATAAATAATACAACGCGACAACAAATTAGTACAAATATATAACATCTAAATATATCTGGTAGAACATATGAATCATTTGATTAAGATTTATCGTACAAATAAACAAGAAAAGCAAGAAATATTACAATTTCGATGCGTAGGTGTCAATGTCGCGTCACTCATTCGTCTCCCTCAAAATTGAGGCTTGTTTTATTGTTGTAATTTCGGAATGTTTTCGTTAAAAGCTCTTCATCGATTCATTACGCGTTTTTCATCTATCTATCTGTAAAATCAGCGAATCGATTTTTGTTTGTACGAGCGAACATTAGCGCGAGTCGCATGCATCTCGAAGCATTAGCTATAATTCAATGTTGCAAATCGCAGCAGCGACGCGCAGAAAGCTCCATAAATCAACTTGTCGAAAACTTTCACGTCACTGTTTCGAGATTCTGATCCATGATAATCTGATTATTTACGGGCATCTTCGGGCTCGCGTGGGAACGCCATGTATTATATTATAATATTCGTGGCGCGTTTCACCCAGACAATTAGCTGCTTTTAACGCGTGTTTGGCTCCGCCGGCTTTTGTTTCGATCTTAATTTATAGTTGTCACGTCGTCGCAACGTTGTAAATTCATCGAACGATCACCATTTTGTCGGATCACGAAAGCACTCGAACATTTAACGTGGAAAACGTCGCGAGTATTGAATAAAATATTTTGAAACTTGGTCGATGCTTTATTTCCTCACGATTGGTTATATTAGATAAAACTTGAAACCAATCTGAATACGTACATAAAAGTTGGAAATATATATTATACAGTAAAAATTCAATATATGGTACTAATGGCAGTAAGTTATTACATATTATAATTAAATTGCGGATTTTTATGTATTTGTAAAAAATTGCGCAATTAAATGATAACATGGAAAGGTATATTGAAATGTAATAAGCAGAATAATATCTTTTTTACCTAGATTTCATTTTTTTTTTTGACCATCTTCGTAAAATAACCATCCAATTATAGCGAATGTTAAAGATGGTCCCACTAAATATTTATATAATGGATATATTGTTCAATGTTAATAAATTTTCAACTCAATCAAAATGACATGTGCAATATTTACACATGCTTTACATAGGGTGGGCCAAAAATCCCTTTCTACTAGAAAAAAAAGGAGCACAAATTTGCGAACATTCTGGCGGTTAACACTTGAAAGAAATAATGTTTAAAGCATAATGGAAAAATCATGTCTGAACTTAAATTTAATTTAAAATTAATAAAATTAGATTTTTCTTATATTTATTATATTTATTTTTGGCCCCACCCTGTATAACATATAATACATACGTAGAAAGACTCGAGTGCAAACGTTGGAATACCTTCGTGAACAGATGTATTATATGTACATACGTAAGTACAACGGACGCGCGAGAAATTTCTATAATAAACGTTCAAATATATCCAGACGACCACTGTACATGCATTATTCAAATCTTTCGCTCAAACGAGTTGCCATCGAGCGCGTTCTTCCAAATGCAATTTACACGCGCCGAAGTTAAACGATCGTTGACTGATGGCTGAGACAACAGAACGTTCTCACCCGATCAGACTTCGGTGCCCGATATCGGTACGACGATTGTCTCTGCAAATCCGATTCGGTTCAATAATTGCGCGAGACTGTGTGAATTGTAATTGGACGCTGAGAGACGAGATTTACACGTCGCGAACAGTGGACATCGACAAGATCCATCAGAAAGCGAAAGGAGACGCAGCGAAACGATTTTATTTTTCGCGCTCCTTCCCACTCAACGAAACGTTCCTCTCAAATTTTTATAAATTTTCGTTTCTCCCTTCTGTTAATAGAAATTACAATTGGCTTCAAACAACAAAAGTCTAACGAAACGTTATTTGTTGAATCGATTTTTGGGAAAAAAAAGAAACAAAGATGAATTGCAAAATTTTAGTAAATCTAAAAGTTGGCTTTCACCGTTTTAATTGATTTCTCCATTGAAAGGCGAACGAGTATTTATTTCGAACGAAAAAACGATCGTTTAATAGTTGTGGGGTCTTTCAAGCGTGGCTCAATGTCAGTTTGCGCAGCGTCCAATGGCTCGGCAAAATCAGAATTGGATAACAAGCCAAAGGTTATTCTTTCGGCGGTCGCGTCACTCGCTAAACGAATGAATATCAATCGTCAAAGGGAAATCTGCAACATTTTCACTTTTATACTCCCTGTTTCCTGTTTAGTTTTTTTCCTCTGTTTCGAGTCGAGATCGTTACGCAAACGAGGATTTCGAGTCCCATTTCGAAACCCTTTGTAACATATCCCCCGTTCGAATGTAAACTTACGCCGTGAATTCGAACAAGTCGGCCTCTGTTCGCGGTTTTTCCAGCCGACAGAGGCGGTCTTGCTTACTTTTTCGTGCTTCCGCTTCTAACTCCGTGACACCGTGTTCTCGTCGATCAGCGAAAATGTGTTTCGTATCGCGAAAAACGTTTGATCATTTTGCTGTACGGTAAAAAAAATTATGAAAGATTCTAAAGGAAGGAAATATTTTTTTTTTACAACAGTTGTAATTCGTTAACTACCATCGACTAACTAGAGCAGACCTTTACCATTTTTTGCATCGCAGCACTATTACAATAATTAAGTTAGATATTAAAATCGGAAAATATGAATAATGTTGTTATATCTGCGCCAAAGATCAATCCATAATTATTTCTCAGTCACAGATTTATAAATACATCGACCAAACTTTAAAAATGAATTTTTGAATAATATTTCTGAATTTTCTAATTGCTTAAGCACGATGGTTAAATGTGACAAAACTGTCAAAGTGTTGAAAGTGATAAAAGTGAGTTGAAAGTAAACTTGTGGACGTAAGATCAACAACCGAAAACAGTAGGAGAACGTCCATTTTAAAAAAATCCTCTTAAAATCTCCTTTCGCGAATTCCGCTGTTCTCGCCGAATCAAAAGAAACTCCCCCCGCATTCTCCTCAAAAGCAATCGCAATCTGCATAGACAATCAGCACCGCTTCGACCTCGATCGATTACCCCGGTTGCTCACTTTTTTCCACCACTCACCCCGTCGAAACCTTTCCTCGATCCAATAAAGGGGAGCTTCCGCCAAACTTACGCGCTTTTTTTGCTCGAGTTCCCCGAGCTCCGTCGTTCGTTACCAAACTCGAACACACGGAATGAAAAGAATCGGCGAAAGGTGGAGAAGAGGAGGAGGAGGAGAAGAAATGAGAAATCGTATTGAAATCGAAAGAGAAACGTATGCCAACCCGTAATGTTTTACACAGCCTTCAAATTTCCTTAAATTTCTCACAAATGTTTAAAATCTACAGTTTAGATATATTTTATTTTAAAACACCAACATTCGAGCATTCGTTTTAAACAAACATCCACAATGAATAGGTTATCAATGATTTCATTGTTGTTACGTACGTCTCAAGTACTTTTTACACGCTGAATGTTGTTCGATAAATAATTACACTAACATTTATAATAATTTATAATAATTATGCTAGAATGTTATTCGTTACACAATTATAATTATCCATCTCGAGAAGATAGTTTTAAACTTTCGTCCGTTGTTACATGTATCGATGGAACGCGTCAAAAGTTTATAAGCACGAAGAAGATAAAAAAGGAGGGAAAGAAAGAGAGGAAAAAAAGGAGAAAGAAACGCAAATAATTCCGGCAGCCGAGCAATCAGCATACGGTTAAACGACAGTGGCGCGGTGATTTGAATGCGCGGCGTGGAGCAGAGGCCCGGTGGACGCGTTCGCGTACCGATTTCCACGGAACAATTTGCTCGACAAACAGGCGAGCGAACCGCGAAATCAGTAGTGATTAAAATTAGTCGACGAAACGGCCGTTTCCACGAGGTCGTCCCTCGTTTCCGTTTTCGCCGCGATTTGGCCACCGCGAAACGCCATCCGCAAACCGCAAATTGCCGGCCGAGTTTTAGTTTTGTAAATGCGCGGCCCTCCCGATTTTCCCAGCTACCCTTCTCTCGTACAAATTTGTTCCCCCGCCATCCTGTCTGTTCCAAAAGCGAGTTTTCGGTTCTCTTTCGACGGCCCAAAGACAGCGATTCAGTTGAGTACGATTCAAAGGTACAGATTTTTAATTCCCTTCGAGGCGAATTTCGGTAATGAAATTTTTCATTTTTATCGAGAGCAATAATTCGCTTCCTGGAAATAATGTATATTGCCGTGCTATATTAATTCAGATATTAGTATAAAATGTCCAATTCATAACTCTTGCAATGATGGAGTAATTGCAAAGGAATTATTTTCTGAAGTTTCATCAACCGGTTAATTGATTTTAACCTGAATAATAAATTTCCTTTTCGTTTGTAGGTTTGTTCTCTCTATTCTGCTTCTAGCGGCTTTCCTGGTAATTTACAAATACAAGTGCCAGGTTTAGTTCGTCTGATTTTTAATTCACGCATTTCCTTTTTGAAGCTTTGCCGATTGATTCTTGAATTTCAGCGAATTTGTGTTCGGATCGCGCCGCATTTAAACCGATCAGTTTTATCGAGAGCAACAGCAGTTTAATCCTTTTAAAAAATTGATACAGAGAATAGAGAACAGCGGTTGACGTTCAACGAATTTTATTTTAACAAGCTTGTCGATCGATCGAATTTCAACACGTACTGTTGCAACAGTTTAACCAAGTTAACAATACGTTTCGCTAATTGGATAATTGAAAAGATCGCGCTTGAAATTACAATTTTCAGCGAGTTGTTGCGTTTAAAAGTTACTTCAAAGTTAAAATAATGAGAAATCATTTTCGCTCAGCGGTTAATTTGTCAATACGAAATTGACCAACAATAAAGCACGTTTTCCATTGTGACGTGAAAAATAATTTAACAATTTCGTAAAGCAAATTTCGAACGAAATCTAGAATAAATAAAAAAGAAAAAAAAAAGAGAGAAAAAGAAAATAGCACTATGAAAGTCGAGCAATTCTCTAGAATACGAGAGAAATCAAAAGTCTAAATGCAGATCCGATCGTAGATGCTAATTATTCTCAAAGTGTATCCCTTTCGATGCATTCGAGATCGCGGTCTCATTTGCAATTTATTTCATAAATCTTCCGCAAGCCTGGACTACAATACGCAAGAAGTATAATTACCGCTGCGCCATGAATATGGAAACAACGGATCTACAAACGTATAATCAGCGGAGCAACGGTGTGTGCCTTTGTTTTATCGTTTTTTAACGAGACTCCATCAATTATTATCGGATTCACGAGCGGAAGTTTATAAATGATTACAATCATTTCCATTAGAATAATTAAATCGACCGAGCTGCCCCGATCGGCGTTATGCTCGGATATAATGATCGCATTGTTTCCGGATACTTTTCCGAGGAGTTTGCGGATTACTCGAGTTGCGCGGATTTTAATTAATTTGCTTGTACAATTAGTACACAAAAGTATCGTTTATCGAATAAATAAATAAATAATAAGAACGTCGATACTGCCTGCTTTTCCAATACAGATCAGTCATTACACGCTGAGGTACGCTTGTTACAATTAAAATAACAACGTGTATTAAAATAACAATCGATGGCGCAGGGAATAACGAACAACGTGTCTTTCGATTGCAAATTAGCTGAGCAAGACAAACGAAACGCGTTTGCTTCTGTACGAAACTGCGATTTATTCGTTTCGTCTGTCGGCTTGTTGATCATTTCTGTATCAATTGGCGAGCTTCTGAAATTTTGGACGAGATGATTCACGTTTATCAGCAGCTCTTTTATAGACAATCGACTCCTCTTTCCAACATTTAATTTCCAACATTTCTTTGAACTCTGTGATCTCTCATCGCGCTGACCTCAATCGTTCCAAACTTCGGTTTTAAATTTTGTACAACCGCTTCATTATCTATGTAACATTTGTAAATTCAATTCTTTAATTACAATTTAGTTCATGATCAAGTACAAAATAATAACTGACAAATCATTTTGCAACTATGAACAATTCATTAACAATTTCTGAAATTAACACTTTGTCCTTTCACAAATCTATACCGCGTACCTCCTAAAAATTTCAAAATTCCTTCGCAAAGTTCGATAAGAAACCTAAATTTAGCCATAAACGAAAAATAATGATACAGACAAGAATACTAACACCTCTCGTAACAACTCATAAACAACTCACGTCGTTGAAATTAATAACACCGTTTCTATTATAAATTTTCAATTAACACCTCGTCGTTTTGTAAATTTAACCAAATTCGAGGTTCCTGTATCAGTTACCCCATAATTCATTCTCGCCCGATTGCGTTTATGTTTTCCTTCCTTTCCTCCCCCACCCCCACCCTCACCCCCAATCCCCTGTAACGCGCACGGTGTCGCCAATAAAACCTCGGTTAAAACGGATGCTGGGACAAGTGTATCTTATTTTATGATCCTCGGCCAACGATCGTTATCCGAAAACGAGCGGTTTGATTTTCTCTCGGCCGGGATAATAATAGCTCGGCCCTGCTAATGAGCTTTCCGATATAGTTATTACCGGTGACAACGTTGTTACAGTATCTTTGATCACGGATATCTTGGCTCCGGCAAATGAAAGGGGGCAGGGGGGACCAGCATTCGTGCACGCTGCACCGGTATTCGTTCCATTGGATTTTCCGAAATTATCATCTCGCCTGCAACTCACCCTCCCCCCTTCCCTCTTCGTTCTGTCGAAATAACAATAATTGAGAGGCTTTGTAATTATGTCGAACATTGCAAATTATCGGGTAGATACCGAAACAACGCGAGAATTGTTTCGATGGAGAATATGTAATTCGATGATAGAGAAAGATGTTGACTCGGTGGATTTACGGTGATGCAGATAATTTAGATTAAATTGGACCGAAGTGCAAAAGGCTGGGGGAATTTTTAACGAAACTTTGTCGTCAAACCGGCGAAAGATTCTTTTCGTAATTAGTAAATGTATTTGTATTTTTGGTTATTTATTTATATTTATTGTTACCGCTAAACTTCTGGTCTCGAAATTATTTTTAAAATAAGGAGCCAAGCTCGCAGTATTTTTGGCAGACGCAAGAAGTATTATAGACAAATTGATCATACTAGATCAACTCCGTGAATTTAGATTACATTTTTCGGAAGAAAATTGCAAAAGGGCAATGTATTTCAGAAAAATCAAAAGTCGAAAGAAATATTTGGAGGAACAGAGAAAACTCTTACCGCATCGTGATCCAGTCACGATGAGATCTTTGATTTTCTAAATTTCAAGTTGAAAGAATTGTTGAAAAACTCGGCTGTGGGATATTTCGAACCACGGAGAAACGTTCTGCACCCGCGCAATTGAATTCGTCTTCTGGCCAAATGGAAATCACAAAGCACGATTCCACGAAACAGCAGAAAATTAAAACGCGCGTCCCAAATGGCTAACGATTTGTTTGAACGTCGAGTGGTGACGATTTGCCTCGCTCGGAAGACGCAACAAGTGCAATTACACCCTCTCTTTTTCCTCCCCTCTATGCGGCATTTCCAGTTAAAACTGATACTTTGTATTTGAACGACGTGTCGCGATGAATGTTGAAACGTGAAATAACATTTCGCGTGAAAATACGAGCAATCTAAATATAAAATACGAGCGAGTCTACATCGAAGGATCAATATTTTAAACTTAACGCGTTAGAAACAGTACCGCGATTCACAATTTCGACTTCTCGCCACTCCTCGTAAACTGAAGAAATTAGCGTTTCGATCGATATCGAAAGAGGTAACGTCGTTACTTCGATGAGAATTTCCATTTTGTTCTTTTCTTCAAATTCATTTTCTTCGCGCGTCGTCACGCGCTATCATCAATTATTCGAGAAGAACGAAGGAGGACCAAGTTTACGGTTAATAGAGCCGATGTCGATTAATCATTTCACTGAATACCGACAAAACGCGAATTTCTTTTCTCCCTTCTTACAGATCGAATGCCTTTCGCTTGGATGCTTCAACATCGTCCAACGTGTTCGATCATTGTTGCAAGAATCTTCGACATCGGCGATGAAAAATGATGAATTGTTGAAAGGATCGATAGAGGTATTGATACGAATTCTTACAGCCATTAAAATTCATCGTGTTGTAACATTAGGAACGAAACTCGACGGGGATAAATTATAAAATACGCTACGTGAATAATTTAGTTTCTCGCGTGAGAAAACTTTCAATTTTCCTTAACGGAGTGTTTATCGTCTGCGAGAAATTAGAAGAAATTTTCTTAAAATACTCCTTTTTAGAAGAATGAATATTAAATTCAAGTGAAATCTTTCATTTTTGGTATAAGCGATTCTTGTTTCACCAAATTTCTGCGGATTAACCCATTTGGTCTGCGGAGAGATCCAGGAATCGTTGAACCTCCAATTTAGAAAATCTTGAGTGTTATCTTCTGATAAAATTTTAAAAAAATTCCTCCCAAGAGGTTGTACCGATTTGAACGAGATAATTCCACGACTTTTTTTTTTATTCTCGTTCTGTAAGAGATTCTCGCCACTGTCCTTTGTCAAAATCTGCGGCAGAATTTCGAGCAGACAGTGTAAATTTCATCAGAGTGGGTGTCAAGCTACACAGTCGGTCGAAATATATCGTGCACAAAACTGATTCTTTTTCCTCTTTATTCTTCCCAAGAAAACATTCCTTTGGCATAAAATCTTTCCCGAAAGGACATCTTCGCGTTACATTCAGAAGGACATTTATTTCAGCAAATTTTCCGAAAAATAATGGAAAAGATACTTTTCAAATTCCCTGTGTTTCGTATCTCGTATCCTTCGTTTTAATCGAGAAGATCGTATCGCTGCTTCTCCTTCTCTTTGGGACTAATTGACGAAAGGATTAATTCTCTCTACGGAGGAAACTGTCGATTAATTAAGCAATTATCGTATCAAGACTCCTCAATGGTTGAAAATTACTACACGAAGCAGCGCGAGTGTACGCCACCGTACCGCGTCCAATTTTTCCATCGATTCAACGAGCGCCTCTCCTCGTAGCGTTAATGAGCTCGTCGCCGAGACAATTATCGCAACGAACGTGTCCTCGTGGACCGATAATAGATCAGCCAACAGCAACATCCATCCCGTGGAACGAGTCTTCACGCATCGACCCGTTTCCCATTAAACCATTAAAGACCAAGCGGTGAAAATGATTCGTACCCGGTTGAAACGTTGCGCGAGTGAAAAAAAAAAATGATAAAAATATGGAAAAATACCGTTTCGTTAAAGTTGCGAAAGATAAAGTATTTCGTGGAAAATTATTTCGTTATAAATTAAAAATACGAGGTGAAGGTGAAGGTCTTTAGAACTTTTTTGAAGAAAAGTAGATTCACGAAGATCCAATTTGACTTCGCGGATTAATTAATTCGTGACAATTCTTAAAGACCGAGCAGTGAAAATCATTTGTACTGGTTAAAACGTCACATGAACGAAAAATTATCAAAATATCGAGGAAATATTGTTTATCTGAATTGTTGACTTATCTGAAATATTGTTAAACTTGATTCAAACTACGAGAATTAAATTCGTAAATTACAACACTAAATTCAGGAAAATGCAAATTAATTTCAGGACCGTGCAGCACCAAGTTCATAAAAACTTAAATTAATTTCTGACACTAAATTCAGAAAAATCCAAAATAGTATCAGACGCTGCAACACTAAATTCAATAAAATCGAAATGATAGATCCAAAATAATGTCAGACACTACTAAATTCAGAAAAATCTAAAATACCGTAAAACAGTGCAACACTAAATTCAGAAAAATTCAATTTTAGACAACACTAAATTCAGAAAGACCCAAATCAATGTCGGACACTGCAGCACCAAATCCAGAAGAATCCAAGTAAATTCACAACGATCGACTCTCCAAAGTATTCCGCGACTGAAATTATTTCAGAGAGAACACCGATCCGCACGCGTTGGTCATCAACATCATCGCCGTAATTTTTCATCCGTAATCCATGGCGAGAATTCAACCAGCGGAATTGTCCTTAAAAACTAACTAGGACCGTGACACAGACGTCGTGCGACGAGACGAATAAAACTTTGCGCGTCTGTCGCGAGGATTCATCCGCGCGGTGAAATCCGGTTGGGAGAGATCCATAAAGATCCATTTTTCTTACGCGACGTCGTTCTTAATGCCTTCTCTTTTATTTCAATAGGGGGAACCTAGGG
>KQ435859.1:3510955-3527189 GCA_001276565.1 Melipona quadrifasciata
AGAGAGAGAGAGAGAGAGAGAGAGAGAGAGAGAGAGAGAGAGGACGACGGTGGAAGGTTAGAACGGGGGATAAAAGTCGGAAAAGGAAATAAAACGCGCGGAGAATTGCGACCTGTAACCGAGTTTGCCTTTCAGACCAGCGAGTTTTAGGGAACGGTGGCTGAATAACGTATCAGATCAGCGACAAGGAGTTGCTACGTAGTTCCAGGATGGTTTATTTAACGGTTGACTTTCTCCCCACTTTGGTCGTGGATAGTGGGTTATCGAAAAATTGAAAGGAATATCCGATGGAAAGACGAATGGATTATTCGAGTCGCGCAAGCTTGAAACGTTTTGAAATTCCAGCGGATTTTTACGGGGAAAATTTATTTTGCGGGAGTATCTCTTCCCTTCTGGTCTGCGAACGGCGGATTGTAAAAAAATTGGAAAGAACGTTTGGATTATCCGAGTCGGACAAGCTCGAACGTTTCGAAATTCCAGGACGTTTTGCTAATAAATTTATTTTACTGGAACAGGAGGAAAGTCGGAGCAATTTAAACACGCTTGCCTTGGTTATATGAACCGCGTGGGCACGGAGTAAAATATTTTTCGACGAATCTTCATCTTAATTTCGTCCGAGGCAAATTAACAAGGTGCAGATCTACGTAAATTTTTCTTCTTAACGAAGTACACAATTTGTGCGACGAAACTTTCGAAGAATGTAGTTTTCAAACAATATTTCGAATTGCCGAAAATAATGTTCGAATGGAAGCAAATGGTTGTGATAAAAATATTCGAAATACCACGGCGGAATTTGTCGTGAAAAAATACCAATGTTTTCTACGTCGAGCAGCTTTCAATATATTGAAGGATGAATATGTTTTTGATCGGCAATTGAAACATGAATATGTTTCTCATCCGCAACTTTCATTTTTTTACGTACGAACAATGATCGATAAAAATAAAAAGATACTAAATATTTTTTTAGAAAACTATTTCGGTCAAATTTCAAGGCTGGTAATTACAAGTCTTAAAAAGTTTGAACTGTGATTTTTCGCAATGATGCAACAATGTTGGAAAAATATTTTTTTCCTTTTGTAATAATTGTGCTCCACTTTTAGGTAGACAAATATTATTTTTACGGTAGAATTTTACAAGTTATAAAACTCGACGACTTTATGAAACTCTGTAGAATTTTATGTAGAATTACTAAATTGCTATATCCTCTTATCGTGTAACATCTAATTTATAAACACTATTTTTATTCTGAATTAAAATTGTCATCTTCATTCAAATTTCGAGATTAAAAAACAAAGATATACAACTGTGTTGTGAAATATAATACTTATATAAGCATGAAAGTATTCAGATAAACTTTCACTTAGAATCTAAAATTTTACTAAAAACTTACTTTCCATGTAATAATACGGTAAAGATAATAATTTAAGAAAAGTAACTTAAGAAACTCCCTTACTCAACAAGTGAAACAAAAACGTCTATCACCTGTAACCCCTGATCTTTCACTGAAAGTCTCGTTTAGCTTTCCATTTTTTCTGAAAATCACCAGGCGACGAAGCAGTGACACGATGGTTTCTAAACGGTAGCCTTCTCGCCATTGAACCATCGTTCCGCTCCTTCGATCGAACGGCGTGGATTTCGCCTCGTTTGCAAGACGAAATGGACGCTCGACAGTTTCCAGCGCAGCGACTAGAACCAGCTTTGTTTATAGTAGACAAGCCAGTAAACTCGACCAATTTCGTGGCACAAAGGGATTCCTCCGAATCGGCTGACGAGGACTGTAGCTGCCTGACTCCGAAACGATGGGGTTGTGCCATCTTCTACCTTGAGGCGATGCTCCTTGAATATCTCCCTCTTACTCTCTCGCACCCTCTCTTTATACACGTTGCACGTGTGTGTATATATATATATGTGTGTGTATATATATATATGCATGTATATATGTACATGTATACCTCTTTGCCGTTCTGATTTGCATTTTCGAGGTTATCTTCTTTACCAAACACGCTCGCCAAGAGGCGGCAAACCACGACGGTCAAACTTCCCCATATTCAGAACTGTCGCGGCAAAGTCCCTTTGACGAGCTGTTTCCACGTTTGCGAAATAAGTCGGCCCGTTTTATCTTATCTCAGAAACATTATTTCCAGAGTGAAACGCAGAGGTTGCTGTTGCTCGTAGACGTTTTTCGTTTTACATTTCAACACCCGCGCTACACTGCTACACTTTCTCGATAAAGTAAATCACTGCAGCAACATTTGTTTCTCTTTCGAACTTCGCAGTTTGTTTCGAAATTTTTAATAGCAATCGGATCGTTCGAGAACATTTATGTTATACTCCCAGTTTTACGTACATACATAAAATCGGCAAAGTGAGTGATCAATTTTCCAAACCCTCAATGTGGAATGACATCAAAATTATAATAAATATTTTTTAACGTATCACTCTTTGTGTATTTAATTGAGTTGATATTGTCACAGAGCACTCGGAGCGTCGCTTGGGAACGCTTTTGTTCGAAAGTTTCAAGTATGAAAGATCCCTCGTTACAAATAGGCGGCGGAGTTCTGTCGTAAATGGGCGAAGCCTAGAAATCCAGAAATATTGAGCCGACCCCCGCCATTGATATTTTTAACGGATGACTCTCATTTCAAACGGGCAATGCACGTACGAAAAATCAGGGGAACGTGCAACGAATGCGGGTACCAATCTCATTCTTCTTAGCTTTTTCATGGGCTCTGCTCTTTGTCTCTATTCGTTCGTTTTCATTTCCGATTCCGTTTGATGGATAAAAGATGGCGGCTGTATGTGTGTACATTTGAAGTTCAGCCAACGCCAGATTTCCCTTCGTCATTGTCTTTCTTCCTTTTTTTTCTTTCTGAATAACGTGATAGATTCAGAATCGTTCCAGTAAATATGGTCCAATTATTATACACTTTTCGAATATGATATACTTGCTTGTAATTTTATGACACATGTATCAATGTTAGACAGGATCATAAATTCCATTTTACATGAGAAATTGTAAATTATAATTCTAAAAGTTATTATTATATAGTATATTACTAAATAGACGTGCATTAATTATAACAAACTTTCAATGCCATAAAAAAATAATAACACGAATAAAACATTTGCTTCTCACTCGAGGAAGTCACTATTTCAACAATAATTCAGTGTAATGGTGGATTTTCAAGTCGTGAAGATTTCAAGCAACGAGCAAGAGTGCACATTTCATGCATCACGCGTCACCTTTCGAAAGCAATTGATTCAATAAATAAATTCAATAATTATTATATACAGCCATCAACAGCCATCGCGGTCGTTCTCGAACTATTCAATTGCACACGTGTAACGTGACTTCGTTTATTTATTTTTTTTAAGAGACCCCTGTCTTCCGTACGGATATATTTCGATATGACGAAGCGGAGGTACGCGATTTAAAATTAAAAATTGCTTTAGCCTCTGGCAAGTTAATTGCAACGTATCTACGTTGCTGCCCGTGCTAATTTAATTAACGTATTCAACGTGAAACGCGAAAATGGATTATTCTTATCGACATCTCTCTTTGGTATAATTTTATCAAATGCAGAATTCCGGCTACTTTGATCGTAACGAAAGAAAGAAGAAACAAAAAAAGGAAAAATTGAAGATGGGGATATTTTTAAAAACAGTAGCGTTCGTAGAAATTATTATACGTTCAACGTTGGAATTTGCACGCAACAAGAGCTCGGTGTTAAATTTAACAAGAGAGCCGGGCGCGTGATCCCTCTCCCACGGGAACTCTTCTTTCTTGACATTCGATCGCGATTTGTCATTCGAAACGAATGAATTACGACGACGATTCAAAGTTTTCGCATCAATACTCGCGAACAGCCATAACGCGACTAATTGATTAATTCGAGCGGCGACGTTAATTCGTCGGACAATTAATACTCGCGTGATTCACAATCTTTCTAATATTCGGCGAACAATGGATGTTAATAATTGGCTAAACGGCTCTTAATAATTGCGCGCCAGGCAGAGCTGATGCAAATCAGCATAGTGTGTATCGGGTGACGTTGAAAATCTTTTATCACTATTGAATTATTTGGAGGATATTGGCTGTTTATTGGAGGAAATTGCTAATGAATTTCAATATAATTTGTTCTTTTTTTAACAATATTTTACATTCCGATACAGTAATGTCGATCAAGCTTTAATTGAATGTTTTGTAGCATTAATATTAATTTACGAAATAATTGTTATGAAATTTCGATGCGATTTTCACGACATTAACGTGAAATTGAATTTTCGTCGGTGATTCTTTCGCGTGTCGCGTCATTTCTATGCGCATTTATACAATTCTTCTTTGATTGATAAAGTTACCTCGAGATTCAAAATATTCGCCGATTCCAGCGAAACAAATTTTCATTTACGAGACCATTGGAATCGAACAAACGAGACTCTCGATCCTGTTTGTTCAAACACGTTGAAATCCGCGAATGATTATCTTCTCGTCGAATTCGTCACACTTCTCTTCGCTTTTCTCAGCAACACGTTCGAATTCCCTCCAATCGCGATGAATTTACCATTACGGCGAGGCGAAAGCAAGGAAAAGATAAAAGAAAGACGGAGAAAGATGGAAGGGAAACGAGATTAAATCGAAAGACGACCACTCGACCAGGCGAGAGTAAGCTAAATATTTCTAAAGGCAGCGTCGTCTCTGACATTCAGAAAGGAAATTTCGTTTTAATTCCCGTCCGCCATTGCCATTCGAGCTTATATACAACTCTCCGACGAGCCTGGAAACGCGAACAGAAACAAGGCGTACTATCATCCGTGTATCTCGATGCACTTAGTTTCAAATTGCTTTGATATCTCGTATCACGCCAGCTTATTCGTCTGCGATTTGCAAGAACTCGATGACACGCAATCGTCTCTCACATCCATTCGCTTTTACCTCGTTCCTGGAACAACGATTTCATCGCGAAATCGTCGATTTTCTTCGGAAATATTATTCATTGTACAGAAGGGAACAGTTTTGTGTAGAAGGAGATTTGCATTGTTCGCTCAGGCACAGAATCATCCTGTTTGGACAAATTTTACTTTGCGTCAAGAATACGAAATGACGAGTAAACTTGTTAAATATGTTCGTAAATTTATTCAATCGAGGAGAAATTGTTGGTCCATAAAATTATCATTGCAAGATTTGAAGTTTGACGAATCTTCTCTCTAAAGTATAATATATAAGAAGTAACGAATCAAATTCCAAAGATCTGAGATAGATTACAAATTATGCGCAATTGTCTAAAATATCGTAGATTAAATTTTGACGGAAGATCAAAACTTTTGTATTTTCAGTTTCTGAATAGTTGATCTGTCTTTAATAACTTTAATAACGTTAAATTCAATTTCTGAAAGTTGCTCGCTGCTCTCGCGACACTTTAAATCGTATAAATAAAAGTGTCAGTTTTTCTAGATGGAAAGTTGCAAAATTAAGAAACTGACACGCTACACGACAAATTATAATTTGTTAAAATTATAATTACGCGACAATGATCGAATTTATATTGTATTTTCCGTGGCGACTCATAAATCTTCTTTCCTCCGCAACGCCATTGTTGTATTTCAAGAGTCCCCCCATTTTGTCTGCTCGTCAGCCGCGTTATTATTATTTTTTTTTGTTTTAAATACTCCAGTGCGTAATTCAAATGGGAATTTGTAATAAACTAAACCATTACGTTTTTCCCCCCAGAAATAAAGGGAAATCCGATTACGCGGGATTAATGTAATCCTGAAAAGAAAAAGGGGGCCGCAGAATAAAAATTTCTCACAGTCCAAGGTCCAGCGTTTCAAGAATCTCTTTCTACAAAAATAATTAATAGCGCTAGCATAATGCCCAGTAATATTTCCAGAACGAAAGAGTCTTTAACACCACGTGTTAAAATATAACTTTAACCAATTACAGTCACGCGTAATCCTTGACGCTATACCGAAGCTTTCTTCACAAGAGCATGAAATTGAACGTTTAGTTCAATCATAAATTTTCCAAACAGTTCGTATAATTTCACTGCACATAACACCTAAAAATGAATATTTTTGTTGCAATGTTTTACAATACGACAGTTCTGACAAACAAGTGTTTTCGTTTATGTTATAATTTTGTTAGATTATATTACATTATACTACAAATAGCACGATCGATTTATTTGCATGTATATTCTCTTATATTCTCCGTGAAAAGGAACAATTATTATAACAAATTAATTAGAATCCACAAAACGTCCAAAACTTTTCTTTTTCTATTTTAAATAGTCGACTCGTGACTTGTGTACACGGACTATAGTCTGATCTAGTACAGATATGTATATTCTGTGACTGACTGTACCTAACCACCAACTGCATCTATTTGTAACTTATACTGTATTAATTACAGAGGATTAATTCGACGTTCTATTACTCTCTTCGCAAAGTATTAATTTCATTCACTTTGCACACAAAAAAAAACGATCGTGCAACCCTCCGAAGAAGCTCGCTTCGCGGTAACAAGAAACCTCACGGAACTCCAGAAGCCTCAAAGAAATTCATTGCCAGTAACGAAAGGGTAACGAGAAACAGACCGAGTAATCTTCACAAAATCGAAGAAACTGCCAGGAGAAACGCATTCTCGCCCGCCGTTCCGCAGCTTTTGAGCTAACGTCCGACGCGTACAACCCCATCGGAGTATCTTAAAGAATTTCTCTCTCTCTCTGTGTGTGTATTTAATCGACAGATACAGTACCGGCTAAAAGTTTTGACACACCTTCGAGGTGAACTCGTATTCGTATTTAGCTGCACGTCAACGTCTGTTGTATATTTTTTGGCTATACCGTAGAACGACAGACACGCGATGTATTGAAATACTTCAGGCAATATCCTATGTGATAATTAGTAAAACAAAAAACCATTGCAATAAATAAGTACTCTGCACAATAGTAAAAAAAAAAAAAAAATGTCAATTTTCCACTCAGGTTCCCTTTTTTTAAATTATATTTGTAAAAGTACGAGCATCCATTTTTGATTCGCACACTTGTGTAAAAGAACTAAAATATTTTAGTCGTGATTACGTTGGTGCAAGTTTGAAACAAGCTGTACGAAATGTACAAAACATTCATGATCGTCATCAAATGTTCAACGTATTATATATATATTTAAATTTAATACACTGTAGCGGCCTAGGATTCCTCAAATACGGGTTTCGAACACTCGACTAGCACAAGCCGCAAGTGGCTGCGCGCCTAGCGTCGATGTCCTACCGATCTTCGACGTTAAGCAAGAGCAGACTGTGCGGAACCACCGCTAGGATGGGTGGACCAGCCTAGTAGGTTTAGTTACAACAACAAGCGTCTGGGGTAAGGAGTCGCCTGCCATCAATCAGCAGCCCCACTGGATGAGTCTTAGGGCAGTGACTTCAAGACGAAACGCAAAAACTATCGCTTTCTCTCTCACACCCACTCCTTACCTAAAATCTTTCCATTCGTCCTTTCACAGCTTCCACTCCTCCATCATATAAATCAGACCCTTTAACCACTAACCTGTAACTTCCATGCACATTTTCGGATTAGTCCCACCAACTCGTAATCGCGATACTCGTCGTCGTCTCTCGTTACGGTATCGACGTAATTTCGAAATATTTTGTACAACGCACAGAGGCCCATATATTCGTAAAAAGTTCGAACACTTTCACGAGCCGCGGCATGCACATACATCCTTCACGCGGAGCACGCGTATATATATCCCAACTTTTAGCCGGTAGTGTAGTCACTATTCTCTCTCTGCAGCCTCGACCATCCGTTTCACCAGAGACGAAGAGAGGAGAGAGAATGGTGGGTATTTGTTTCGCGAGATATCGAGCGTAGAGGCGCCGGTGATCGCGAAAAATGGAACCGGAAATAATTAAGCCAGCCGTAACGAAGGCACTTTACATAATTGCTCGCCAGGGGAAATTCAGTTTCTCGGGTGATGGGGGAACGTTTGCAGCTGAAAATTCGTATCGTTGTGAAAATCGCTCGCTCCGCTACGAGGGCGTTCGACGTCGGGATGAGTTATGAGTAGCGTGCGCTGGTGAAAAGAAGGCAACAGGAAGGGTGGAAGTGGCTTGGTCCCGGTGTTCGGAAATAAGAGGGGTTGCAAGATTCTTCCGCGTCGGAGTTTCGAAGATTCTACTGGGCGCTATTTTGCGTCGAGTGAAAGGTTCGTCGAGCTTATTTCGAGTAAAAGTTCGAATGTCATTTTCAATTAAATTGATTCAGATTCGAGTGTTTATTTTTGATAAGATTTGAATTCTTCTCGCAGTGAACGTGTACACGCGTGTTTTGCAAATGAAAATAATTGGGCTGCTACAAAGTTGCTTGTTGAGTAAATACGATTATTCAACGCTTCAACAGGGAAAAAATGATTACGCAAATTGTACGTAAATATTAATTTTCACACAACCAAGGTATGGCATGGTTTTTTCGAATATTGAACTTTACATATTCTTGTAAAGTTAAACTGCGACAGAAACGAAGAAGATCAAAATTAATAATGAATGAATTTCGAAGAATTAGATTGGATAAAAGTAAAGACGATGAGAATTAATGGGATTGGGAAATCGAGAGGTTAGTGTAACACAGGAAACTGGGAATCTAATTTCGTATCTAATTTAATCAAATCTAATATCGTATCGATTGATAATCTAGAATATGTTGCCTATAAATTTCGCAAGATATAACATAGCAATGTGCACATAGTGACCGTAATATTAGGCTGAATTCCTAAGTTGCCAATTTATACGTCGATAGGAGATGGATAGACAGAGTAATATGGTATCATAAAGGCACGTGTGTGCTTTAGGGTAAATCTACCTATCGATTGGCGCGCAATCGTGTGACTAGAGACTGTACACATCGTAGACTCTAAGATTATTATTGTTGATGAGATTCTATGTACATACAATATATGACTATCGATTTCGATCTTGACACGAATATATTGATTTTTATGCAATATTATTGCACGCGTTAAAATCTACAAAATAAGATCGTGTACAAAAAAACATGTATCTAACATCAATTTTGAAAATTTATAAAATTATATGCGATTGTTAAACCCTTCCTTTATCATTGAATATCCTCGAAATTAATTAATACAAAATAGTTTAAATTCCAGCTTTTGATTATCACGGTGTGCAGATAACAGAATGAAATTATAAATTTAGAAAGCAAATTATTGTATAATAGAAAGCCACGCCTCTGGCTATTTTATCATTGCGGAGTAAGCTTATTAACATCATTACCCGAATTCTCGGCAAATATTTCACATTTCTCTCCGAAAGTCCGGTCCCCAATTTCAAATCCATATCGTGCATCAAATTCCAAAGTGAGAGAGAATGCGATCGATGGTAAATATTTTGCCCCATGTGAAACCCCATTCGATTCATAATACGTTCCTTTTTTCAAATCCCTTCATTTAATCTCTCCGCCTCTTCGAAAATAAAAAGAATATGGAGAAACAAGCACGGTAAAGATTGAAGTGTCACAGTTTCAAAAAATTAAATGTTTCGCATCTTTACATGAAAGAAAACGGAAAAAGCAATAAATGAAAGGGTTGAAAAACAATAATTTTAGTATGAACATTGTACTTAATGTAATAATTTGAAACATTTGAGGCGAAAGCTAAACCCAAGTCCATCGATTAACAAAGAAAGTTTTTACACGAAAATATTTAAAATTTGATAGAATCCAAGATATTAAAATACAATTAAGATAATAACGCTTTGCTCTAATATGTGCAATAACTATCCAACAAATGTAAGAGAAAATATGTTTCCCCGCGTGATTTCTGTGAACTGTTCGATTGATAACATGTTTCCTTTCTCTAACCCTTTATCCACCCTTTATCTTCGCAGTTCGAAAAACAAAAAAAAAAAAAACGAAAAAAAAAAAGAGGAAAAAAGAAAACAGATGCTTCGGTCAGTAATCCGTTTATTTTCGTGGGATGCACGCGAGGGATTTAAACGTCTGCCGGTCGCAAATGTGAAAAAAACAGGCGACCGGTGGAAAAAACGCGAAAAGCACGGGAAAAAGGATGAAAAAGAGCAGAAATACGGAGGGACAGAGAGAGAGAGAGGGAGAGAGTTTTCGCGTGCAAGAGTATTAGCAGCAAATTAAAATCGATGACGACCACCGATGTCAAAAGAAGAAATATAAAAGGCAGAAACAGAGAAACAAATGTTCGATGCGGTATTATATTAATACAGTCGCCGGCTCGCTGTTTCTTCCTTTCCCTTCTTTTCATCTTTAATTTCCTTCGATATTATTATTTTAGTTTCGTGATTAGTGTAATAATATGCTACGTCGATATTCTGTTCAGACATTCATTGAGAAAAGTGTTTGAACGTGTAATGTAAATATAAGTAAATTAATTAATCTTTTAAACTCTTCTTTCAGTCTGTTGTGAAAAAGAATCAATGTCACGGTGAAAGAAATTATTTACACGTAAAAGATTATCTAGAGAAACCATGTACATAAGAAACTACATTGCATACACTTTTTATCTCTCTTCTTCCTGTGTACGATTTAATTCAGTATAATTCTTCGCCTGCTAGCCACGACAAAAATCAATTTCACATTCACGTGTCAGATTATCTTGGAAACCATCTTCAACATTTCCACTATCGTCTTGCAAACCTGACTTTTTCAACAAATAAATATACTATGCACCTATACGTACGTACTGTTGTATGTGATGTTAATTTTCTCTCAGGCAATGAATATTGTAGAAACGTATTGCAAGAGATAAAAAAGAAAGGACAGAGTGAAATAAAGCAAAAGTAAGATAGTGATTAGAGGCAGGGAGCAATTTGGAATCTCTAGAGCCAACCAACTATCCCCCGAATGTAACAGATCGGGGGGGGTTGCAAAGCTCTCAGCCAACAAGCGTCAGCAGACACGCGATTCCACCGCGTCTAGCCTCCCGGAAGTCTTCCGGCGGAACTCATCGTTGTCGCGTCTCGCCAACGGCACTCTCCTCTCCGTGTTTTACGTACTTGCGATTCAACACGGCTCGCCCTGTTCGTATAATGAGTCTCGTTAAAGCAACGAGCACCACGAACGAACGGTGCTTAATCCCCGATATCCTTGGACAACGTTGCAAATCTCTGGTGTTTTCCCTTTTCATTCTTTTTGTTACAGTTTCTGTGATTGATCGACTTTGATTAATTTTTGAAAATTGGCAAAATCTATCGGATGTTTTATACTAGAAGAAATATATTTCGATGTGTACGTCTTTCAACAGTTCAGAGACGTTTTGTTTTCGAGCACGTCCCTTCTGCAAAATTGATTTTAACGAACTTTGGATGATAATCGTTAGACTGCGAATGTTTGTGTTTTTCAAAAGGAATTAATCACACTATTAAGTTTAATATTGAATAGTAAAGTAAATGAATTATGTGTAATTCCAGAAGAGGAAGAATTTACTACTTCATTTGTTAAACATTACAACGAGCATTTTATCGATATTAATATTGCGATAAGCGATTAAGCTAAGTATTATTTAATATTAATATTAAATTCCAAGTAAATCAGAGTGACTACGTGAGATAAATTTAAGCGAAGGCTTTTATAACGTAGAATTCGATGGATTTATGAACTACACTGTAAAGTCAAATTACAGAATCTAATAATATTTAACGTAAACATTTCAATCATCGTTTCACCTGTTTCCACTTAATTAGCCACCAAAATAATACCAAATTTGCTGCACTGCTGTTCGTTCTTACGTGACAAGTAACTTTTTTTTTTCAAAATCGAAAAGCAACTTTCATCACGCGAGTGTATCCCAGATTCGCAGATTATCCGGTAATTTTGTTTCATATCGAGGCGTGCAGTAAATTCTCATGAAAAGATCGTACGAATGATATATAATATTTTACGGACAAGCTCTCGTTCCTTGATTTACATATCTCACGAATATTCGGACATTTTATTCTACGCCGGTGATACGGATTCAGCCAGGCGCTGATAATGTATCTTTATTTGTTGGCTAAGCGTGAAATATTTCCATCTTAAATCTTCACGTCGCGTTACATTCATTTCCCGTGGAAATGTTTTAAGTTCTCGCCGAACTCGCGCGACCGCGCGGCCGTGCTTCTGCGAACTTTATCGCCCGGAAATATAGTCTCTGGATGAAAGAACAATCTCTGCGACCCTCACGTTCCACGACTTTATCACGGTTAATAAAATTAAAATCTCGCGATATTGTTAATTTCCATGCACGCGGAGAGAATGCGAGGTAAGATTCTCCTTCGGAGAATTTTGAACAATAAAACATTTAACGATCTTGAAGCATATGGAACTGAATTGTAGGAAGTTTTACAGTCTATGAACTTATTTACTACTAAATATTGCATTTTCGAAGACACTTGAACAAGTGGAAGACTTTTTCTGATTAGAAAATAAAGACTTTTTTGAAATTTTATCGATATGCAGACATTTGAATCGATAGAAAACAAATTACAGGAGCGATCGGTCAGTACAACGCCACTCCTACTCAAGGTCTACCCCACGCCCCCTCACGAATCACGTGACCCCCAAATCAACCAATCGCTAATTTTCGTTGCATTAACGTTGCACCTGAGAAGGCCCGATTTTCTGGGTTACCCTCGCTAAAATCACTTCCTCGATGCAACAAACGGATGTACATTTCCTAAAAGAATTTCCAAAAATTCTCTTAATAATTTTAACAACCAAGTTTCATTCGCACGAGGGCAATCCGCAGGAAAAGAAAGAGAAGGGAGAGGCAAAATGAAAACGTGATAAAAAAGAGCAAATGAAACGAGAGTAACATTAATCCTGGTTCTCGCAGGCATCGTTTGCATAACCGAGAAACGGAGCAACAGCGTGACGAGGGTTGGCTCGAGAATGAAATCGCCTGGGATCACGTTGTCTTCGAAGGGCGGTGATCCCGGAAGGAACGAACCCCACCCGGAACAGGGCGAGGCCGTAACGATATTTCATCTTCTTCGTTTCACGGCTGTCAATGGCCACCAGCTTTATCCAGCGAACAAGGTAACCGTGAATTATGCAAAGCACGGTGACCAAAAAAAAAAAAAAAAGGGGAGAAAAAAACCGGAGAGCAGGGTCGAAGTCTGCAACTTGAAGCGGAAATTACAAGTCTCTGTGAAGGAAAGAGGACACTGGTCTTCGTGTGTCTACGGTGGATAAAGGAGACAAGAGGCTGACAAGTAGTTTCCAAGTGACACTTCTGGGTCAGACGAAATCGATTTTTGGACCATGTCCTATCTGCTGCCATATCGTGTCGATTTCGAAGGGACACTTGCCTGTGTCTTCCACTGATGCCGAGAGTGAAGTGGACTTGGTTGATAATTTAGTGGAAAAAGTCATTGAGAATGCTGGATTAGGAAATTTTAGAAGTGGAATTTCCATTTCTTTATCGGTTTTCGTGCACAAAATTTTTGTCGTACCATTTATTTGCTTATGCATAAAAGTTGTTTGATCTTTTTGTTCAAACTTACTTGTGAACTCTTACGAACGAATGTGATGAAAGGTTGTTTTTTTAAAGAGAATCACTGTTTCCTGTGAGGTTGTTTTCGCGCGTTTAGAATTAAATTTAAACTAATTGCACAATATTACACGTGTCTTTTCTACGTGTTGGACTTTTCCTTTAACTTTCGTCGAAGTAGCTAAAATTGTCTACAGTTCGGAAGCTTCAAATTTTATCTACCAATAAATAATATTCAACTAAAAAGATACATACATAAAAATTGTTCATTTAGTTTTATTTCTTCGAATTTCATTTTTTTGAGAACATAAAGTTTTTAAATTCATTCAAAAAATACTTCTCATTGCTATACGCATCAATCATATTATTGCCTTCGTTTTACTTTTTTTACATTTGACTATAGTTCGTTCTTGAATATCCAACGAATATTAATTGCAGTCTCCGTTTCATCCAACGCCCCGTTTAATCTGCCAGGATTCGCCAAATAAACTGTATCATATCCCACTGGCCCGTTGAGAAATTAAAATCCCTAGAATCATATTTCCATCCTTGAAATCTCTCTCTGCATAATAAGCCTCGGCTCGTTTTATTTACTTTTTAAGTCAGATTCCTCGCGGCGAACTGTAGTCGCTGAAACCACCATAGCGTTAATGATAACGCTTCATTACGTTTTGATAAGAAAAAAATTCGCCACTATTCTTCGATGACTGATCACACTTATCGAGTGGATTCAGCTTAAAATTCTGAATCAATAGCTTCGCGGACGTGCAAGTTAATAAGGAGAGAAGAATATATACATGACGGAGATTTTTCCGACAACATTCGAATATCAAGAAATGGTTCATGAAATGGAAATTTTTTATTTTCTTCGTATTTTCCACTGTTGGTTGATCGTGAAGTATGAGGAATCGAGTGCATAAAATTGCATTTAGAATTTTTTGTTTTCTATTAATAGGAATGATTGAAATATTCTTCGATACGACATGGCAATTATTTTTACTGTTACACAATTTGTAATTATATATTATAATAATTAATTTATTATTTCGATTAGATTTTTCTTTATCAATAATCTAAATGTGTTTGTGTAATTTTATCATGTTTCTTATAACATTTTCTTGTCCAATTTTCTTTAATGAAGAGTTTTCAAACAGAAGTTTCAAAAATTAATTTCATCGTGATTTTTAAATCAACATGATTTCGAAATTTTAAATATCACAAATATTACAAATAATGCACCTTCCGAATTAAATACTTGTACTTTTTAACAATTAAGTACACAATTATCAAAAACAATTCTAACATTTTACCTACTAGTTGTGCACTTTCTACCCTGAAATGTATAAAAATTCGCAATCCACTCATAACTGATCATTCACCAGCAAAGTGAACACCTTCTTTATTAAATCTTCGTACGTAAGCAATGAATGAATGTAATTATTTAAAAAAAAAAAAACAAATTCCTCGAAAATGCCACGTATTTTCGTACGTAAAATCCTATCTCGCTTCAACCCCGAAAAATACCATTCAAGCTATCAAGAAATTCCATCGAGAAACCTATCGGAACAAAGAGGGGAACCACGGAATCTCCATTTTGTTTCATCTCGATATCTCGATCGGTACTCGAGATACGGCTGTTCGAATATAGGGTGGAACGAGGGATGGTGAATGGCGGCCGAAATTCCCGGAAACGCCGTGACCCACTTTTTCTCTCTCTCCCCCCCTCCCCCCAGGAAATGCGTACGCCGTGAGTGACGCTCGTAAAAAAAAAAAGAGAAAAAAGGAAAAAAAAAACGCAGACTCAGCGTCTGTCACTGACCAGCGCACTTGGGACAGGTCAGTGAACGGCCGCGCGACAAGGACGGCGATAGCGGGAACTAAAGTTGCCTTTAAACGGCGATATCTCGAGAACGGTACGTCGCATCGGCTTGGAATAAAGACGGCTCTCAAGAGGAGGATTCGCCGCTCCCAACGAGCTAGGAAAACGTATGCTTTCGTCACGTGAAAGTGTTTTATTTTTTTTTTTTTGCTTGAAGATCGAGGTGCTCGAATTGAATTTTGAAAGTGAAAGTTAAGCTTCGCTGATTCGTGAGAGTACAATTATATTGACGAGTACAATTGGATAGATCGAACGACAGGTTATTTGCAACTATGTGTTAAAAAAATTTATTAGTCTGGATGATTATGGAGATTTATGTCAAATTACTGAGATTTAGGATACACGATTTTCTTCGTAGAACGAGGAGATCAAGACGAGTGATTCGATCCTGAACTATAATTTGGAATTTTAAATCGAAGTCGTGCTCGTTCCACGAATGTAACACTTTGTCGCTGGATTGTGGATTTTTCTGTGTACCAGAAATTCCAAGGCGCGCGAAATTAAAATACTTGGATAAAACCAAAACATGTTTGCTCGTTGCAATAGTAATAAATAATATTGCTAATTGCTCAATGCAATATTTTATAGCACTATATTACGTATAATATATTATAAATGTTGCAATATTGACAATTACAAAATTCGGCAACTTTTTCAAATTGCAACTACATTTCCGGCAGCGTCTACTCGACGCTAGGTCCAAATTGGAAAATTCACATTTAAATTCTGTCAAGTTAATCACGTCAAAGAGGACAATTGACCTTGCCGCGGTGTTGCGAAACTTCGTCAGATGTTTCAATCTTTCGGAAAATGTGATTTCGCAGTGCCGCCCTGAAAAAT
>KQ435859.1:3527329-3546145 GCA_001276565.1 Melipona quadrifasciata
GAAAATCGATGCAATTAGAGAGACTGCTGGCAAGCCTCGGTGCTCATCAAATTTTTAAACCATCGTTGCTATTTCATCGCGTCCAGTGTTCCGAACGTTGGTAATAGGAATTACAGGATGGATTAATTATTTTCGATTAACGACACAATCGTGGTTCCCTGTTGCATGTTTAAATTTATCGCGTTTCTTTTTATCTTTCGTCACCGATGCATCTCAAAAAATTCTGACGACTCTTGCAAGTTTCAGAAGTTTGAGAATGTTTGGAATTTTACTCTCATAATCTCGTACGACTTAATTCTAAAATGATTTTATTAATTCTTATGATTTCCGCGATGTTCGTGCAGTTTAATTGAGAATTGTAATTTTGTAATTTGTACAATTCCAATTGCCCCCTCAACTTTGCAACTTTTTTTATATAAATTCAATTTGAAGATCGCAACTTTCACGATGTGACTCAGTTATCATATCGCCATTATTTCTACCACTGTTTTATTTCGTTATTGTCGTTTTATTTCGCTTCATTTCATAGTCGATCAAACATTCGATCAGCCGTTTTTAATGTTGGCAAGCATTATATATATATATATATATATATACGTAATATCGATTATGCATATTTTAAAATAACAACCTCCGCCGCATGAATTTTCATAATTTTCACTGGTAATTTCAATTCTGCTCGATGGAAGCGAGAGAATAAGTAAATAGCTATTGCGTATTCCATTGCTAATCACCGAGCCATTGAATTTGACGAACGATACTTCCTCCGCTGTTGCAAGTTTAATCCTTATTGTTTCAATCGCCGGAGAATAACGTTTTACAACAATTTATCGATAATTAGTACGCAGTGCATAACTAGCCACATCATGAAAATAAAGGGTCAGTGTATGGAACGAACGTGCGAATTAAATTAAATGAATCGGCAACACAGTAAATCAGCAGTAAATTTTCGAAACGTAAAATTAAAATATGTTCCTATACGGTGATATCCTTCCTTGTTTGTTAATGTTTAACGATAAGATTGAGCAAGGAGAAAATATATATACTAATGTATAATTTTCTAAACTTAAGATTTCATATATATTTCTAATCTGTTTCTCGTACATTCTTTCACAATTTCTTCGGTACTTTACTCGTCGATAGTTCTCCGATATTGACACAAAATAGAACTATTTACGAAAATGGTCAAAATGACCATTTGAATATTTTTGTGTTAAATATTGTATTTTTTGGGACCTTGAATGATTCTTTGTAAGATACTTGCGTACCCTATTTATTTGAAGATTTTTCGTTTCTTCTGTTCGATGGTAATTTTATGTTTTAGTCGTCGGCAGTTCTAGTGTCAATATTAGACCTCAAGCAAGATTCGATATACGATCAACTTGAAAACTACTCATTATTTCACTATCGAAATACAACATTAATCAAAAACTTCGTAAGAAGTGCAGAGAAAGGACCGAAAGAATTGAAAATGAATTAGAAAAAAAAAAAAAGTGGGACATCGCGAATGGGGCGACACGCGCGAAGACGTTGGAAAATATCTCGCAGCCTTCGAACAACGAGAAACATCAGGAACAATATCGCCGGGGACAGGACGATGAAAAATCGTGGCTGCAGCTATTTAACAAAATCCTGTCTCTCCCTGTCGCGGCAGTCCTCGAAGCTCACCTCGAGCGGAGCCAGTGAAAGGGCCTTTATCATCGCCAATGACGCGTGCGATACAGCAGAACGAATAGCGTCGCTCGACTACACGGGACAAACACATAAATTACACCCCGTGGCCTTTGTACTTTTGTCGTCGATCATTCTCGCCCTGTGCACGCCGCCAGAAGAAAGTTCGGACTGGCTGTTCGCCCAGTGGGGAACGTTTTGTCAGAGTCGATCGCGCTACCGGCCCGGCCCAGCAAACTCCGGCAAAAGGGGGGGGGGGGCTCCGCGACTTTATGTTGATCTTTCCACCAAGTTAAAAGGGCACAATAGAAGGTTCGAGTGTGTAACGCGAGTTAAAAACAAGAAAAAAAAAAAAAAAAGGAAGAAAAGAAGAGAATGTGTAAAAAGAAAGGCTGGTTTTTGTAGAGACTTCTTAGAGGGCTTGGTTTGATATTTTTGGCAAGTAACTCGCAGACATTTTCGGATTTCTAGGAATTTTTTTACATAATTTCTAACGTTTCTAATTTTGGAATTTTTAGGATTATGGAATTTGTAGGATGCAACGAGAAGAAAAGAAATATGTAAATAAGGCTGGTTTTGGTAGAGGCTCCTTAGAGGAGTTGGTTTGACATTTTTGGCAAGTAGGTTTTCAAGAATTTTGTGGTTTTTAGGAATTTGAAAATTTTTGAAATAATTTTTAGGAACTTTTAGAAATATTGGATTTATCCTTGGTAGTTTTAGATTCACTCGGAATTTCTGCAATCGCTTGGATAATTCTTTAGGAGTTTCAGGATCCTACGACTCATTTAGTTTAATTACATATTTAGAATAATTTTACGACTCTGAACTGAATTTGGAAAATTTAAACGGGGCTGGAATAAAGAAGGACTTCCTTGAAATTTTGATATTACTTGAATCTGAAATGAATTGTATAGAACTCCAACGTACACATTTTCTGTCACAAAATTTTCTTAAAAATGTCAGTTGACAAAGTCTAAAAGTGTCAAATTTTACAAACACGAAATTTCATTAGCCCAATGTTCGAAAATTTGCGTATCTATACTCTCTTTTTACCAAAATCATTTGCTTTCCCAGGATCTCGTTTAATTCCCCTTTAAAATTCACATTGATACGAAATATTGCAAATATAAAGAGCCAGTACCATTAATTATTCGCCCATCGCGAAAGTGAAAAATTGAACGTCCTTTCGTACGATGTTCCGGCACGTTCGAAGCGTATTCGTATTTCGAATCTGTAAAAACATTAATAAATGCGACAAGGGCAGAATTGGCCATTATTTAACGCGGCATCGTCTGAATTTTGTGCGGCATCGAGCGGCTTTTTAATTCCGTTAAACGGAAATTTCATCGAAAGAGAAAGAGAGAGAGAGAGAGAGAGAGAGAGAGAGAGGGAGGGAGAGGATAGACTCCGAATTTACGAGGACATTTTCGTATCGATCGTGGAAAACGTTTCCAATCGGACCGGGGAATTAAAATATTTGTTGCAGTGTGTGTCTCTGAACCCACCGACCGAGGTTACGTAGCTCCTAAATTGTTTTCTACTGCAGAATGGAAGAAAAAAAAAAGGAGAAACGTGCGGCGAACGTGCGTTACGATTATTCTTTATTACCTTTGCCGCGCGTTTAATGATACAATTTTACCTCCGCGTCTCGCGCGAACGTTCAGTGCTCGATGGCAATCTAATTCCACGTTTCACGTATGTAAATTGAAGCTGTGAATTCTGGGGGTTGACTCGCGCTCGCAACCTGCTCGTACGTTTGCACCAAGAATCACTAGAGAATACGCTCATACTCTGATCATTTATAATGAGATTTTGTGATGCAATTAGATTTTGGAATTTGGAGCGATGGACATTTGAATCGTCCTTTGCTAATTTCGAACGCTTGATGCGCGGACGATTACGTTTATTATTTATTTGTTCGTTTCAACAAGTTGCGCAAAGAATTTTACTGTTAAAAGTGGTAACTGTCCTAAGATTTTTGAATGATTATGTTCGTATTAATAGATGAAAAAAAAAAAAAAATAATCAAAACGCTCAAACACTTACAAAGATTTAGAATTCAAAAGTTTCAACATTTTTTTTCAATAAAATTCAATTTTATCCGTTAATACTGCGACTACGACAGAAAATTCCAAGAAATCACTGAATGGAATTTTTCCATCGCTACATCCTTCGCCGGTTTTATGAAATTTAAAGAGATTGAAATTTGTAATATTACTGCTTGGTCCTTAATGGGTTAATAAAATGTATTAACCCCTCAAAGATATCGGATATTCAATTATCTAGCTCTTGAAGCCTCATCCTTTGTCAGCAACGGACAACCCAATTTTAATAATAGATGCCTGATAATTAGATATCCTACGACTTTCGACGTGCAAACAGTTCGATTCGGTGTATTTCATTATTGAATCAAAAACCTGCCCCAACGTTGGGGAAGTAACGTAGACTCCGTCGATTGTATCAACAAAGGTGCACGGTTTGCTTTCCTCTCGTCGATTTGAGCAGATGTGATCTGCAAGAAATTCGAGATTCCTGCCCTGTAACCATATCCGCGGCGCGTATACAAAGAGGAAGGCAGCGACGATGGGCTGTCGGTATGATATTTCATATATTTGTCAATTTATTAAAGTGCTTTTAATGGATTACGACGAGGGCGTTGTCCGCGCTGTGCGTAATCGTCGTGAATCATCCCGGCTCCGAGGAAGAAAGGAAAGGGAAACGGGTCGGTCGCCATGGGACCCGCGGTTCTTCTTATTTTTTAACGTGAAAATAAAATTTACGAGCATCGTTGATCGACAGTCGAAGCTAAAAATCTCGTTCCATCTTTAAAGACAAAGTAGTCTATCGAATTTTGTAATTTACAATATTTTACTGTTTCATCGTTAATGATTTTTGAGAAATTTGAAGACGCGAAAATAATGTTACACAATGTTCGAAGGTACGTAAGATTCGGAGTGGAGTATTGATTCTACTGATAAAATATATTTCTATTTAGATCGCACTTTGTTTTCAGCTACGAGAAATGCATAAAAATCCGCAGTCTATTAATTACGAACTGACTTATTAAATTTACACCCTGCGTATAATTACTCCAATCCAATTTTAACACAAGATAACTCCCGAGGCTCTTAATATCAAAATTAAAAATTTTCCGACACGTAATATCAAAAATTTCCCCAAACATTCCCTCAAGCATTCATCAAACAACCCCTAAAAATTCTTCTATATCTGGACCAAGTCTGCTGCCTATATTGAAACTCTGAGCAGATGAAAAAGACGAAGAAATAAAACGAAAAGATCTTACAAACATCCAATAAATCTTCCAACAATAAAAATAAAAAAAAAAAATCTTCGATTATTCACGATGACTATCGTTCAAACATTTCCCATGACTAACATTCAACATTCCGTGTACGTCGAACAACCCCCGAAAGAATTCTTGCGAATCCGTCCAACCACGCATCGTTCAAATCGAAACCTCAGTCGCCTGAGGGTGTAACCAGCCCCCCATAGAACCCCTCCGTTTCCCTCTCGACTGTATTCTTCCCACGGAGCGTGCAGAATCCGCTGGAAAACGCACGTACGCTCGGAGAATCCCGCGGCGCGAGAAGCGAATGAAAAGATGAAAAAAAAAAAAAAAAAAAAAAAAAAAAAAGAGTGGTGGTGGTAATGTGTATTGAAATGCCGTAGATAAACACAATACAAGTAAGAATCCGTGCCCATAAAAGGGGGAATAAAAGGACGGGGGGAAGAAGGGAGTCTAAAAAAGAAAAAAAAAAAAAAAAGAAAGAAGCAGAAGAGTGGTGGTGGTAACAGTGCTTTCTGGTTATTAGCGGAGCTCCGGCCTGTGTACCTTCGTGATGGGGAGTCGAAATATAATTAAAGGTTCGACGGTGGCCGGCCTAAGGGATGTTTTGGTTCCATTATAGCGTGCCCCTCCAGGTTCTGTGCCCGCTCTACAATTACGAGCTACCCTCTGACCGGCTATAAATTTCGACGCATGCATATTCACAGAAAGTGTGTGTATGTGTGTGTGAGAAGAAATAGCATTTCTCTTTCTCATTTTTACCATTTCTACATAACGCGTGATTGCAAATTTATTAGCGAATCCACGAATATTCTCACGAGCGAGATTAATGAGTCAAATTAACGAATTAAAACCTGAGCAGAAATTTGTCTCAGTTATTGAATCATGCAACCAAATAAAATTTGTTATATTAAATTTCTTGCAAGCTTGGAACTTTCAATCTCCGATCTTCACTCTCTTGCAGCATTTAAGTTATAAATCTTGTTAGTTTTAAATTTTTTGCTATCTTGAAATTTTTGATGAACGCATAAACATTCATGGCGGTCTGCTTGTGACCATAAAACTTCGGTAAAAGCTGAAATTTTCAGACGTGCATGTACGTACGTGTTAGGGAACGATAAAATTTGGAATAAAGTTGGAATAAAGTCCGAACAGAGGATTTGGTTAGAATCTAGTTCGATCTAATGCAAAACAGAGAAATGATACTTTACTGTTATTATCAGACAATGGATGTTTAAACGAAGAAATCGATTCTAGATAGAAATTTGTCTCATTTTTGTTAAATATTATAACCAGTGATCTGCTTTGTACATTTCATTTTTATATTTTATTATATCTACCGTTTTTTTATCCTTCTTATCGTTTGTGTTAATAGACTATTTACTTCAATAAATGATCATGAACAGACCAAGAATTTTTATACGCTCATAAAAAGATCTGTTTATTAAGTATAACAATTTCAACTTTCATCTTTTAAATTGTATCATAAAGTATTATGCTACATTAAATATAATTGCATAGTTAATTATAATATTAAATAAAGATACGATTAAAATTATATTTACAAACATCATAAGAAAATATAATCACAGACATTTTTCTGAATCACCTAATCATGTAAAATCCTTAAAAACACTTCCGTGTTTTAAATCGTTTGGCTCTGCGACACAGCCAACGAAACGTGTTACTTTCACTTTCTTCCTATTCTCTCTCCACTCTACACATCTCCATGCTTGTTTCCTACTACCTTCTGCTCTGTGTTTTCTGTTCGTGAAATAATCATGAAATTATTACCCCACGGCCATGCTGAAATCCTCCCGCGTAGGGTGGCTCGATTTATGCTAGCGTAACTCAAAAGCTGCCTTTCTCTTTCACCCTCTCGCGTGTATATTTCTGTGTATACGTATGTTTATCTATGTTTGTGCATGCACGGTTCTTTCTTTGAGATTGCCGCGAGGGGTGCGATGTTGAAAATAATTCGAGAGGTGGTACGTAACGTGATCCACGTGTCAATTATGCAAGATTAATTCCGTTTTCATGTTAATTTCTCTCGCGTTTGTGAAAGTAATGTTTAAAGGGAGAAGCAATGAAGAGAAGTGTTTGAAGTCGGGGTGTTTTTTTTTTTAAACGAAATGACATGGTTTTGAAAATACTCGAAATCTTAATTAAACGCAATTTTGAAAGCAACATTTAAACTGTAGATTTTGAAATTTCCACAAAAGTACATAACTGAAGAAATAGAAACTATGTGCAATAATATACTAAATAAACACTATTTTAAATATTTCATACATTGCATCTTTGCAACTTCCAATTCTTCATAAATATATATACAATTTGATAACATTATAAAGATATTCGAAGAAATCTAAATGAAAATTTGTGTCACTCGTTGTACAATATTGTCATATTGCACGATAAGGTAGGGAAAAATTTAATTGAATAAAACTAAATGATTTCAAATAATAGTAGTGATTATACAAACTCTATATAATATACAGATTTTGTATATACTTTCATTTTAATTTTATTAATAATGTTAATAAAATATTAATGTTAATAAAAATTTAAAACACTGCGTCACAGATGTGATTTTCGAAAGAAATAAATCTTTTTCATCAGAATTTTACAGATAACAATTATCTTACACTTGATCATTAATTGGTTTCTACATCTTAATTTATGTTCACTGTTTCGTTATTGCATCTCCTATATTGTTTTATGTTTCTAAATCATCTGATTAACGACAATTTTCGTCTGATAATCGTTCCTTTACTTGAGATGAAATCACCATTAACAAATAAAACGAAATAACCATTGCTGTCAATAATATGTAGCGAATGTAATTTGTATGACTGCATTATAATGCGGTAAATGTACATATTTTAAATAAATAATACTGTCTGTATTAATGAAATGTAGAAGCATTTTCGTCAACATTCCTCGAAACACTTTCAGAAGCGTCATCTAAAATATTCAAAATATTTATACAAGTAAAAAACATCTGCATGCTTCGAAATACTTTTAGAAGCATCATCTGAGATATCTAAAAAAAGTCCGTCTTTTTTAAAACATTTGTAAATGCTCCAAATAACATTCCTAAAGTATTCATTTAACCCAGAAACTATGTCAGTCAACAAAAAAGTTCCTCGAAGTATCTGTAAAAGATTCAAATGAAATCCAGCTCGCTGTCAGAAGCACTTACATCCTTAAAAATATCTTAGAACGCTTTCGAAAGTATCAAATAAAAATTCTCGAAATACCGAATCCCTTTCGTTGATAGAAGTTTCTCGGAATATATTCATTGCAGTCGAAACTTTCGAAATTCTGTTATTCGATTTATCCGTACCTCGCTGAAAATGTCAGGAAATAATTCTGAAAGGACCAAATAAGACTTTCGCAATTTGAAATTTTCGAAACATTTCAACTTTAGAACCATCTGTATCTAAAGGCACCGAAATAAAAAATAAAATTCTCCAAACGCTGCTCTTCATCGACCAAAATCTCCCAAAGCCGAAAGCAACTGCCTTGCAGACACGAAACGACACATTTCCTTTAACCCCTTGCGCTGGCGACTGGTTCGCGGACCATAACGAGTGACCGAGCCGTATACAATAATTCGTCGCTTTTTTTTTTCTTTTGAATTCGTCGATACGATATCACTGGATAGAAATTATTAACAGGTAATAAACTTATCATTTGTTTTGCCTGGGTTACATTTAAATATACTTAAAATTGAGAAAATGTTGCAATTTAGGACAAAAAATTATCGACGTGCATGGCACGTCATTTCAGCACAAGAGGTTAAAGCATCCTCCACACCCAATTGTAGTCACGATTTTCCTCTAGACCAACCTCCCTAATTTCAACCCTCACCGCGAAAAGACAAACAGACCGGAGAAAACGAAAGTTTCGCGAAAGAACAAACGAACTGTTCCGTGAGCGCGAGCCGCGTCGGTAATTAATTTCGCGGCGGAGCAAAGAAAAGGAAAACAGGCCATTAACGTGGCTCCCAGTGGCGATAGCGAGCGAACTGCCAGCAATTAACTTTCCCGCGTTGGCCAGAGGGTCACTCCTTTCCTCTGTAAGCCCGGCGAATCGCGAGTCGCTGTAATCACAGCTCTAAGGCCGCGGTCGTTAGAATTTTTAGGTCATCGACGCGGTGAGTCGCGTGCCTCTGAAGGGGTTGATAGATGGAGGAAGAAGAGGGAAGAGAAGCACAGTAACAACGACGACGGAGAATAATTGCGTGCGTGCATTGGATGCTTTTACGTACGTGGTATATCGTACATACGTCGGAAGTATTTTTAAAGAGGGTGAGATCCATGGCTGTGGTTGCTTGTTAGTGGCTGATCGAATATGCCGCGCACGCGGACTTCTGGAACGCGAGGCTCAGAAATTGTTACGGGAGATTGGCGTTTTGCCTGTTGGTATTTATTTGTCTGTTGGTCATGATTGCATAAGTTGAAATTCGGAGTATCTGCGTGGTGAAAACGAAAGTTTAAGAGGTGTCACACGTCACAGACAAAAATGAATGTATACTTGAGAACAAATTATCGTCGCTGATGTGGCAAAGAACACAGAAGTTCAATAAATTATTCTTTCTTTCGTCCCCAAATACGTATATATATATTTATTTTTGTGGACATTGTTAGATTTCTTTGCAAGAATGAATTAATTATTAAATTGAAGTAAAAGAGGTAGCTGAAGTCTGGTTGAAAATACAAGTGGTCATTCAGAAACTGTGTCTCTTAAACTAAAGACCCATAAACCAGCTGTCAATTCAATCAAACGATCCCAAACTGTTGGTCCAGTAGCTGTCGTATATATTTCTGTGAAACACGCGTATTAGACAAGAGGAAGGGGGGGGCCAAGTAGGGTGCACGAACAAGATTCTGATCCCTCCTAATCTCAACAGGGGGTCATCACGTCTAGTGGCAATGCGATTCACACGCGTTAATGAGGCCGTACGGGTGCGAGGCCGTAAGGGTGAACGAGCGATTCGCTTTGGAAGAAGGATGATTAATGCTGTATCGGCGGTAGAGAGGCGGTTGTCATTCGATTATTTCGACGCGTGCTTCCATTCGAGTGGAGGAAGGACGTTCCTGCGGATATTTGTGATACCCTGGATGAGCTGTTTTAGGGTGTTTAATCGTGTATTGGTTGAACCGTCGCAAACTTCTATACGGCCTGATCAATAGAGCATAAATAGTAACTGACGTGAATCGAATATTTTGATTTATCGTTTTTCCCCCGTTCACGTACGTTCTCTACCTTTAATTCGCATCATTTCGCTCGTTATTGCGAAGCTGCTCTATTGAATACGATCGTATGAATATTTTACTGCATTGCGCAAACAAACAATGTAATTAACTAACATTACGATATTGTGTGTTATTATGACATACATAATAATGTAACATTACAGTAACGACAAAATTAATATAATGCAAGTAGTACCTACTGATGTACATAGTGTAATAACAAAATACTCGTAAAGAGTATCGTGATAATATGCTACGATATAATTTAATTTCACACTATGATACGACAGTGCTCTGCAACATGGCCTAATCATAAAATTCCAAGGCACGAGAACAACTTTGCTAGTTCGTAACAACTCGATGGAGAAAAAAATTAATTGGCAAATTTCCGGACTCCGGAGTCGATTCAGTGGAAACCCTTGCACGTGCAAGCATACAGACAGCAGATCGTTGTTGGAATATTTATTAGACAGCTTCTAACGCTTCGAACCAGAGGCAGAGGTTTCGCTGTTTCGCGCGAATCGCCGGAACTTCCAAGTATTCACATACCGAGCAAATTATATCGAGAGTTTCGAAAGTCCCAAGTTTCCTGAGCGAGCCGACGCTCGAAACCCCGTCTGGCGTTATTTGCTGGTATTTCTATACTCGGCCCGCATCACCGACCGATCGTTTAATCACACCGAAACGATCCGCCCCTCGCGTTTTCGCGGATAGATTTGGAAAATTTATCTACGAATCGTAGAGGATCCCGATGATTTATGCGCGGTTGATTTCGGGATTACTCTAACCAATGGATACGCCGACGTTTGGTTATTTTTAATTAATTATCGTAGCTGGAGTAGGGAATTCCCAGAAGCCGACACACGTTAATTTTGCAATTTCCAACGAGTTAATCGAATAGGCGCACTGACGTGGAACTTTGCGTTCTCGATGAATGAATTTGACTCGTTTGGAAAATTGTTGCCAGCGACGAGCAGACGATCGCGATGAAAAAAAGGTGAGTTTACATAAATTTTTAGATTGTCAATTTTTGTTTTTGTTTTTTTTTTTTGTTTTTTTTTTACGGATAAAATTTTGCCGTAGAATCTCAATTTAAAAAGTTTATTTTTATTCTAAAATAATGAAGGATACATCAATATAGGTGGATTAGACGTACTCAAGCAAAATTTATGAAGGAGAGATCATTAAAAATACGTAATCAAAGTTACTTACAATCATCTATTTTGTTGTATGTATGTAATGTAATTAATCGTTGTTTCAATATATTCAATATAAATTACAAATAAAGAACAACGATTGGCAAACAATAAAAATAATTGACGAACAAATTTTCGCGAACAAATAAATGAAAGATTGTTAGAAATGAATAATCGTAAATTTATGTATATTTAAACACCGTAAATATTATAATTAAACGCATCGAATTTACCTCTTCTCAATTAGAACTCGTCAACGTTACCTAACAGCAGCAGAATTTAATCACTAAACTTAAAAAAACAAAACATTTATAAGCATAATGAAAATTAACGAACAAGAGAACCGAATCTACGTTTCAATTCCGCGATATTCCCGAAATTCTCGTTGCGTTCGCGAAAAATCCAAACGCGCGGATGTTTCGAGAGTCTGCGTGCTCGAAGAAATGGCTATTCAATCATCTGGCAGCATCCCGTTTCGAGGAGGCTCATCGTAATCGAGAACCGTTTTGATTTACGCGCATTAATAAACGTTTACACGTGGTCGGTGGCGCGGCCCTTTTGGCACAAAGGGGCGGATAAATCGAGAAACAGGAGGGGATGTTCGATGTCCCGACGAGGAGGGTCGCTCGCTGGTGTCCCGACACCGACGCAAAGACGAATGGAACGATCAAATTGAATTCCAGCCAGACACCCGTGCCGCGGTCCTCTCGGCCTTCTCTCCGCCCGACACGCTTTTCAGATTCACCTACTCGATCGAGATGCAATCTGTGTACATTTCACCGGCGAAAGTTTCGCGTTATTCGACCAGTATCGGCACAACCTGCGGAATTTCTAATCTGATCGCATTTCTGCGTTACGCTTCTAGAACTTCTATTTACGTTTCTGCAAATTAAAGCATTTCTTTCTTTCTTTCCTTTTTTTTTTTTTTTACTTTTACGTAGCATTGAAACGAATTTCAGGAAAGTTTTGTTATAATGAGTTTTTGGTTCGTTTGATGAAATTTCTTTTCTCCGATATTTCTGGTACTTGCTTTGTAGCGAATTTACGAAGTAATTTCTTTGAGATTTTCTCGCTCGACGAGATTTCTTTTCTCGGTGTGCTTGGAATGTTTTTGGAACTGCGAACAGGGTATTTTCGTTTGGTTTTTTATTTGTTTGCCACAAACGAAACGGGATTAAATCAAGTCCTCATGGTATCTTGGGTTCTGTCTTCTCTCCATTAAACTGATTTTTTGAATAATCCGAAATTTAATTTCCTCTAAAAATTTAATTCAATTTTCACAGTACCATTTGCCACTAGCGAGTGAACAAATTGTCATTTGAGTGTACTTCCAATGAAACTCGGAATGAATCCAACAGTTATTTGAGATCATTTCTAAACAAAGAACTTTAAACGAATCATCCTAAAAAATTACCACAATTGTCATTTCTGTCTCCGTTGAAACCAACAAACAAACAAATCATTTTCCTGCTAAGAAGAAACTCCTTAAAAAAATTCCTCGCTAAGGGCGCGACGAAGCACGAAGCCGGGATGAAATTAAATCGTCGCGCAGAGTGAAACTAGAACGCCTGAATTGAGTTATCCACGTCCGAGGGAATTACCGGCACGCTTTTTACGTGCTTCGGCTCGCGTGCGTTTCTTACGAGCAAGAGATGTCTATCTTGAATCCAGCGGCGATAAGCCAGACCGTGCGGACATCCCTTAGAGCCGCTCGCTAATAGCTTGGCAGTCGAACGAATCTCTTTGTAACGAACGACGAAACAAAAAAAAAAAAAAAAAAAAAAAATAAAGAAAAATCGAAGAATCTTCGTGGCTTATCGTTTGTGCACATTTTACACGGACTCGCGTAAATTGTCACGGGTGACAAGCGTGAAGAACGCGGTGGAAAAAGCTGTAGCGGTGGTCGTAATTCAGTGTAACACCGGCCTCCGGAAGTGGAGGACCTGTCGACAAAGAAGATGACCTTTCAGGGATTAACATGATGCGGATAAACGAGCCGTGATGAATGAGGTTTTTCAACGGTGGTTAAAATTGATTGATTGATTGCGAGGAATTTTATTTTGAGTGGTGATTATTGGGAATAAACAAACAATTTTTAATGTGCATTAGGCACTAGTGACAATAAATGTAGATGTTAATTGACTGTCTATTCGATACGAGATAGAAAATAATCGATTGTAAAGAAATCTGCATTACAGATCGCTGAAAATGATTGATAATACTAATATTGTATTTCAACGAGCATATAGTTCGTTGTATATTATCACGAACATAATTAAGGAAGCATAGTTTAATCCTGTTTGGATATTCTATATAATTTTATGTATATTGATGGAAGGAGTGCTTTGGTCAATTTATATTGTATAGTTGAAATTTCTCTCTCTCTCTCTCTCACACACGATAATCTGTACACAGGAACGTAACGTCTGGTCAGACGTAATATGACGTATTCAAATGGAACGTAATATCCACGGTGACACGCGTGTCCAGACGTCGATCGTGCTCGACGCGCGACACATCAGCGTCTATCATCGTGTCACGGTAAATTGAAAAGGCCTTTGCAATCAAATGGTCCCCGCAACAAATTTTTTTTCCCAGATCGCGGAAAATTTTATCGCAAAAATAAACGAAAAAAAAAGTGTGTCAAAAGTCTCCGAATATTTTTGACGTTTTTACACGTACATTGCAAAATCTTAAAGTTGTAGGCTCCAAATGAAACTAAATTTTACAAACTGTACCAAATATATTACACGATGATAATTTGTATTTTCCTCTTTATATATCTGCTTTCTTCTTCAGTTTTTTTTTTTTTTTCATGAACGATATCACGTACAGATATAGAAAAATATAAATTATTAATACACGCATATCATATTTAAATAGTTTAAACATCATTCATACCAAATTTCAATTTGATCTCAATTTACTAACCAGTTTATTTGCAGAAACAAGCTACTTCTCACCTCATTCAAACAAACTTAAAACTTGTTCTTATCCTCGTATAACCAGCGACAAACTAATGAAAATTAAATAGCAAACTCTCTTGCGATACATCTACAGACTGCGGATATTCACGCAAATTCATGTTTTCACGAATATAATTTTAAAAAAATGGAACGTAGGTAGAAAACCACTTTTTACTTACGAATCACACATATGATATTATATGTAATTTAAAAAAAAATTTATATTTTTATTTAAAATTTATTTATATTTATATTTAAAAAAAAAAAATATATATATATATATTTTGTTTAAAACATCATCAAATTCCCCACGAGTGCACGAAGAAAGAAAAAATCCGCAGTGTACTTATTTGAAAGAGCAAGAGTCTCTCGTTCGTCGTTGGAAAATTCGACGAGGAGGAGGAAACGCGCGAGGACGTACGATTTACGCGCGTGTATCGCGCGCCGGGGTGACACGGATTTCGCCCGGAAGAAACATCGGCCGGCAGCGTCTTGCTAACGGGACGACGGCGTTTCCTTTTTCGGCGTCGTCGTCGACGGGCTCCAAATAAATCGGCGATAAATCAACGTGGCCTGCCCTCCTCGCCGGCCCGCTGGTACCGGAAGTTCGCGTCGCGCCCGAACCATTGCCAGACGAAACTGAATAAAATCCGCAGCGGCGGAGGCTTCCACCGACTCGCCGGAGATTTTCGTCTTAGAGTCGCCTCGTCGAGTCGATAAAACCTGCTTCTCGCCGATTTATCTTTATTCGGCTGCCGTTAAAGCGCGCACCTTCGCAGCCTTCGCCAGGATCTCGTGTGGACAAATCCAATGAAATCCCGATTACGTTCTTTTTCTCTCTCTCTCTCTCTCCTGGAATCCCACTGGATTCTCCCGCGAGGGTGAAATTTGCCGGAAGGCGAGTTCGTTTTTGGGGAATCTTTCTGGAATTTTCGGCGGCTGGCAGGGTTTCGGTGGTGAATTGCACTTTCACGTGGGAGACGTTATAAATGTTCAAATTGCAATATTTATATTATTGCATAAATTATTCATAATTGTTGCACATTACATAATTATAATTTTTTTTTTACTATTATTATTACTTGTTACACACAAGTATGTTATTAGCAGATATGTGCATTTTTTTATTTTCACGAACATGATTAATAAAACTTAGCCGAAAATTAGGAAAACAGATGTATTACAAATAGACGTGGATCTTTTTATTTAGATTTCGCTTCCTTTAATTTAATCAAAATTGAAAGTAAATTTTTTATGTCGATATCACTTCCTCGACAAAGTTGTAAAATTGCACAAACATCTGCGGTGTAGTTATGAGGGCTGACAAGGGGCAATTCTGGTGAGAATGTTTGGATTAGGTTTGGGATTTAGGGTGTGAGCTAATAATAATAATTCTTGGAGGAGATGGTTCGAAATTGCATGTTAGTTATCCCGCGTTAGATATATTGAAGAAAAAGTCAGATTACACAGAATATTGTATCTTTTTAATATTAGGTTTTAATGTATGTAAATGTGAAATTAAATCCTGGATAATTTAATATTTGGTTAATATCTGAGATTCAACGTTTAATTTTATGGAATTACGTAATACCACTTTTTATCAACCTCTAAATTATTTTCTCTAAATTATCACTTGCACTTTTTGCGTGTTAAATTTTTATCGTCCGTGCATAATAAAGTTTTTTTTAATAAATTAAATCCCGTAGAATAGTTTTAATACAGGTAGGTAAAATAATAATGCCGCGTTAATTTAATATTTAATATTCAATTATACGGTTTAAGATATTAAACGGTAATATCATCTAATATTTAACAACCCTTTTATTATAGCACAGTAATTAAGCTAAAAGTAGAAATTCAATTTACGCTATTATTTCCAAAAGTGTTAAAAATTTCAAGTTAAAGATTTCCCTAATTTTTCCCTTTTGAATTCGTATAATATACTTTCAACGCAACGTGTTAAAAAATACGCAACTCTAGTTAAACGAACTAAATCGCTTGCAAAGTATCGACGACTCAAGAAACCTTAGTCTTTCCTTCTCTCGAAATATTAATTCACCTCAATCCCTCTATACCGAGCTCCTACCGAAAAATTCACTCCCGTGCTAATTACTTGCAAAATTCCAAGCCGAGTTCTCAGATAATCCCGCTCGGGAAAGCACACAATTCAGTCTAATCTTTCAACTTAACGCTTCCTGCAAGAACAAGAGCAACGCTCGCAACCAGAAAGAGGGTTTCACTCCGTAAATCTTCGGCGCGCCGCGCAGGATATATCCTCCTCCACGACGAAATTCCTCGAGGAAACGGGCCACGGCACGGAAATTTACTAAGCAAAAGATCAAACAGAGGAGCAACCTCTCCTTTTTCCAAATCGCTCATTATTTACGAAGTTTCGTGCACGCGGTTGGTGACGAAACACACGCACACTTGTACAGGATTGCGACAGGTCTACTTTATTCTTCTTCTAGTACTTTTGTTGAATTTTCGTGGAATCAATCTTGTATTTTTTTCTAATTTTTATTATCAACATTTAACTTCCGATGTTTCGATTTTTATTTTTATTGCAGGCGTTTACTGCGAAACTGGTTTGACGTTTTAAATGGTTTGAAATCATCTCTGTTCGTTTGAGTCTTTCTACATATCAGTCAATCGATCGTTTTATTCTACGTAGAAAAATATTAAGTATTAGTAGGTAAAATAATTAACATTTGTCAATTGGTAAAAATTTATTAGTTTCGAGAAAGAACAAGAATCTTTGAACTTTTTCTCATAATCTATCTCAAAACTATCACCTTAACTCCGTGACAAATAAAACTGTATCTGAAGAATTTAAATTCTTCGAATGCTATTATGATAGTGATTGCAGTAGCGTCTTTAAAAATGTCCATTGTTATACGTAAAAACGCGCAGGTACGTCAATCAATTAATGCATGATTGTTTCTCGCCTGAAATCGAAACGATCCTCGCGCGGAACAATGAATGAAGGTTCGAATGACACAATGGAATATATTTGGATGCGACGAAAACGTCAACGAGGATTCAGGACGGGCCACAATAAAGCAAAAAAAAAAAAAAAAAAAAAAAAAAAAAAAAAAAAAAAAGAACTAAAAAAAGAGGAAAAAAATGAGAAATATGGTTTGCGTTTTTGTTAAAAGAATCACTCTGAGCGTGAATAATTCTGTCACATTGGAAATATTTGTGAGATTAAACAAATTTCAAGTGAAACAAGAATCAAATACTATTGGTTAATGTAGGTTGTGGCATCTTAAATAATTCTTTTGTTTTCTTGAGATTTACTTCGATGCTCGTGTAAAACTTTTAGTATAGCCAAACAAGTGGAATTTAAGCAGAAATTTACTACGTAGTTACTGTACTTTTAAGTGAAGATACTTTTAATATTTATATATTTATTTTTATCATTTCTAACAATTTACTTCTGCATTATACGTTATAAATTTAATTTGTACCTTTACTTTTAATTATTTACTTTTATCTTGTATGTTACAATTTCAATCTTGCATATAATATATATTACACTTCATTATTATTTTTAAATTTCTCATATAAAAGAAATTGCCAACAGAGTTAAAAATGTAAGATTCACTTTTTGAAGAGATTATTTATGAAGGGTTTATATTAAACGATAAAGGATATTAAGCATGAAAAATATTCAACCTCTTATCCAGCTTTATCTTGAACCTCTTATCTTTAAACGTGATACCCTATATCATGTCGTATCGAATTACTGTAATACCTAAAGCACCATATAGAACCTCCTGAAAATTATGCACCTATAACGAGATAGAATCTTCCCTAGCTAAACATCAACGAAAACATGTTGTCCGTTTAACATACATTAAATTTATAAAATTTAAAATTGAAGTTATACATGATAGAGGTAATTAAAAAATATGGGCATGTGTAATATATTGTGATGAATTATCGTGACAGGATAAAAATTTGTGATAACATAACGATTTAAAAATTTTAGAAACTAAACGAGAATATCAGTCTCACCGCAAAAATTTGAAACGATAAAATAATTTTCAATCATGTTAAAGTCAACCTTCAATATTGTACCAAAGCTACAATTTACAAATGAATTTAATAAAATTATCGTCAAAGCAATGCCAATCGAATAATGTTAATATACCAATAACGAAAGTACTGTCAATACCATCAATAAAAATGGCTACAGCCGAAGCAAGTACCAGTTTCGCAGTTACCAAAAAAATCCACCCCCCGGCAGACGATACAAAACGCCGCAACCCCTGGGCTACTGTCTGCGTTAATCAGAAGGGGGAGAAGAAAGTGCGGGACATCGATCCTAGTCACTAAAATCTCTCGGCCGTCTCGTTCAATCTCGATAATTTATTTACAATGGAGCCCCGGCGCCCCCTGAAACGGGGATT
>KQ435859.1:3546211-3567080 GCA_001276565.1 Melipona quadrifasciata
AATCAAACAAACATAAAGCATCGACGATCCTCCATAAGCTATTCCATGGATTCGTTAAGCCTTTCTCACCGTATATTATACGGGCTGGTAATATCGTTCGAGGGATTATTATGAAATATACATCTCAGTATATAGTCGTGTTCAGATATGCAGAGATGAATGGCTTGCAGCAAAAAATTATGTGGGAATTTATTTCGAGGTATTTGTAGTCGAAAGACCTAATTCTTTTGGCTACACTAACAAAGGAAATTTTTCAAAATGAAATTTTTTTAATTTGTTTAAGAGAATAACGTCGTAGCGAACGACAAATGTTTGTTGGTTCTGGATTATTTCCTAGGTATGCTAGTATTGTTGATTTGAACAATTTTTACCGAACACAGAGAATTATACATTTAAAGGAAATAAACGATTTTGTTGAATAATTAGAAGCAGTTTCGAACGTTCGATGGTGTTTCGTTAAGCCTCTTAAGATGTCCGTAGCCGTTTCACGACTGCGCGAACGTTTTCAACGCTCCGGCGAAGTTGCTCAGGCCTTTTAAATTCATCGGAATAGTTGACGAACTATTCGAAGATCTTAAGAAATTGCGATGCTTCAGAACTTTCGGTACTCCCGGGCTCGCGGCTTTTCGAATTCAAGGCTACGAAATCTTTCAACATCTTGAACAGTTCTCGTTGCTCCCGAGGATAGCTAATCCTCCTAAGTGATCAAAATTCGTCAACACTATCCGTAATCGCTTGAAACTTTACGTTCTTGAATAACAAAAGTCAGTCTTCCGGGGAGTTTTGCTGTTTTCAATATTTTCTTTTCATTTCACGGGAAATAACTTTGACAATTATTAACTTTCTCATCTCGAAGTTTCTTTTTTGAATTTTAAACAGATTTCTACAATTTCGAATTTTTCCATTCGACTCTTAAAATCTTCCAAAACAACAGTCTCTTTGTTTCAAATGTCGAACACCTTCGTTTCACATCTCTCAGTCCTCTACATTCGAATTCTGAACCTTCGATGTCAATATCTTCGTTCACGATTCTTCAAATTAGAAACTGCCAACATTTCTGAAGACAATACACTCGTCATCTTTTGTTTCGATATCACGCCTTCATCTTCAATCTATTAAATCCAAAGATTCCAGCGTCCTCGATTTTACTATTTTCCATCTTCTACATTCTTGCGAAAAAGCGACGTACAATTTAAAGACCGCGAATTTCGAGTTGCAGAGATAGTTCTCGACCAATAATGAAAATTTGTACCAGACGCCACTCCTACTCGAGGTCTACCCCACGCCCCCTCGCGAATCACGTGACCCAAATCAACCAATCGCTAATTTTCGTTGCATCAGCGTTGCAACGCTAAAATCACTTTCAGTGATAAAAAAGGAAAGAAAAGAAACACGGAACAATATTCTATCGTCGATTCTACCATCGAGACCATCATTCCCTGGTAACCACTGGCCTCGTCCCAGAACAGGATCGAAACTATGCTACCGAGTGCAAAGAAAGAGGATCCCATGGAACCGAACAACTCGTTCCCACCGGTGTCGATGCGTGGCAACGTTTCGGCAATTAACCGGACGGGCGCACCCCATCTCTCTGTCCGTGGACCGCGTGGTATCGGTTACCAACCCTCCGGCCGGTCGAGAAACGGCTATTTACACAAGAATAACGCGCTTTATGGGATTACGTCAAAACATCAACGCTAGGAATCACCGGCCGCGATCACAATGAACGTGGAAACCAGAAAGGGAAGAAAAAGCAGGCGGATGGGAGAGCACGCGATAACGGGCGAGCGGGGAGGGAGTGGTTTAGTTTAGCGGAAAGGCTGCGCACGTACGAGGGATCGACGAGGTGACCCCACCACTGCTCCAGCGAATGCAAAATCAACGGGCCATTGTTGTTTCGTCGAGGGACACGCCGCCGTTTTTTTTTTTTTCAACCTTACCGGCTGCGCGTGCAAGCAGCCTCCCGCTTTGGTTTCGCTGCTGGCGCGATTCGAGCGCGCTAATTGGAACGCCGGCCCGTGAAAGGGGTAGCGCGATCGAGGGACGAGCGTTCCTCTTAGAAACGACGCGCGTGTATGTACATTTGGAGGGATTGACAGAGTCGGTTTGGTGGCGGACGGCTGGATTTTTGGGGTTTAGGTAAGCGAAAGGGGCGAGTTGATCAGATTTGCTCCACTGGCCGTGATCTTTCTTACGGTGATTAGGTCGGTGGCCAGTGCGAAACGCTAGAACTGCACAACTGTATTTAACACTAGAATTAAAGTCAGATAAAATTTCCGTCGGAAATCACGACATCAAAGTAAAAAAGAAAAAGGAACTCTATGATATAGTGGAGCGCGCAAAATCAATTAAATATCTAAAAATGTACTGTTTAAGAGAAAATTAGAAATTGGTCATTTTCAGTATGTCTTGGCAAACTGAGATTAATTTCAAATTTTTTCCAACGTAATCGTAATTCGAAACGTGTAACTTTCTCTATGGTAAAAATGTTCAGCCACTGTGTATTACAGATCTTATATTCAATTCAAAATTCGCTGTTCCATTTAATATTCTAAAAAATCTGCTGTTGTACGTGAAAGGTCGCTTTTCCTCGGTAAATTTCGTGTTTCAATTATATGAAGTTTACTTTCGAAAGTAAAGAGATTTCGTCGCAGATTTGATCACAACTTAAATTGCAACATGCCAGCGCGTGATTTACTATGAAATTGACTGCAGGTATCACGCGAGATTAAAAAATCTGAGAATAGTAAAATCGCGATCGGAATTAAGGAACTTGAACTAAAAAAGTAAAATGCAAAACATTATGTACGGCATAGAAATAACAAATTATATCGCACTATATTGTTACTATTATATTAATTATTAAAATATTATAGTGTTATTTATCAAGTGAAATTTAAGATGAACGTAAATATAAATTATTTTTGAAATTTTTTCCTATGAATACCCAAGTCAAATTTATAAAATATTATTCGCTATTTGAACAAAATCATTACACTTGAGCAAAATTCGAACATTTCCTTTCTTCATCGTTCTCGAGTAAATAGAATTATAGATCGCGGTTGTTATCATTATCTTCAAATTATAATCCCATAGATCGAGCGATACAGGCACTACGTCGTTTCACGATCGAGCAAATTTTTCATTTCACATTGATATTTCCCGCCACGTGAGTTTGATCACTTTTCTCGACGCGACAGCGTGAAAGTAGAAAAAGTGCCGGGGAAACGTTTCCCTCGACACGGGGGGATACAATCGGCGGTATGGTTTCCGTTTGCTCGACTGAATTTCGAGCTGTCACGATCAGCGATCGATTTTTAGCCGGCGAATGATGCGCGCTTTAGCTTGACCTGTTGGAAAATCATCCATCAATCGTCGAAATAGCGCAACAAGGGGCGAACGAGAAAGAGAAACGAGGCACTGTCATCTACAATCGCGCCCTCAGGCTTCACTGCCAACTAGAACACACCGCGATGATATCCAAAGGCTCTCTCTCACGTGGGAGTCGTCGAAATTTTTCACATTTAGAGCGTTCTTCTTTTAGACGGTGCGTGTTCTTTTCGAAGTGTAGCGCGATAATTTTTTTTTTTTTAAGAAATTACTTGCTCGGAAAATTATTAATTTCGGGAACTGAAAATCGATAAAATCGCCCGTAAATTGTCTTTATTTCCAGCTTCGTCCTTGAATCTGTTTATCTTGTCTCTTTTTGGTTGGACAGTTTAACTAGAATGTTACGTCAGAATTAATAAAACACCGATATTATTGGTTTAATTTTCATTTTCTACCTTCTTTTTCGAAGATCGTGCGATCGAAGATTGTCCTTTTTATATTTACGAAATAAATACAAATTTAGCTGTATTAGTAATTCAACTAACTTCGGAACCGTTAGGTCCAAGAGAGACATAAGAGATATCTTCTTGAGGCACAACTCGCATAAAAGAGATGCGACCACATTTCCCAATGTTATTATTTCTTTCATTTGATTTACACGATTTTATTATTAGTACAAGTTTAACAATGGAAAAGAAGTACCTAAACGTCAGAAATTCTACTTTCCACTCATTTCGAATCCGTCAACCGATACTTTGTTTCCGATTCACAATTCAATCAATTTCACAATCTTCAATACGACGATACGAGCACTTGTGACAGTTTTGACGAATGAAGAAAAATAATATTCGCTTGCGCGATCTTTACAGCGTCGTCCAAAAGAAAACGGATCACTCACGCCACGATCAATTGAATCAGCATGCCTTCCACTAACCAACCTTCTCGTCTTTCCGCTTACATGGTGGCCGTACTATTACGTTAGAGGGTTGCGGACAGCGCACACCGCCGAGGGACTATCGATCGAGATACTTCCGCGATACTCTCGGGCTGCGACGAGACCCCTTGAATTTCGATGAGCGGGCACCTTTTCCCTTCGTTTCCGCGCTCGTTTCGTTCTTTCGTCTCGCCGTTCGTGGCAATTCCTTCGGGGAAATTATCACGTCACCGATATTTCGGTCGAACGCGTCCGCAGGAAGTCCCTGCGTGTCGGACGACCGGCGTTTGAGACGCTGAGCGAACGCATGAATCGATGAACGCCGCCAGTGGATTTGTTAATTCCGAGCGAGTGATCATCTCGGCTCGGGTGAATCAGTCTAAGGTTAATCTGGACTCTAATCTGTGTTGGGAGGTGGACATGCTCATTTGGTGAAAATTGTGGATTATTTGTTGAAGATCTCTGGTCATTTTTGCAGGGTTTAATTCCGTTTGAGTTCTCGAATTATGGTTTTATTACTGTGCTTTACGGTGTACCTTCATTAGCGTGTTATATTAATTTTCTTCCTAGTTTAACAAACACGGAGACTGTAATATCTTAGCAATCTTCCATCGAGATTGCTCGTGTAACTTTTTCAATAAAATCCCATGCAAATTGCTGATGTACAGCAATAATCAATAATTCCTTTTTCTATTAAAAGATAGACAAAAATTTTATTGGGCAAATTAAATTATTCCGTCGTACCCTATTTGAAAAGAGAACTATCGTATCATGTTACTAGAATAAGTATATTCATTTTACAATTTCTTTTTCTATGTGCCTACTTGGAATTAAATTTCTATATCAAACTTTTCCATTACTGAATTCGACTACAGCTTTTTAAATTATTCTAGTATATAATAATTGAAAAAAAAAAACAAATATCATTATTATATTCATTTTTTAATTATTACAACTATTCTTCTTCTACCAACTTCTACTAACTCAATGAATCAGAACAACTCTTATAGCTGAAAATTTAATTACAAATTACAAATTTGTCAACTAACGAAATTATCAGACACATATATTACTGCGTGTGATTATTATTCGTATCTGTCGCGCGATCAGCGACTGGCACGCAAAAGTTCGGAGCTTGTAATTCAAGGACAATTTACCAAAGAAACTTCGTTTCGCCTCGAATCCAAGTGGTTGAATTCTCCAGCGGCATTTTCACGGTCGAAACGCAGAGGAAAGAGAAAGTCTGACGGGTTTTGGTACGTTTAATTGGAAGCTGAAAGGCGCGGCGAGTTTCGAGGCCCCTTTAAAATCTACCACGAGGCGCGCGGATCGTGTTTTAAAGAGCCGCGATTTATGGCGACGATTCGATTTATCCCGACGAAACAATGGCCGTCTGCTCGCTTGTCTTGCTCCCTTTTATTTGTTAACAAACGGGCTGGTTCAGGCACGTGCGTTGACAAACGCGTTTCACGTATTATTGAATTTTTTTTTTTTTTTTCTCCTTTTTAGAATTTCACGATTACATTAAACAGAAAACAACGATCATAAAAATTTTACATTGCCGTTGCCTTGTCGTTTACGTTATTTATCTCGTAAAAAGTTTCATTTCGATTCAACACAGCCCTGGTAAAGAGTTTTTAATCAAACGAAGGTATTCGGAAATATTCGAAAACACGGAATCGAAGGTACGAGAGACGCTGTCGCGTTTGTTTAAAATAAACGGGGAATAAAATTAGCGATTTCGATGTTTTCGTAGGCGCTCGAAAATAGTTTCGTTCGATCGGAAAGCGGCAGTGTTGCGACCGGTTTTTCTTTTATTTCCACAAGATACGCGACCAGCGTTAAGGGGTAGTTTTTTTTTTCGAATGGAACTGATATTCAAATGTATCTGAAGCTACGATGCAAATAAGGTACAACGTAAATATTCCAAAAATTTTGCCCCGTTTATATTCTGCGTGTAGAAATTTTTGATCAAAATATCGCAGCGTTATTTTTACTTTCGCAATGTACACGCAAAGTACGTAGTTTAAGGGGTAGTTTCTGACTGACAATTGATATTTAAATACGTTTAAAATTACAATCCTAAAAATTTAGAAATCCACTTCGTTATCGTATTTTTGTCTGTAAAATTACGTTCAATGAAAATAATGTATTTTTTACCTTTGCAAAATACACAAGTGAGTTAACGAGTTAATTTATTGTTCATTTTTTTTCACCGCAAACGAAAGATTACATTTAAGTAAAATTTTGCATAACCGAACATATTAATTTACTGCTAATTGTCGTTCATTTGTCGAGAGAAATATTAAAAGCCACCGTTTCAAATAGAGCCGATACCGAAAATAGATGGTTGACTTAAATAAGATTAAAAAATTCATAGAGCAAAGCTTCCGGCTAGGTCAGAGTCGACTTACTCATTTTACTCGCTCGCTTTTTTTGAAAGGATTACTTTAAGATCACGTGAAAGATTAATCAACCGCGAACAGCATCCTCTTAGACCGTAGGTAGGATTCAAACGACAGCCCATTCTTTCCTCCGAACCTTTCCATTTCCCAACTTTTCAATACATCAATACCTTCGTCGATTCATCAACCAGCCAACAACAATATCCCCCGCAACTTCACTCTCACGCCACTTCACCCTTCACGACCATCCACTTTTATCTAGCTCACCGCTTCAGTATATACCGGATCAGCCAAATCCACGCTCAGGTAACCTCGTTAAACCATTCCACGGCCCATCCACTGGTCCTTCTCTAACAATAACGTAACCAGACTGGTTCGACAAAAAAGAAGTGATGAGGGGGGGGGGGTGAGGAGGGGGCTAGGGCAGAAGACGCATCTGGCCGGATTAGGATCTGACCTCCGTAATCGCTTTAAAACCAAGCGGTTAATTTATTCGCGGTGTTCCACGGTCAGACGGTTTTGCCAGTCGTTCTTCCGCTAGAAAAATCATCGGGCCATTGTACGGACTGACTGTGGCAATATCGGCGGCGAGACGTTGCTGCGTCTCGTGTCTGTTGATGATAATTTTTGGAATGAATAAATATATTCAGAGTGTCGACGGTGTTATATTTTTCGCAGATACGTTCATGATACATTGTATAGATACTTTAGGTTCCAGGCTTTCGAAAAGTATTAAAATATTTTCAAGAGTTTTGCTATATTATACGAATGTGTGACGTGCCATTTAAACGAACACTTTTCAAGCCAATAATAACGATCGTTCGTGAAATTTTGAGAATTATTTACTTCATTATTTAAATCTTGTCAGATTTCGTTAATTCTTCGAAGAATTTGACAAAGATTTCAATTCCATAGATTTCTGACAAGAAGTATTGACCGACTAATGTTCGATTGAGAAAAAGAAAGAAACAAAAGATGGTTTGATTCGTGTCAAATCTTTAAAAAAATAAACGTGCTATTTTTTTATTCGTCCCCTTCTATTTTTTCTTCTCTCCGAGGCAAAATATGAACATGTTGTTTCAACCGAGACGTGTATGATAATTCAATCCTGTGTCGGGCGATCGAATTTTCATGGACGACGAATAATTCGCGTTTCCCACGTTTTTCAAACATTTCCGGCGAGCCCGGCGTGCCATCGTCGCCGAAAGAACGCGGACCGAACCGCTTGGACGACCAAAGATTCGTTTAATTGAAAAACGAAGCCGCAACGGACAGTCGCGCGAGTCTTTGGCGTTAATTCGAGCGATTAATCGTGACAGTACGTCGTTACGTCTGATTACTTTTGATTAAAATAATTCCACGGAACATCGTTTTGTCGGTCGTCAGGCTTCCGTGCGAATTCGCAGTTTTCGCCCCGTGAATTCGAGGATTTCACCTCGTGGATGGACATAGGTTCGCGATGATCGCGAGTCAGAGATTTCGGGAATTTGCGGAGGATCATTGAGAATTGAGTAACAATTTTGCGCGGTTCCTTGCTCAGAGAAATTACAAAGACTTTTTGAATGTTTTGAATTATTTATTTCTTTATTAGTTCTTATTAATTCTTATTAATTATTTAGAGAATTTGACAAAGATTCCTGACAAGAATCACCTGTGATTGTCAAATGAAAGAGAGATCGATTTCACGGCGATATTTATTATTCAACGTTTGATATTTAATATTTAATGGAACCAAAGGTTTCATTTTTATCACAAAATCGCTGGGAAAATTGTTCGCGATTTGAAAAGATTGGAGGAAATACAATTACCTCGTTTCACGATAATTTTCACTCTGTACCAGCCAACTTGGTAAATGATCGATGAATTTCGGTTTTCTTTTCTCGTGCTTGCAAACAAAAGAGCAGCTTTTCTTTTTAAATTGAAAAACAACAGCACGCGGCAGCGCAAGCTCGTTTAAATTCTCGATATTTTTTAATACGCGATATTTTCGCCGAGGAAATTCAATATTTGTTAACTGTATCACGGTTCCCGGATGTTATGAAACGTGTTTTAAGCTTTACAAAAGAATTCAAACATTTGAATTAGCTGTTTGATCGTTAATTAATAAACTTGTTCTCTGTACAGAGAAAAATACGGGGAATATTTTTCCTATAGTTTTTCGAACATTGTCTGAAAGGCATAAGCAGCACCCATTGTGAAATATCAATTATATTTAGTTAGATAAACAATACTATTCTTTTCACAAATAAATTATCCATAACGAAACGAGCGACTGAAACTAAAAAAATAAAATTCTCTCAAAAATGAACGAGAATGAAATAAATAATATTAAAGAAATCGTCTAAATGGACATAAACGAACAATCTAAATTCTAACGTTTAAAGATAAACATTTAGAAACAATTTAAAGAAAAGAAAGTAATCCAGCATTTAAAAAAAAGAAGCAATCTAGAAGAAGAAACGAATAATATAAGAAGATTAAAATAAGTAATGTCGGAGAAACAACCCTCGTTACAATCATAAATGAATAATCTAAATTCTAACACGTGGAGAAGAAACAGTCTAAAAAAATTATTGCGAGGTAATATCATTCGGAGGAACGATCGAATGGCAGTGACGTTGAAACGTTCCCATTTGACCGGATGTTGCACGCCATCGTGTCACGTAGCCCAGGAATAATTTCATTTTCGCGATCGCAGGTGTCATTATCATCTTCGATACCGGGGGAGGAATCTTTCGGTGGATTTGAAATTCAGATCTCGATCACCGGGTAATATCCTCGTCGCGTTTATAGCGCGCGTGGTCGAGATATTATTGAAATCTTTCCTCGATTCTTTCAAAATCGTTATTATCCGTGCTTCAACGAGATAACGGTTTTCTCAGCGGTTTTCGAACGTCACGACTATTTATCTGTTTTGTCTGTTCGAATATCAAAAAAAATGTATTTCTTTCCTCGATCGACTGTTTCAACGTGTTCACCATCGAGTTTTATTCTGCTCTTCGTCGTTCGTGCATTCCTCTGCCACAAACGAACAAGTTTTTCATGAATTTCTTAGTTCTTACAAATGACTATTTCCAGGTAGATAGATTGACGAGTATTTAGTTTCTTGTTACTATACCGCGAATAATTGTGAAAGGATTGACAAAGGGGAAAAGAATCGCGCAACAAGGTTTATCTTCCGAGAGATGCCAATTACTCGATTTTCTTTAAACATCAAAAAACTGTCGTTCCTCCTGATTTTCAGCATCGCTCGATACGACACGACAAAACGAGAAAGAAAAATAAAGAAACAAGGAGATCCCTCGTTGAATTCAGTATTCCATCGTCACGCGTTCAATTCAATTTTTCATTTCAAGAATACCAACCGAAGATGAAAGAGAAAAGAGGAGAGAAAATAAAGGAGAAACACTTGAAGTACCAACCGCGTTAAACGAGATCAAATTAAATGAACAATATTACCGTGAAAAGAGGAAAGTCTACTGAAACGCAGTTGGCTATATATGGAATTATCGAACCACCCTGCGGAACCAATCGTGTAATCTCCATTGAAGTTTCTCTCTGCAACGCCCCACCAGGAGCTCAGAGATCTCTCGTTAAACCCAGCCCCGGATATCCTGTCGTCTCGCTTCGTTCCTTCGGTTCGATTTTTCGGCCGACACTCGCCACTTTTCCCATTTCAATTATTAACGGCCGCGACTGTCGGAGGATTTACAACGTGTCCCACGGAGAGCAGCGTCCCTCGTTGCTCGCCGTCCGATTTCAACCCCTTCCTTCGTGTACACCGCCTCTCAAAAGTATTCGGACATTTTTTTATGGAGTCAAGACACATCATCGTTTGTTAACTTTTGCGTATTACTTTATAACAATATTTAATATTTTATATCACATTATCGGCAATCTCGTACAATTTGGGGGGGGGGGGGCGTTTGCTTCAATTGCATTGCGTATTTTCATGCGAGATCGTATGATTTTAAAAAAAAATCGATCCTGGGTGGAAAATTGTTTCACGCTCACAAATATCACGGAAAGCGCTTTACTTTGAATATTTTTCCGTGTCTTTAAGTTTACCATCGACGCATAAAAATTTACATAAAACTAAGAATCGTGCAAATTTGACGAAGTTTTAAGAGGATGGCGAACCTTTGTCACGTGTGTTAATCACACGTGAATTTCTCACGGTTGTCAAACTGTTCTCACATACCTTCAAGCCACAGAGAGTATCTATCATCGGTTTGATTTTTCGTCGAAAAAACGCCGAATTTCTCGAGCGGATCTCGCTCGGATCGTTCGACCCCCACGTTGGCGCGTCGTGAAACCGGGTTTGTTGCGCGATCCCTGGCGCGAGCGACGAGCAAGCAGACAGACAGACAAAACGAAACAGAGAGGGAGACACGTATTTCCCACGAGATTGTGCACGGGGTAAATGTAAGCACGCCGCGCACACCGTAAAACTGTACGCGCAAGCCGATCGGCGACGCCATGTGGCTCGCGTCGAGACATATTGTGTCCCCTCGCGGCTCACCGTAAAACAATGGGGGAGGGGGCAGGGATCGCCTTTTAATAAATGGAATGAATTACGTCATACGGTGCGCCCATTCTCGCCACGAAACTACCATAACAGCGAGCAACTTCTCTGTTTTTTTTTTTATTTTATTTTCTTTCTGCTTCCCCATCTCTCTCCCTCTCCCTCTCTCTCTCTCTCTTCCTCTCTGTGCGTGTCTTTTTTTTTTTTTTTTGACTTCGTTGGCAAACGAGAGCTGGTTCGTTGTTTGAGCTGATCATACTGCCACGGAACGACGAGGGTGAAAATGTTCTGTTTTCCTCGCTTCTTGTTCTTCTGTCCGCTCGATGAGGTTTTGTTCGGCTCTTTAAGGGAACAATGAGGAACCTCCGCAGAGGTGAGGCTTTTCTTCCATTCACGAGATGGAACGGGGGTTTTTTCTTTTCAATCCGGTTCATTTGGCGAGCGCATTAACGTCGAATTTTTGTTAATCAGGAAATGCGCAATTTGCAGGTGTTTGAAAGTTCCATCTGTATCTGGCGGAATTTATTTCTTTATACATTGGCGATGGAATTGGAAAATTAATGAACCTTCGAACGAGGATCTGAACTTTCGCGGCTCATCCTTGCCGCGTTAAGAATTAAAAATTTGACAATTAAGCGACGAAGAATTTTACAATTTAAATTTCGTTCCACCTTCGGAAAGAGAAGTTTAATTCGCGATACTTTCGCGAAACGTTCTCAATTCCACGTTTCCTCGTTCGTTGCATTTGTGGATCGAAGAGTTTGCCGGAAATTCAGGTTTTGTTATCAGTGATCAGCGTGATGTTCAATTTCGTTAACAATGAAATTGTCGATTTCACGCGAACTCTTCTTTCAAGAAACTTGAAAGAAACGGCGGCGTCATCAGCACAACGAATACAACGCCGGTTCCAAACGAACGTCGAAAGGATAGAATTCCGCCAATATCAATTTATTCTGCAACGGTTCAATGAAAATTTCGAGAATTGGCTCCGAAACGTTTTCCGGGAAAGGCGGACAGCTTAATCGAGACGCATTAACGCGCGTGTGCTCGTACAAACGAGCAAGCGACAGCTTTTCCGCGCGCGGAATTTATTAAAATCGCGCTTAATGTCCGAATGTTTCATTTCGCCTAATGGGGATCGCGAAATGACGGTCCATTTGTTCAACGGCCGGCTTGTAAATATTTGTCGAGACGGTTACAATGCACGCGCTGTTAATAAACGGTGAACGGGAAGGCTAATGAATGAGAGAACTGCCCCGGATAAAGGAGATTATACGAACAGAGGTAAAGGGAGAAAAAGAAAATACACTCGCTGGGAAACGACAATTTCGGTCGATATTACGTACGTAACTTGTCAAATAATGCATAAGTGGCTGGGCTTGTCGAGACGCGGAAAATATCTCAGTCATGAAATTTTTACGTATTTACGAGTGTGGGTGTTGAGTTTTAATACGAAATTTCACGGGAAAGAATTCCAGGTTTTTTTCTTCTTTTATTTAGTTGCTTAGTACGTATCAGCAGAATTTTGTTCCACGATAGAATTTATAAAAGTATAACTTATTAATTGAACTTTATTAATTGCAATATGACTTATCATTTACAAGCAATCATTATTTTGTTAATTAATAATCTGTAATTCGCTTAATGAGAAAAAAAAAATTCAGTGAGACGACAATCTGTTGTTTCGTTAGAAAGCTATTGCGGTAAAATTTCAATGAAGTTGTGCGAACGAAATACTCTGCGTTTCTCTGTGTTTCGTAGTTACAACGAAGTTCAAAATAATTTCAATCTCTCCAGTATATGCTCACTTCTTTAAAAAGAAAATTACCGCAATTCTTAAGCAAAAATTTACTAAACAAAATCCCTAATTCGGCCATCTTGCTATATTATCTCGTCTCTTGCCTCTCGGAAGAAAAATTGCCGTGCTCGATCGATAGAAATTCGACGGTAAAAAGCTCCCCCGGAAGCCACGAGTGTTCCCTGAACAGAGGCGCATCGATACAAAGCCCGAGATCTCATTAAACATAAACACAACACCTAGACAACAGCGGGAGTGGCTGGCAAATGCGACGAGGGGCAGGAGAGATCCCGTGTCTCTCCCAGGAAGGAAACGTTGCTTCGTGAATCTTTCAAGCCGGCTCGTTTACATTCCAGACCGTAATGCCCAACTTCGTGACGGTTGTCCAAGCGATCTTCCACCCCCTGCGAAAACGGATAGTTTCTCTGCCTTTTACGAGCGCGTAAATCTTCCGGGGAGCGCACCGTCGAAAACGCGTTCATAATTGAAAGGGAAGGAATTAACCCTCCCCGTGACCGCCGATGCGAGCGCGTGCCATCGTGATCGCTCTGTTTGCGGATTATTTCACGACACAAAGGGTCGAATCCCTGTCGTTTCGCCTCGCTTCAGCCACTGTTTTCTCTCTTTTTTTTTTTTTTTAACCTTTGTCTATTTTATCGACGAAAGATGCAATCCTACCCCCTCTCGCCAATGTTCGACCATTTGCGAAAAACGATTTTTGGGGAAACGGTTCTCTGAAAAATGATATCGTGCAGCGTGTACGCGTAGAGTCGTGGGGATGGATGTTACGGAGTCAAGGGTGACGAGAGAGAGAAAGAGAGAGTTCCGACACGGGGTGAAATGCGTTCGCGATGCCGGCAGATGGAGGACGCTTTGGGGAAATTTATGGCGGCGTTTGACGTTTCGCGGATAATGGTTTTGCCGCGGATATTTATTACGTTTACACAAAAATTTTTATGGTTTTCTGTAAACAATGTAATTGAAGAGTTTCATAGTAAAATGAACCTCGCTAAACTTTATCATTAATTTCGTCATATACGTGTGCGATTGATGCTCAATTCTCGAGAGAGTTTTACTTTAATAAATTCACTCGTTGCTAAGGTGAATTTAAAAAATAGCGTTTGCCACTATTTTTCTCTACTTTCTTATTTATGAAATTCAAGTCGACTTATCAAATTCTTCGATACTGGTCGAGATTCATCTCAAAGATTTATTCTTTTTACTTTCGTACAAATACGTGTTTTGTAATAAAGTGTATGTATATGTGTATAGAATTTTTGAAAATAAATAAAAAAATTAAACACTCAATCACGATGAATACATTACTAAAGAAACCTTATTAAATAAAACATCGAGCCATCGTTTCAAATGATCATAAATTTTCCAGCATTGCATGATTATTGTGTTTGTACGTGTTACTGTACACAACGGATTACTCTAAATATAGGAATAATTTGTTGCTACAAATAACCAATAAAAAAATTAGCCATATTCGAACCTATTGCTGCGATAATTAGATCGCGACACGCAATCGTACATTTATTCGCTGAAAATAAATCCCACAAACGTTCAAGCAGTTTCGCGAAGGCAACTGCGAAACAAGACGCGAGGAACTACATTGATTCACGCGCACGTATTTTTTCTTCGCTCGACTAAAAGCAGTTCGAAGACAGTTTGAAAGAATATAAAAGTTGTTGGAGCCGCCAACGCACCGACGAGGAAAGTTAAAACAGAGCACGGTCGATTAATTTAGAAAGAGAGTCTGCGAAACATGGCAGAGAGACGAATACCCCGGCCTGAAGGAAATCTCAACTAGAAAAGAAGAAGCGGAGAGAAGCTTGAAACGGAGAAATGCATGAAGTCTGGTTTATGGAAGGGAAAATATATTCATTGCTTCCTTTTCTTCTTCTTCTTCTTCTTCTTTTTTTTTTCCTTCGCCTACCCCCGCCGAACGAGAGAAACCGCGTCGTGGCGGCTTATTCTTACGAAATTACAAGACTTTTACACAATGTCGTGTTTTCTTCTTTTTTTCTTTTCTTTCTTTCCTTAATTTGTCATTTACGCGTCCGTCAGCGTGCAAAATTTTTCGCCGCTCCTTAAGAACAGTCGGGGGCACAATCGCGCCGGGAGTTGGCTAAAAGTCGCGTTAAATACATTTAACTTTTTACTAATAAACTGCTCGCCCGCGAGGGGAGTTTGAACTTTTTGGTTCGTTCTAATTTCTGATTCACGCTGTGCGACGATTCAGCAAATTTTACTTCATATTAATTACATATATAATTCTCGTTCGACAAATGCTCGAAATGGTTATTTTCACTTGATTGTTACTGGCCGATGTGTTGTGAAAGGATGTTTACAAGGCTGCATAGATTGCAATGACGCATCTAATTGTTTCAGTTCACACCATTTTCAGTTGACATCACCTGATGAGTATATTGTTTCGGGAAATGTCTGTTTGAACAAAGAGGAGCCAGCCAAGGTCAGGATAACTTTCACGAGCAACTAGAAAGTAAAATCGAGTAATCCAGTAGCACGCGCATTCGCGAGGAAATAATTAGAAGGATTAAACGCAGTATTTTCCAACGAAAACACGCAACGCATTTTCCACGTCGAATCCGAGTGTATATCGAAAAACGAGAGCCGGAGAAAAGAGCCAGAGATAAGAGGTTTAAAGCAGCACGCGATCTAATTTGCTCACGTGCTTGTTAGCTTCAAGACCGAGGGAAAAAAAATAAATAAATAAAAGAAACGCGGAATAAAACAAGGGCAGGAAAAAGTAATTTTAACGAGCTCGAACCTAACACGCACGCGTTTGTTTCCGGCAATATTCGCGGCGTACGGGCGAATGTTCAAAAACCCGGGAACGTTTTATACCGCCTAACTCGATTAATTCAACAGACACTTTACGCGCCCGTGTAATAATGTTTTTTCGTCGTCGCGGTCGCTCTGGTAAAATGTCCTCACCCTTATTCGCGCGATAGTCGAAACTTCCGGCCCCGGGTCCTTTGACACCGTCAGAAGCGAAAGTTTCGCGCACAGCGCGGCGCAAACTTCTCTTTGAACCAGGCACCAGACCTTCCCGATAATGAAACGAGAGTATAAGTTAAATTGAGAAGGCTCTCGTATCCGTTTCGTTCCGTTTCGTCTGTCTACCGCCTCGTTTTCTGTATTTGTCGTTTTGTCTACTTTGACAAGTAGGCTGGCGGACACTTACCCATTTACGGGGTAAATTTAAAGATACAGAAATGCACGGATTGCTCGCGTAACATGTGCAATGCGGTGAATAATAATAGTATTTAAACTATGGTAGATATAACCTAATTCAAATTGTACTAGTGGAACGAAATATAAATTATCACCAAGTACTATTATCTCGATCTGCCATCGAGATAAAAGATGTAATAGCAGAATTGATGAAATTATTTTAAATCTGAGATGTTTCGGGTAACAAAGTATCGTGTTTGTTTTAACTATCTTTATACTTTTGGATATATTTCAGGCTGGAATTACTACAAATCGAAAATAAATTGCAGAATATTTCTTAATTCTTAACGCTGATATTTTTATTTCATCGCATTTAGTTTTAACTGCCTCGCGAAATAAGAAGAGCATTGATTATCTTTGTCTCATAAAAAATACGAAAAAGGACGAAAATTAAAATGTCACGAGCAAATTCAAGTGTCTTTAGATGAAAAAATTATTTTTAATTTAATTGCAAGTTGTCACGATACCATTTGAGGATTAATATTATAAAATAGCAATAGTTTTCAATATTTCTCGATACCTCAAAATTAAATAACACACAGGTAGCTGTGGTTGTTTACAACAATCGACAATCGAGAAATTGCGATCGGTGGTATCTTTTTTCCCAGTTAATTTTTAAAAGTGAAAATAATTGGTTATCGAAATTGTGAAGTAATTACCAACAGAGAAATGTTCGATACTGTGTTTCGAGAGTTTCCAGGTTATCAGCGGGAAAATAATTGGTTAAAGAAGGAAGAGTGGAAATTTAAAAAAACGGTGACTTGAAATTTGACAATAAATCGCGTTTCGTTACGGGTATTTTTTCCGGTCGATGGAATTGAAACAAATGGTTGTTAATACCTTGTCAAAGGGAATTAAAAAACCGAAAAGTCAATCAACGATTAAAAGAACTTTTACATTTTTATAAATGTAAATGTTTAAAAAAAAAACACATTCGCACGATGATATTTAAAAATGTACTCGTACACTTGCATTTTTAAAAGATAGTAAAAATGATTTTATAAAACGTTTTACAAAACTGAGAATAATCCCTTGATTGAAACTTGCTGTGACGAGATGAACCAAAATACAACTAATGGAAAACAGTTTGTAATACATAATAAAGAGTAGAATCCACTCTGAAATTACACGCGACTCCATTTTTATTACAAATCTATAAAATCTCCAGGAGGAATTGTTCAATTTAAGAACCTTCGCAAACGGGATAAACGAGTTGCACGAAGCTCAACGATTCAGTGAAATGGAAGAGAAGCGTGGTTGAATGGCATCAAACGAATGGTAAATAGAATTTAACGAACACCACGGACGAACACTTTTGTGTGTAACACACGCACGCACCCAGCGCATGAAATCTGCGATTCGTGCGCGATGGAGGTACATGAAAAGTACAATATGCGTCCTCAACTTTGCGGATGAAAAGAAAGGAATCGTAACCATATGTCGTACGTAGAGAAGTGCCATAAATCGTTGGATCTTGAGCTTGGCTCAGCTTCAATCCGAGTCTCCCATAAAGCCGCTGGAAACTGTGCTTACGTGCATCCGTCACATTACAAAGTGGCGGAGCTGAAAATTTTATAAAATATCGTTCGCAAATCTGCCAGTGTCCATCGCTGCGCGCCTTCCCTTCCGTCCCTTTTTTTCTCTGCAGTTTCGCGAAATTTTTGAAACACTACTTTTGATCGAGACTCGTCGCGTTGTCGACTCAACGTTGAACAGTTTAATTTATCAATTATGATACCGCAGAAGTTTAATAAATTCTCTCTTCTGTGATTATCAAGTAGCGAACTTGAAAACGAAAAATTTCAATTCTTTTTCTTTTTTTTTGTAGTATTAGTAGTATTCCTATAGAAACAATTTTGTAAGTTAATAAAAAGATGTGAAATGTAATTAGAGTTCTATGTATTTAGAACGAAAGAGAATACATCAGGGTTAAGTCATTTAATCAAAAATGAAAAAATATGACTGGGAAGATACAAGCTTTCAAATGACTGTGCGTGTATCATTTAAATAAATTGATAAATCTATTTTGTCTAATCTGTATTCTGTGTTTCCTACCTCCAAGAAAGAAAAAAAAAAAAAGCTTAAGAGTTGAAATCATTTGATCAAAGTTGAAAAAAGTGGAACTGCAAGAATCGTCCAAAGTTTCTAAAAAAAACCTAACCTAAGGGACCATGCACGCGTATTGCATAAATTTTCCACCGTTCCGAACGTGTCCTTTGTTTTTGCTTTTTTTTTTTACCGTCTATCTACGCGAAAAAACAAAGTCGATCGACTCATAAACGAAAAAAACAAAGGGCAAAACGGGTTGTTGAAAAACTAATTTCCCCGATCGAGGTAATATTCCCCCGCAGTTTCGCAATTTTCAAGCGCGCACACGCGGCCCAGAAAATGGTCCGCTGACGCGTAAACAAATCCACGTTCGTCCCGGTGCACCGATTTCGTTAAAAAAAAAAAAAAAAAAAAAAAAACTCTGCCCGAATTTCGTTACTTTGTTCTACTTTTCGGCTTGTTCGCTTGTTTTTCCCCCCCTTCGTCTTTTCCCTCGTGTAATGCACGTAATTTCTGCGGTAAATCGTTATTGGTGGCCGTTAACCGGCGAACACTTTTACGAAACGCGCCTACAAAAGTAATAAATCCAAATAGAATGGGCCGCGAGTTGTTTCTCTTGTTCGATTCGATTTCACGCGTATCGTGCAACTTTCATTTCCCGTTCTACGCTCGATCCCCCCGTTGCCTTTTTCCCCCCGAAAATTTTCCGGCCAAGTTATCAACATTTTTGAAAGGTCGACGTGTTCCGACGCGTGATGAATTTTTCTTTATGAGCGTATCGTGTGGTTCGGACAATTCTGCAACATTTTTGTTCGGGACACGGAATTGAGTTTTTTCTTTTTTTTTGATTGGTGATTCGTCGCTTGTAATGAACGAAATTTTTTTAATCTCCAATAAATTACTTTTTACATTTGTTACATTTTTTTTTTTTTTTTTTAACAAATTTTTTTTTTATTTTTTTGTAACGAAAATCTCTTCCAGTATCTGATAACTAGATTGTGGATTTCATGGAAAATTAAAAGCAACAACACGCACAGTACGCAAAAATGTATTCAAAATAGAATATTTATTATAATATATAGTAGACGAAACAAATTTTTATATTTTCAACGGATAAAAATCCACAGTCCACTGACGATATTCATTTTATTAAAAATTCATGTCATTGAAAGGCTTTTATTTTAATTTTAATTCTACGCTTTCGGTGTCACGATTCAATTAAATTCAACCTTCAACGTCCTAATTCAAATGTATTCAAATCGTAATGCCTTACAATTTCAAACCATTGTTAAACTCTTCCTTACACAATTTCTAACGCGATGTTAATCCAGAAAAAAATACCGCTACTGTCTAAATCAGGAGACACAATCGACAACGTTGTAAACAGGATATGTACATTACGTGCATTCGTCAACGTCAAATCCACCCGCGCAAACCACTTTTAAAGAATCGTCGAGAGCAATTCGATAACGGGCGTGGACTCGTTTATCGAACGATCAGGCTCGTGAAGCAACTTATCACGAACCGGGCAAGGCACAGAAAGATATACTTTCCCACAGGGTTGATCGACTGAATATATATAACCGAGGGGAGGGGGTGGGGCTGAATTGGCCAGATAAGCATGCTTGATTTTCTCCTGGCTCACGTTGGAATTTCACGTTTTTTTACGATCGAACGCTTTACGGCGGCCAGCCCGGCTGCAAGTGGCATAAAGAAAGAGAAACGAAGGGCACATACTGCTCGCGTCTCCTCTCCGAATCTGTAAATAATTACTGCGCTTCATGGTCGAAGGAGTGGCATTAATATTTACGAAAACCGTCGAGTGGCCGCAGTTTCGCGTTTCGAAAGAAACGGAGAGGAAGAGAGAGAGAGAGAGAGAGAGAGAGAGAGAGAGGGGGGGGGGCGATTTTTATATACGAGCATGTGTAATGTGAAATACTTTGAAATTTGTACTTGCACGTTTAATTATTACTAAACGTTTCGAAGTTTAATTAGCACCGTAACGACAAGCGACTGCCATGCTTTGTGAAATTTTCATTCAATCTAAAAGTACAGCAGAACCTCGCTCGCATGAATTTTTTTATAAAATTGGAGTTCACTGATTCTAGAGATTTTTAGTTCATGTAAGAGGTGTTCAGCTAAATCCAACCGGGCACTGACTAAATTTTGGTTTGGCTGTTACAAAATATCTACTGCAGTACGTTTAATAAACTGCACGCAATAACTATTGATCAAAAATAAAGAGACTAAGCGCCGAAAGACACTACAGCGGTGGAAAATTAATTTTAACAATAATTCAAAGACTATTACAATCTCTGCGAGATATATACTCGATGAACATTTCATAACTCGTGTGTACACATTCTAGAAATCGCTCAAAATTTAATCAATTTCAAGAAATGCACGCGTGAAAAAACGTGGTACCGTACACCGCTGTACGTAATTTCACGCCATCAAGAACGCCCTGTTTTTCATTTTTCTTAGTCGTGTTTTCTTGCCTACATCGCAGTCACGGTATCCTTTTATTCGCTCTCCTTCTCTTCTCCCTTCTTTTTTCTTTCGTT
>KQ435859.1:3585859-3613874 GCA_001276565.1 Melipona quadrifasciata
GATTAACAGCAGCGAGTTTCGCACTTTGTACGTTCATTTTCGCGATAGTTTAATGGCGATTGGATAGGTTGGGGTCTTTGGAAGTTGAATATTTCACGCGCAATCACGATGATAGTTTGAACGGCCTCTTCTTTACGAAGACTGACCTTTTTAGATTAGGTTTGTTCCGAATTACTAAGTATTACCAAGTATTATTAAGTAAGTATTACTAAGTAATTACTAAGTATTTTGTCATTCCATTGCGACCAGAAATATTTAAATTTTTATTGAATTGAAAGTTGATGTTTGAGTTTTAATAATTGTTTTTCCCTATTTCGACAGTGTAATTTCAATTTTTTTTTATAGATAGATCATAATCGGATGTCTAAGTGGACATTTATGTTGTGATAAATACTTTACTTTGGATATTTTATATATCTCTGCCTGTATCGCATACAATCTAGGTATCGAACATGTCCAAAAATGATTTCCCACTTTTTCCATTATCGTGTAATTTAAAAAGTAGTTGAGTGAAAATTTATGAGAATATTAAGATGGTTGCATGGATTTTTTGACACTGTATTTTTGTTGTTCGCTCGTAATTGAATTTCTTCTTGTCGCATCGTTGAAGATCGATTGGGACTTGTTGACTACTATGCTTTCAACAATTTTGCTAATTTAGTTTTAAATGTTTCTCTTTTTGAAATTTGTACTCTCCGAGTGAATTACTACGAAAACTAAAGAAAAGAAGCGAAGCACGTGACAGTGAAAAATGTTCTCAAGAATATTCTCAAGAAACGGTGAAATCGAGGATTATCGAGGCGAGAGGTTCAAAAGTTATGGAGGGAATAGATCCAGAGGAATAAATCCGAGAGAACGGAACGAGCAATCAGGTTTCAAAAGTATAGCTGTTTATATTTTCCAGACGATAAAACTGCATGTCACAGACATCTCGGCTGTTGATCAGAAAACAGAAAAGATCAGCAAAGTCTCTTAGCTAAATAGCAAAGTCTTGTTCCGAACTACCTAAATCTCGTTTTAGAATTTCTGCTTTCAGCTTCGAAACAACGAGGTCGTGTTCTCCGAGCCACGCGAATCTCGGTTAAAAAAACACCCTAAACCTGTTTTTAAGATAAAAAGAAAAAATCGATAACACAACTAAAATAAATGTTCGTTTTTTATCAATTTGAATTAATTATCAATTCAAATGTCGTTGATACGAATTTAATTTTTGTTTAAATTTAAGCGAAACTATGAATTTTCTACAATTTCGAGCCGCTGTTACAGCGCGTAAAGCTTCTACTAATTTTAGCATTTTCAGCTCTCGGTCCAGGAATTATTAACTTCGGCACATTAACGATAATTATCATTCCGTATTGTACTCTTATTAGCAATTTTATTATTATTACAATAGAACGTTATTTTATACTCAAATAAATATTTCTTCGAATTTGTACACAGAGTGCCCTAGGTGTTAATAAGCAAACTTTGTCAGTATCTTCTATGGGTATATTATTGTTTCAAGATTTTTGTTCTAAAATGTGAAATTTCTTTTGTAAACATATGAGTGACATATGATTTTATAAAATATTATATATTAACTTGCACTTAAGACGTTTACAAAGTTACAAATATCATCTGTAACAAGTAAATAATTTTCTTAATAAATTTTATTACTTTTTTAGTAGAAACTAAATCCTTTCTCTTTACCTGTGTACCTCTAATTTACGTCACCACAAAGAGGATTATTCGGAATGGTTCTGCATCAAGATAATCTCAGCTCGGCCATTTTATTTAGAGAAAAGAAAAAAAGAAAAGAAAAGACACATTTTTGCACATTTCTTATTAATTTTATACGCCCAAGATGATCTAACCCGTTAAATGATACATCTTCATTAACTATTTGCTTGATTATAACATTAACTGTGTACGAAGAGTTAAATTCATATTGCTTAAATAATTATTAAATAATTAAATCAATTCATATAAAGTTTGTATGTTAAACACCCTGTGTACACCTGCATATGTATATAGTATATTGTACCGATACGTGTATGTCGATTTCTTTTAAAAGTAATAATTCTTCCTCCTCCTTTGGCTTTTTACAACGGCACCAAGGCAAACAACAGCGCTTGGAGATTGATATTCCGTGTTCGGCGCTTTTTATTTCCTCGGTAACAATGAATCTTTCGCCGGGAGTCGAGGAACGCTCGGTAGATTATAAGTAGTCGAAGAGAGACCTTTAAAAAGTTTGTTATGTCCGCTGTGTTTCGCGCTAACGAACATCGAAAAAGTACACTTGAACGAAAAGGATTGTTCGTTAGTTAATTCTACAACGTAAATACAATCTTTTAATGTGTTCGAAAAAAAACCAAAAAAATGATTCGGAATTGAAATTAATTTTTGGGCTACAGTTTTCTCATCATTCAAAAATAATACAAGTTTTAAAAAGAAAGAAAAAAAAAAACAAAAACAAATTAAACATTTAAAATTAAAGTCACTCCATTAATCGAAATTGTGATACCAACGTAGTCTAAAATTATTCAGTGATAATTTAATAATTTAATGGAATTTTCTGCGTTCTGAAAGAAATTATTATTTCAAAACTGAAATTTACGTTTCAATTCAAAAGTGAAATTTACGTTTCACTGCAATTTCTTCGCGTTTCTCTTTTAAAATGCAACCTTTTAAGTTTAAATCAAAATTTCCATTAGCTCAAACCGTGTAGTCACGTTACACGATATTTCACGATGCTAATATCTAGAATTTACAAGGACGATTACTCTTCTTACAGTGGTAGTTTCATAATTTAGCGAAAGTTGTTCATTGCCCGGGCGGGAGCACACGTAAATTCCTCATGGCGGGGGCAATATCGCGCGACTTTAAGGAACAATATCGGGGTTAAATATTGGAGCATCTGTGTGCCACCTGTGGCGCACATATTCAAGTACGTATTTCCTATAATCGGCTACTTCGCCCTGCGCCGATATCCAACGCTCGAGAATAGCGTTAGCGATAAGTTGCCTCTAGAATCGTGCAGTTTACGAGTGCAAATTCGAAATGTTGCGAAACAGCAATAAAAATGATTCTCCTCCCCCAAAAGACAATGCTTCATTGCCTAATGGAATACCAAATGGAATGAAAATAATGCTTAGAAAGTAACGCGCGAGATTACTTGTAAATTGGTGTAATTATTGTAACTATTGGAAATTAGAAGAAACAGCTTTAAACCTGTTCTGGTTTAAGTACTTATTTGGTTAGGAAATCGAAGAAATGATTAGAATGCTAAAGTTCAGAGACGAACACTTAGAAATTATGCCTAGGATCCTTAGGAAAATTTAATCGAATTGTTCAACAGATTTCGGATTTTAATATTCAACGAATACGACTTTCCAGGTAAAGATAAGGTTTCCAAATTTCCTTCAACTTGAAATTGAATCTCAATTATTTGGCACAGACAAGAAAATTACAAAATTGATATCTGGGATAGGCATTAAAACTCTGGAATCGATACGTTCATATAAAAAAGAAAATTCTAGTCCATTCAATATTGATAATCTAATTCAAGATAACTTACTAAGATTATATGGATTCGTATAATCTTTTAAAAATTAGGAAAGGATATTATCCTGACTTTTTAATAGTGTCAACAACTTCGAACTGATTATCGGGTTGAGACAAAAGAATTTACGATGCAAAGAACAGACATTATTCGAACCAACATGTTCATGTGAGAAAGCATAAAAGTTAGAAGAATAAAAGCACAGACATTTGAATGATCGGACATTCAAATATGTTCTACCAATTTATGACTGTACACAAACGCACGGACATGCACATAAAATCTCCCCTTTGTATTTACATTTAGATCTCCATCTTCTCCGCATCAACTTTCAACCGCGTATCCATCCGAGAAGAAAGCAAACAATAACCATCTGAAACGTAAAGCCGCCTTTTATCTATGAGAAACCCCACCATCCGTGAAAACCAAAATAAATGTAAGCCATCGAACGAGAAAATGGGAACACAGAGCCGGACGAAATCGATGTGGTGCCCGGCACCGGCCTCGTTACCGAACCTTTCTTCGATGTCTGACCGGATGTTCCGCTCGAGTATCTCTCGCCTGGACGTTACGCGCGCCATACGATCTAATACGATCGAGTATGTTTGTCGAACGAAAGAATTGATAAATCGACAGGTATGAGCTTGGACGAAGGAAGTGTGAATTACGGTGGCTCACAGAAAAAAAATTACGCTCGAATATTTTCTAACCTTTGAAGAAGAATCTTTGTACATTTATCGTGCGCGTTGCAATGAAACAGTCTGAGACGTAATCGTTCGTTATCGTCGTAACGACACGATTCTGCTGATAAAATTTGTACGCTTCTGTTCGAAAGTACTATATTTGTGTCCAAACTGGAATAATTTAATAACATTTTACGCGCGGTAAAGTTTAACGATTCAAAAATTTTATTTGCCTCGCGACTATTAAACTGTTAGACTTTCTTCGAATAGTGAGACATATCAAGTTATTGAGGCTTTGATTAGTGAATAATTGGATGTTTAAATAATGTTTTTGCGAAATTTGAAAGAACATTTGTAATTTTTTTTTTTTTATATACATTTCCAGATTTGTTTCAATATAATCGTGACGAAATTTCAAAATTTACATGCACGATTGCGTAAATGATATACTTACAAAATAATTTCTGTAAGCGCGAACTACTTCTCGACTCGACGTGCAAAACGCTAATTCTCCTTGGAAGATTCATGAACTCGAATCGCGTTTTAAGCGTTTAACGGCAGCTTAATCCTGACTAATGGCGCTCGATCGATCATTTTCAGGTTAATCGATAGATTGCTATTAATTGGACTTAGGCTCAGGTTATGGTTGATTTAATTGATACAAATACCAGCGTTTCGCCGGTCAATTACGCATACCGATGGCTAAAATAATTATTAACGGCGCTGATATTTATCGAGTCAGACGGTAATCGATTTTTTAGCTCTCGAGGGATCCTTCACCTCGCAGAGTAACTTTTCTACGCTTCGTCCATTATTGAATAATAAAGAGGACATTTAATTTCGCTTGTTAAATTTTATCGACATTTTCATTTTAAAACAAAGGATGTGTTACGGTTTTATCTTCTTTTTTTTTTTTTTTTTTTTTATTTTAAAAAAAAAAAAAAAAATAGTCTGTACAGAAGATATGAAATTTCATTCATGACGGTCTTCAAAGGATAATTCGTTTTACCCACCATTGATTTATCGTTACGTTGAATTGATTCGATGTCGCGTGGAAACTGTTCGCTTCTTCTTTTAGCGTGTAAATTAAATCAAAGGGTTCGCTGCACTCTGCGAATTCGGGTCGAATTTTCTACTTAATGTAAGCGAAAATTTACCTCTCGTTGTACCCTTTTTTCACGTAAATAACGTAACGCAAATGTTCTCCGAATACTTTGGTACTCCGGCGAAATGAAAACTGGTGTTACACAATGGGAGCATGAATTATTTCGACAATGTCGCAAAAATGAAAAAGAAAAAAAAAGCAACTAAACACATTGCAAGGTATTTAAGTAAAATTAACATGTATTCTTGAATAGAATATAATCTACAATCTTGTTAAATAATTTTTTTAATTTATCTCGGATTGCTCGGAGTTCTTCTGATTACGCTCTTCTTCGTTGGATATTTCTTTTTCGGATTCTCTATTAAATATATTTTGCCTTCTCCCGTTACAAATTTCTAAATAAGACAAATGTCCGAGACTAAATAACGAACGAAGTAAATATTATTTTATTTATAATTAGTGAAGAACTTGAGAATTATACTACGAATATGAAATGAATATAAATAACATTAACGAATTATGTTATGAATTTATGAAAGTACAATTACGATATGATTAATTAAGAGATACTTAAATTGTGATACAATGTTGCATTATAAAATTATATTACAACACAATAAATTAAAATTGCGCGGAATCACGCGGAATTCGACGATTTAAAAATCAAACAAAAACATTCGTCTTGATAGAATATTCATTTCATTTTTCAACAAACAAAATCTCTACTCAATTTCTGTTTCTTCAACTGCATCCGAATCGCAACACTAGAAATTTATATTTTACTCGCTGCTATTATTTATATCGTTCAAATGAAATATTTCGCTGCACTCTTCGATAAAATAAAGGAAAATACTTTCGAACTTACACATCACATGCACGATACACATATTCTCTCTCTCTTTGTGCTAAAATATAATTTTTAGATGCACGTTCCTCGTGTATAGAATTTCAATTTTATCAATTCCGCGAATAGCGAAGAACCGAGACGGTCTTTTTTAATAGAATTCCTTTCAGGTTCGTTCGAATTTAATACGCCGTGTATATTTGATGACTTTATATCGGTAGGGGTGAACGAGGATTCAAAGGTGATTCGTTCGTAAATGGAAGCGCGATGCGAAATTTTAAACGCGAAATTTTCGGATCACTTTCCAATTTAGATTTCGCGAAATGACCTGGGTCCAAACTCAACTCGAGTCCGATACATCGACCGGCGTGAATTTTGCAAAATTTCCTGGCGCGACGTGCCTCGTGAGACATTTAAAACCCGCGATCCACGTGACAGGAGTTCGATTGATCCTCGTAGGAGATGTTTTTAATCTTTTAATTTTTCATCTCGATTTTCAGCTTAAATTTAACACTGCGGTCGAAGTGATTGAAACAAATCCGAAAATCTACGCCCAAACATGGCAAATACACCAAACACTGTCAAATTAGCACGCGATACACGAATAACCATCTTAAACGTGTAATATTGTTATCGAGGTTGATAATGAAAATGTTACGTTTGACATTTTGATACCCTATCTCTGGTGAAATGATCATTAAATATTTCGGTGTTTCGAAGAAACTATTACGCTTTTAAACCATTAACCATTCACTGGAAAATATGATGTCTGGTACGAGCAACAGTCTGACATAATACGGGTAATTTTATTTCAAAGAGGAACATTTTATCCGCGCGTAATAACTTTCGATTCAATTTCAGCTGATTATATTAATTAATGATCATTACATCGGCGAAATTAGACGAAGGTTCGATTCAATTTCAAATGATTATATTAATTAATGATCATTACATCGGCGAAATTAGACGAAGCGAGTTCATATCCATACTATTTAATCTACTATACACGTTCCCGGTGTATCGTACCGGCGAAATGATCGTCGTTAATTAAATTAGCTATTTAAACATTAATTAAAAATATTATACCATTATTACCGAGGGATTTCGCCTAGGATTTCGTCGATATAACGTAAAAATTGTGATCGTTACTTTCGAATGCCATTTGCTCCGCGATCACTTTATCGTGCTTTTTAAAATCATATCATAAATATCACTATCAATTGAATTGAAAAAATATAATAAACTAATATCTCGTGAAAACATTCAAACTCTTACAATATGAAAGAAAGTAAAATTCCATTACATTATCTGAATTGTAATGATAAAAAATATAAAAATGGAATTCTTCTTGCAAAAATTCTTTTTGTTCTAAAAGATGCAGTACACGCATCCCCGCGAACGGCCGTACGTCTGTGCAATTTCAAACTTTCTTGCAGTTCTCTGTCACTGCAGATTCCTTAATCGTGACAGTGAAATTTGACAAAAATATACTTGTACAATATTCCGATAAGTATCATCGCGGATGTACAAGCTTCATCCTCGTTTCCTGTCCCCGAAAACCATTACCAGCATTCGAAGCTGTCAGGAGTCACGAAGTCGGCGACCCTGGGTGTCTGAATTTTCCTCGTCGAAGCACGGGGCAAGTCGACAGGGAGCGGCTAACGTCCATCAGCTCTCTTATTAAAGTTATCCCTTTCGAAATTTCTTGCCAGGGAACCGTACCCCCGGACAGGATTTGCCGCGAAGTTGGTCAGCTTTTCGACCTGTTTCGTCCAATTCGATTAACCATGTTTGCTGCGGGAGCAACTTTTCCACCGCTCGTAAAACGTTCTGACACTCGAAAGCTACGTCGCGCCGCACGGTGGACCCATGCTCCGTGGATTTTGGTTATTTCGGAGCTCACGGAGAAACGTGGTGGCTGAATAAACCGTGAAACATTAATGCATTCTAAAATTTCACGTCGAGGACACCCCCGTTACGTTCTCCGGCGAGAATTTTTTATTCTTCATCCGACCTTTCTGATACTTCTCCCTTTCCAATATTTCGTTTCAGAAAAACGTCGAACTTCTTAATCTTTCCCCCTTTTAATTGACAGTAATACTTTATAACATCGGCAGGTGTCCCAACTAACTATGAAAACCCGAAATTCCATCCATATCTGTGACAAGAGATCTCTCGTCAGTAATTCGTGCGATGCATTACGTGCATGTGAAATATTTCGTTTCGCAATGTGAAACGTTTGAAATGTGGAATTTTATTTTTGGAAATTGACATTCTTTGAAGTTTCATTGAAAAGCAACAACTGTCCATCTCTGCTTTCTCCGATAGTTCCAAAAATCTGACAACGTCTACAAATATACTAGTTAAGTATATGTATTAAAAACATGAATGTGGAATTTTAGTTTTGAAAAGCGACGTTCTTTGAAATTTCATTGAAAAGTAACAACTGTCCATCTCTGCTTCCTCCGATATTTCCGAAACCCTGATATCTAATTAAGTATATATACAAAAAAATAAAATGACACAAAATTCCACGTGTGACGAAAATCAACCCTTCGAGTACTGGAGGGACTCCGAAGAAATGAGCCTCGCAACGGCCCACGAGCGTCGTTCAACGACCCGAAAGGGTCGAAGAATCGCTCTGTGACCCTGTCTCGAACAAGCAAAATCTTCGAAACTAGCTAGACGAGCGTTGTTGTCAGCGGTCGAGCGATTAATCGCACTTCTCGAAGGGCAGACACGGTGGTCGAAATCGGCCTTTTTGCCACGGTCTATGGTAATTCCAGAATGGATAGAACGCGCTGCAACAGACAGACTGCAACCTCGGACTGTATCGGAAACCGCGCGCCGCCGGGAAATATCGTGCCTAGGGATTATTTACATTTCAAACTAGGGGCTACCCGTGGAAAATAATCCCTTTTCTATTTCCTTTTATTTTTTTTTTTTTTTTATTATTCGTTGGACCATCAGGTGAAGGATTACGGAGGTATCTCTCTCTCTCTTTCTCCCCTTCTCATTGAAATTTGATTGCGGTGCACATGCATCTGCGACGAGTCGATGGAAACGCGTGCAGTCCCGTATTGGGGTATTTAAATCGAATTTAACGAACATTCAGGTCATTGGGGAATTATTAAATCTATTACTCGCGGAGAGTATTGAATTGTTAGGAATTTGTATTTTTATATATTGTATATTGTATCATATCTGGAATGTTTATATTCCTTGGTCGAAACGAGTCTTTCTCTCTGTTTCATCGAGCGGCATCGAAATCTAAAAATCAGTGTGAATAAATTTATCCTGTGATTTTTCTCGTGAATAATACTCTGATAAAAATCCTGTCAATTGTGCACAATGAAGTTATACGTTTCTCGTCTGTAAAAATAATCAATTTGGACTTTCATGGTGTCACTGGGTCGATTACATTCACGTTAGATAATCATACTTATGTTTTCGTCGTCTTGAACGTTTTTCAATGAACATATTAAATTTCAACGTAATATTCACTTGGAAATTTTCTTAAATAATTTTCACATGTTTATTTTATTCGATTTTTAGATTTCGTGTCAATTACTTTCATAATAATCGTAAACGTAAATCAAGAAAATATTCTATAACTCGATTGCTTGTTTTACGAAAATTGCGAAGAATGGTAATTTTTATCTCGAGCAAAGAAACGTCCCTTTTAAAAATTTTTTTCAGTTTGAATATCCCGTAATTAACAGCAGAATTAATCATACGTGATTTACCAGCTGGAGTACCCCCTTTTTCGCGAAACACCACAAATTCAGCTAAGTGAAACTCGAGTAAATCTAAATTTACGAAAGCGAGGCAAAACTCATTAGAACTCCTCCTAAACTTGCCTCCCATTAACCCCTCGATTACCAAGACGAAACACACGGCATATATTTACTAAAATAGTCGCGAATCTTCACTAATTAAACAGCGAGTGCAACGAAACGGTTGCACGCACTTATTGCTCCAATTGCTGCATTGTTTAAATATTTGTATAAATATGCGTGTTAATTGTGTCAAATTATTAGAACAGTGCCTGTCCTGTATAACGAGGGAAAATATTTCGTAAAATTTTACCTAAGCGAAATAACCTTTTTCTTCAAATATTTCATTCCTCTTCAAATATTTCAGTCGTATCTCTGGCTCAAAAAATTCTACGAATTCTTTTTAATCGAATCCTACTCCAGTTTCGCAAATATTTCGTTTCGCGATTTTAATTTGCAAGATAAATATTACATTATGGAAGCAAACTTTCCTATGTGTAGTAGCGAACAGAAGAAAGTTCAACACGAGATAATTTATAATTTTATAAATTAATTATGTAATTATTATTTAACGAGTATTACGATTACACGACTGTTATTAATGTTGATAACAAAATATCAAGTATCGAGAGATAAACTAAATACTATGAAAATAATGTCACGTAGACGTATAATATTATAATAATATTATAATGATATAATTGTCAATCTAATGTAAATAATACAAAATATCACATAGACAATTTTAATTCACAAATAGTACGTATTGTATTCCAGCTAATTATCAGTAACTTGTATCAGACTTAACTTGTATTATGCTTAAAACTGAGAATGCTTGACCCATTCTACAATAGACAATAAAATTCAGTTATATTAAAAATTCTATGAAAAACTGTTATGACTTATTACACAATCCGCAGATGATATCAACCAAGAGTTGAACTTTCTTCTGTTGACTATTTAGAATGAAATATCATCACAGCTCTCTAATACCTAAACAATAATCTCCACTTCTCAATAGAAAAGAAAAGAAAAAACACGACAGATAGATGATGAACGATGCGTAATCTCCCGATGTACTCACGGATAATTCAAGCAGAAAAGCGGCCTGATAGTCGTTACAACGGGGGAAGATAGCGTCATAGAACAGGGGTTGCAACCCTTAAGTGGCCGTAAAATTGGCACGCATCGGCCGTTTAACCATGAAAATTAGAGATTTCGAGACGCGATAGCATCGTCTCCCTCTTTCTCTCTCTCAATGGGCTAAAGGGGTAATTACCGGCTGGCGTAAGTCGATCAAACAGATTTCTGATATTCGCGCGGGACATCCGCTAACGCCGACTATTACGCGAAAATTATCTACTAAACGACAACGTGAGGAAACTTTCGTCGTTCTCGTCGGCTTTTCGAGTTACGAACGACGAGTTTCAATTTCCTGGCCAGCGATTTTATAGGCGTATCAGCCGTTAAGTATCCGAGCTGGGAGGCTCTCCATAAAATTCTTACGGAGAGAGAGAGAGAGAGAGAGAAAGAGAGTTCTGTCTGAAAGTTGAATGTTTTTACTGATCGTAATCTCGCGATGTTTCGCAATCTCGTTAGTTTTATGGATTTTCTATACTAGACTCTGGAGTTTGACGCTTTTACTATGCCCCCGTGACGTTCGATAATTTTGATTTTACAATTGTAGGATTGTCGTTCAAGCTCGTTGATGTCTGACAGATTACTACACGTTGAGGAATTATACCACAACTTGCGAGTTATTGTAAATTGAAAAATATCACTGAAACGGGAATCGTAATTCTTCTTTAGGCATGCAAGCTACAATCTCGAGATTCGTGCTCTCTTTGCTATTTATTTACAGCAGAAATGGAAAATCTATGAAATAGACTAGAACTTAAGGTATTAAATTCTGAAGGTAATAGAAAATTTCCAACAAGGCATCAAAATTAGATATTTAATTTCTTCCACGATATTTATGACATTTCATTCGATTCCATTTTACGATGTTAATTTCAATTAACTGTATGATTTTCTAACTGGAAGTCAAAGAACAAGGAATTCTAAGTACAGTTTTCACTCTAAATTCCAAGGCTGAATTCAGAGAAAAAAAAAAAAAGAAAAAAAAGATCATAGTTAAATTAAATTCGCAACGAGCTAGCACGAATGTCAAAATCAACTTTCAAGAAACATCACTCACCGCTCAGGTAGAACTGGCTGGTGCTGTTGTACAGGTTCGTCACGATCGGCTTGATGTTGTCGAAGGTCAAGGTCTTCAGCAAGTTATCCCTCAAGTCCAACACGTACACGCCGGGCGCGCCGGCCAGGAAATCCGCATCGAGGGTGACCAGCTTGTTATCGCTGAGCTTCAGGTTCCTAAGGTTCCTCATTCCGTCCAACGCTTTCTCCGAGATGTACTCGATCTCGTTCTGGTCGAGATCCAGCTGCCTCAACGAGGGCATCTCGATGAACGTTCTGTCGCCGATCATCGCGATCAGATTGTTGCGCAGGTCAAGCTTGATCAAGCTTCTCAAACCGTGAAAACTGTCCGCTGTGATGACTTTGATCTGATTGTCGACCAGGTGCAGCTCCTCCAGGGTGGTGAGATGCTTGAACGCCTTGTCGTGGAGCGTGCTGATGTTGTTGCTGTTCAAAGAGAGGACCTTCAGCGACGGTAGATTGACGAACGTGTCCCTGGAAATTGAACGATCGGGGTTAATCCACGGAATATGGCACGCCAGCTGTGTTAAGAATGATCTACGAAAAATATCGGCACACATCGCTGTTTCATTTTCATTGTATCACAGTATGAAAGATACAAAATTTAACACGCGCTTGGGTTTAATTAATCAGCACATAAACGCTTGAACAGGGCTAAATTTGAGAGAAACGAAAAATTCCTGGAATTTTCGTACCGAAAATTAATTCGAAATCAGTTTCGCACCATAGAATTGTTTTCTTTGTGATTACCAACAAATGTTTTAATTTGTATTACTGGTGTTCGGGAGAGTTTTCCATGCCCCGCAATGTCCCGGGCCATAAACCTTGACCATCTGGCTGTTTGTTTTGCGGTGGACTAGGTCCTCGACCGTTAGGCTGAGGCGTGGAACTTTCCCGAATACGTGTGAAACATATCCGTCTTTTGTGCCCCCCCCCCCTACCCGTAGCGGAAGGAGGGGGAAAGAGCGTCCGGCTTTCCTTCGGCTTACGAGTGTTTAATTCCGAGCAGTAAGGTTCATTCTTTCGCGACACACAAACAATTAACGAGGGGAAAAACCCCTGATATCACAGCGCGTGAACACACACACAGTCCATACATTGACCAAGATCTCGCCACGCTACACACATGCGCAAACACCTGGTTAATCAAAGTATATATGTACATAGTTTATATACCTCTATGCCCAGGGACGTGAAAACATTTGTTAGAGCATATACAACAGTGTGTCAATATTTTTTGTAGCCACTCTGGTACAGAGAAAGTCGCAGCAACGTAGAGAAAAATCATATCAGTTATTATCGAGCGAACAGTTGGCTATTCAGTGAATTAGTACTAGAATTAAAATAGAATAGAAGTTTTCGAGTAGAACGTGTGCTTCAAATAAATGTAAAAACAATAGAACGACGTGTTTATGTTTCAATATTTTTGAAAAATTCTGGAATAATTGAGAAAACATGACATCGTGGAAGCGGCACCGAGAGGAAAATAATGGAAGAGTGAATTTTTGTAAAATGATAGGACAACTGGTGGGAAGGATATTAAAGAGGATGTTATTCGAGATAAAAAGAATTTTTCGAAACATTCAGAGACAATATTACAGGAGAGGACGCTCTGTTTTCTAGAATGACAATATTAAAGTATTAATAATTTGTGCAAAGTTTTTACAGGAAATTCGAAAGCTTATGTAATACGAGAAAATGTACATATAAAATAAAGTAACGGAAATAAAGTAACTGTTATAATTTATGTAAATGTTTAAAGCAAAGTATGTATTTTGTTATTTTTACAAATTTCTATATTTTCTATATTCCTATATTTCTTTAGTCACGTTCATAAAAATGTAAAAATTACAAAAATTTGCAATACGCGAGAAATTATTTACAATGTAAATTTGTCGGAATGAGTAAATTACTCAACGAGAATCTCACTGTCGAAAATTAACAATAAAAATGTATTATGTATTAACGTAATTATGTATTTTTGGTAGAATTTCAATAGTTATATCTATATTATTTGTAAATTATTTATGACTTTTACAGGCTAATAAATATTTGAATCGTATCAATGCTTTGTATGTACTACTGGTGTATGATACTTTTTTATGGACGTATAAAAATTGTATCTTTACCGCGGAGCACTGAATGTAAAGAAAGAATATACGTACGCGTATATATAGTGTCTTTATCGAGAAGGCACTGAATATAAGGAAAGAATATATGTAGTTCTACGGGTGTACAAATCTATCACTACAGCTATTCAGGTCGTATTTTCCATTGAAACAGCAGTAAAGTCACGAAAGCTTTGTGCATCAGTACATAAAACGCGATCTTCATTATTAAGCATCTCGCAAACTGTTGTGTAAAGAATTCGATATAGACTAAACATTCCTCTATTCTTCCTCACTTTATGAAATTCCAACGGAATTCTGTAAATTTACCGCTCTTTCCTTCAAACGAAAGTACTTGTATTTTATCTCGCAGCAAACCAAACAGCTAAACAAAAACAGAATTTTTAAATGAAATATTTTTCCGTGTTTCGCATTGTAGAATTTCAACAGAATTGTATTGTTTAAAAAAGTCTACTAAAATTTATTCCTCCCTTCTTATTTGAAACTGCAATCACATCGCAATCTCTAATTTCACGTTACATCGCGTCAATCTTCAATGAAATAAAATTTCAACAATAATCCCAAATACCTACGTGTCCAAACGTTTCTCCATTTATTGCCAACCTCTATATAGAATTCCAAAAGAATTATACAAAATACTGTGCAACCTCTCCTCGTGCAAAACATCAATCATACAATTTTCAGCCTATAAAAACCCAAACAAAATTGTACGCAGTAAATTTATTCTGCCTTCCTCTCGGTAAAAGTGCAGTCACACTCTGCCTTATCTCACGGCAATCTCGCAAAAAGCCAAAAACAATCCTGAACCGGTCCCGAGCATTCTCGTTCGCGTTCGCGAGGTGGAGAAAGAATCAATCAACCTAAGTACCCCTGACACATCCCCGAACGATTAATTCAACCCTTCATCAATTAAACCCGCACGTCTCCCCCTCTTCGCTTCGGAATATTCCCTGGAAATCCCCACCCGCGATTGAAAAGATCTTTTGTCGTTCATCCGCGACGTTTATACCAACCGAGCGTCGCGTAGACGAAATTCGAGCGGGTTCGAGGACTTCTCGAGGCCTCATTGTCCGCGTTTCTCTCTGTCGCGTGACTGTGCTCGCGTCGAGCAAGCGTCAACGATCGCCAACGTTTATTTACGACGTCGCGAGGTTTACAGGCGAGAGGTTACAGAGATTGCAAAGTACTGGCGCGATCACGCCTCCGGCCTCTCGATAAGGAGCCACCAGCCCGATAACACGTCGCGTACGCACTCTAAGCAACGTTTCGCACGCCAAATGGGAAAATCGCGAGGCACGTTGTAATCGCGGTTCGAATTTTGTTTAACGGTAGAACGAAATGAGTGATTTGCAATTCTTTGTAGACTCACGTTTTTTTTTTTTTTTAATTTTACTAAAGATACTTCACACTTTCTTCCATTATATAAATATAATCGTTTATAGATTCTGACCAATTGTATTGTATCTCTTAGAAAGAGTAAAAATTTGTTGACAAAGATCGTCGTTCGATTTTATTCAATTTATTTTACACTAAATAAATAGTAAAACGGGTAAAAGGTGTAAATATTTTTATTTTATTTTAACGATATTCAAATTCGAAATGACTGTGTTTGTTATTTTATGGAAAGTATTCTATGAGAGTTAATTTGTACTAATTTTTATTCGTTTGAGCAGAAATTTGCTTTCGTCATTAGATATTAAAATCGAACACTATTGCGTATTTTTGCAAATTCCTCAAATTTCTTGTCAACACATAAAAATCCGCAGTTTGATATTAACCAGCAGCAACCCAATTTCAGATCACGCGAAATCACATTTCCAGACATTTCCAGAACTTTGCAGGGATTATAAGGATTGTAAAAATCGGAGAGCTATATTTTACCGTCTGCAATAAAAATAATAAAGTGTAAGTGAAGCGGAGGGAAGTTTTGTTCCATATTCATGTATACAACGTTTGCAACGTGCATGAAACACGAGTAAATTCGGGAACGAAGTATATTTTCTTCCCAGGAGAATATCTGTTTCTGGCGTGTCAATACGATTCGTGTAAACAGATTTTATTTCGCTGCTCCGCTTTCACATCGGTCATGTTTGCGTTCCATCAATTTCGCCGGCGAGCTGAACTTGAATTGTTTGATTTAATTGTTTATTAACGGCGGCGATAAGTTTGCTCTGGTCGCGTTAATGCGGCCGGTGCACACGAGCAGAGCCGCGTTAACCGATTAACCGTGTTTTATCGATTAACACTTAATTGCCGGTCGCACTTTGTAAGCACTCCGTTCGCTTTGTCGCGAAAATGTAATCGATCAATTCGCGCGGTACACATTGTGCAACTTAGCCCCCGGTTATTAACTTGTCGAAGTTGTTTCGTTGCGTGTAATTTCAAACGTCGAATTGAATGCTGCCGCGAAATATCATCGACGTCGGTTTTTAATTCGCACAGATTGAAGAATGTAGAGAAGAGGAATGAGACGCGATGCAAGCGACACGGATGAACATTTAGTCAGGCAGTGTTCTTGATTAGATACAGTTGAATTGGAAAACATTAGCTGAATTAGGTGAGTGATATAGATCAAGGTTTAGTCAGACGATGTCTTTCATTTGTTACAATTTCGATTTTTGGTACGAGCATTTCGACTGTCAATTTCTATTTTTTCAGAGTGGAGAAATTAACGCGAAGAAGAGAGAAATGAAACGGGTAAGTGATACAGATCAAGGATTAGTCAGAAACTGTTTCTAATTAGGGGCTAACTATAAATTATTCTTTAGGATCTTTGAGGCAAGACTTCATGAAATTCCTATTCCTATTTAACATCGTTAATTTCTATAATGTAAAATCATATGTCACGTAATTTGTTTATTTTCAAGTTATTTGTTAAGAAATATTCCATCTGCTACATCTCATTTTTTTAAATTTAACAAGTTTCATGCGCACTTTTAATAATTGCAACGTTGAATTATATATTTCATGTTAAACGAAAAATGTGCTATACATGATCAAACAAGTACCTCAAATGCAATTTTCAAATTACAAGATAGAGAAGTTACTGCAACGAAGAAGAATGAAGCACGCAAGTGAAAGAGATCAAGAATTAGTCAGACGTTACTCCTAATTTAATTTCTACTTTCAACTTTGTTCATGGACCAATTACAGAGATTTTATTTATTAACTTGCGTGATTTTAAGTCATATCTAAACCATAATTTGTTTATCCTCAATTTGTTTACTCTTAAATTTATTAAAAAGTATATTACCAGGTAATTTCTTGATTTTGCATGTTCCACGAGAACTCATAATGTAACCGTTGAAATGTGTATTCCACGTTACAAAATGCATCAGGTGAAAATTAATTTAATTCTTTATAAATAAAACCTCCGTTTAAAGCGTATTACAGTTGATCCCTTTCGATGAACATCCCGTTCTTCGACGTATTATAAAGATATACATATTTAACGAGTCAATCTTTTTCATTGTTAATACACTGTTGCTGAATTAATCATTTCGTTTACATAAACAGTTGCATAAACTCTTGGACATTCAGAGTCGTTTAATTCTATAATTAACTTAAAACAGCGACGATGAAAACTGTTTTACAATTTATTGGAAATTCGTTAAAAAGCACTGGGATAATCTTGCACCCTTAAATACCCTGAAATTTATGAACCCTTCATAATTCTTCATCACTTCCATCATTCTTTAGCCCCTTATGCTTCCCCAAGGGAAGAACACGATAATAATTTTGATCTAACAAATTACCACAACTTTCTATCCGTTTATCAAAATTAAATACTTCGCCCGGTTATTAATTTTAATCCATCAATCACCATGGAAAGAAACAGGAAACTCACATCGTGTCGCTAGATCGTTCACTTAAGGATTTTTGCAAATTATAAAGTATAAATTATAGAAATTGCTATTTAAAATTTAATTGCCATTGAGAATATGTTTTGTTATAATGCGTGTCTTATTCAGTAGCATTTTTTTTTGAAACTTTTAAATGGAGAAGTCTTTTGATTAATTCCTCGGATCTATTTGTGAAGATTGATAATTAAATAATGTACGAACTTTTGAAAATTATAGAATGAATAAATTACCAAAAAAATGAACGTAGCAATAGATCGATAGCAGACAATGAAGACGATCAGCTGTTTAATAAAATCACGGTCCATAATTTCGAGCAATGTTAACTCAAAGGAACAATGACTTTTTTTTTTTAACTAAGTTCGTATTAAATTATTAATAATTGAAAACGAAGAAAAGAGAATAAATTTCAATAAATTTACAATTCTATTAATTAGTAATTAATCGAATTACCCCTCAACTTAATTAATCGCGCCGCGTGCTACATATATTTGGCAACTAATCGCTTAATGGACAATGAACGAGGTGAATCTAATCCGGATTTCAAGACATTCTGACGTGCGCGAAGCCGATTCGATTTGCCGGAAGAACCCGCCGATTCACCGAAACGCGAATTCTCGACGCATCGCGGAATTCCACGGCAATTTATGCGGCAGTCAGCTCGTAAAACGCCCTCTTCGGGCGAAGACGTTTTCACTTTACTCACGGGCTCAGACTTCATAATTGGTCGTAATTGAACGAATCAGCCGGAATTATGAAGGGCGTGGAAAGAGGCAGGGGGGAGCGTGGTTATCATTCGAACACCATCAAACAGCGTTTATGGAACACGTGGTAAATTTCAACTAGCGATCCTTGCGGAATTCTACGGCGACTAAAGGGGTGACACAGCCCTCGAGCCCCTACCGAATATGGAAAGTGCATGATTTCCCTCGTTTGAAAAAATTTTGCAAAATTGTATTTTATGTTATTATTAGTAAAATATAAAAGCAACAAATAGTAATGTGACAATGTAATATTATTAAATTAATAACGAAATAATTATCTCTTTCGTATATTAATTTATACGAATTTAATATTTCGATTAGTATTTAAAAAGAATTATTTTATTAATTATTATGTTATTTAAATTATCACTGACTTTTTCTCGTAATAAATAATTGTAAATGGATATAGACGTAGTAATGGAATACACAATTATCGTGAAATGATTGTTTCGATTTTGGTAAAAGTATAATTTGTTCTTTCGTGACTGAAATGGAAGACAAAAGGAAGAATTGTGTGCTTTGACGATGAATCGTATGAAATTTGAAGATCTAAAGTCTAAAGTATTGAGATTGATAGAGTCGGATTTCGAACACAGTGTATATTAGGATAGAGATCTGGATTAATCAAGATAAGTTGCACGATAAGGATAATCTGGAACAAGTGCCTTTAGTTTTATACTTGTCCCAGACAAGAAAAGGAAATAGAGATTATGAATAGAAAATAAAGTAACGTATAATATTGTCTATTAACAAAAGTGTACAAAGTGATTAAAAATATAAAACAAACAATATACTCTTTTTATCAAATCATTTCTCGACTATAATTAATGATTATTATTATTATTGCAATAAATATTTTCTTTTGTAATGTTTAGCATGCAAGTTTAGTTTGTATTGCAAAAATATTAATATAATTAAATATAATTAACGTAGTTAATTGTCATAATATTTCATTATTAAAATTATTTCATGAATATTCTCCGAGATATGAAGTCTAGCTCTATTTAGATATAAATCTATCGAACTATTAATAACAATTTACAATTTTCCAAGAAATTTAACACACTTTCAAATTATCAAAATTATTCCTCAACGATCTCCATTACTCCAGTACTATTCCGTGAAATTCCATCTCTGAACAAATTCGACACAATACAAAAAAAGTTCAAGAATCGATTTAAAAAATTTGGCACGCTGAAATTCCAAACTTCTATTTCAAACGTACCAAAAACATACCGACAAAATTGAAAAGATTCCTTCATGATGTCTCGAATTCGATCGAAGAAATCTCATAATCAATATAAACTAGTCAAACGCCCTCAGACACATTAAATGTAAGTTGTAAAAATTCAACAAACAAACAAAAAAAAAAAAAAACAAATGTTCGCCGTACCTGTTAATCTCGGTGATCCGGTTCGCGTTCAAGAAGATGGACGACAGATTCCTCATGTTCTCGAACGCGCGCGTCCTCAGCGACGAGATGAGATTCGTGTTGAGATCGATCTCCGCGATCGTCGGCAAATTGGAGAACGCACCTTCCTTCAGCTCCTCGATACTCGCGTCTTGCAACGTGATCTTCTGCAGGTTCTTCAACTGCCTCAACAGCTGAACCGGCACGTACTCCAGCCCGTTTGGAGTTCGAACGACGAACTTCAACCTCTGCAGATAGATCTGCGACGTGAAGTAATTCCACGTTGGATCGTTGTTGCTGAACGGGCTGAGCACCAGACAGGTGGCGTCCGTGGCGTTTCTTATGGTGCTGTTGTCGCAGTAACAATACATCGGCGCTTGTATGCCCTCGATCGCGCAGATGTTCACCTCTTTCGTCTCTTTGGCGACCTTCTTCTTGCCCCGGGATCTCGTCGCGGCTGACAGGCTCGAATGGAGCATCGAGCCGAGGAGCAGAAGCTGAAGAAACATCCAGGATAATCGTTTCATCTCGATCGTCTCGCGCGTACAGTGGACCTGCAAGCAGAGGGAAGCTTCTTGTTTGAAAATTGTTTCTCATCTCATCGACGATGTGTCGCTGACGCGTTGATGATAACGGGATTGTTAAACGGTGATTAAATACATGCGGTGGAAAATACATACACACATACGTGGGGATTAATTATGACGTCGGACGCTGTGTTTGGAAAATTTAGAATCTTATGATGCGAAACAGATTGATCGAGTGATGGAGTTTTATTTACATTCTGTAATTGTGATAAAGTGATTGGTGAGATTGGTAGTATTATTAATTCGAATGATGTCGAAAAGGTTTGGAGGAATTTTAAAATTATCGTGGTAAGAAGTGACTTTTTGTTTGACAGGTTGAATCGATGGAATATTGCCTGGTTGGTTTCATTTTTATAACATATATTGCAACTCGGATTGAAACACGTATTGATAAAATTGGAAAGTTTCGTGGATTTTGTGGAAAACTTCGTGGAGACTTAATACTTCAAACTCTGGTGTGGTCTGTTGTTTTAGTTCTCAAGTTTCTAAATTATAAGAGATCCAAGTTTCTAAATTATAAGAAAGTTTGGTCTGTTCTATCGTTTCCAAGTTCCTCAATCACGTTCAATCGAATCATTACTGTCTTTATTTGAAACGACGATCGAAAATCTTCATGTCAATAATTTTTGGTCAAACAAAAGGGAGACATTCAGAATTGATCGCTCATTGTCGACAGTGACAGTTTCGGCGTGACAATTTTTCTCAAAGATCTATACACATTCTTCTCGTTAGACACCAAAATAAAATACACAAAAGAACCAAAGAACTAGAAAGTTATACTTGTCCAAACTTTGTCAAACTTCGCACTGTACATGTATATCCTTCGCCACTAATCATCGAAATCGAGAAACCAAACTTCCCGTGTACAAAAATTCCCACGAATATCGCGTTCTGTCGGCGATCGATCTCGTTCCTTCTCTTCTCAGTCGCCAGGTTATCACCGATCACGCTTCATCGGGCCGCGAAAAAAATCCACTCGCGATCCAGAACAGCAAGACAAAGGGAGAAAGAGGTTCGGATCGGTGGAAAGTAGAAAAAAGAAACAGCTTTGGAGGGGGATAAAGGCCGTGAAGGAGGTAAACAAAAGGGAGAAAGAGGAGGAGGCGCAGGAGAAGAAGAGCGAGAGGTGGCGTTCACGGCCGCTTGGACAAGTGTGAGAGACGCGCGAGCCTTTCGCCTGTCGGCGCGCCCCACAGTTTTTCCCTTTTTTTTCTTTCTTTCTTCCTTTCCTGCCGCCTCCTCCACCGCAAAACGAAGACGAGCCCGAAAAGGGACAGCGGCTCGCGAGAGATCCTTTGAAAAATTATCACGCCGAGCGGAACGCTCGCATAATGCCAGCGCGATCGTTTGCCTTTATTTTTCAAACTGGCGCGGGCGCCACGCCGACGTTCGCTCGCCTCGCAAGCTTTCGCTCGGCTTTCGCGGTCATCCTCGCTTTATGAGCGTTGGGGAGCGAGTTTGAAAACGTTCTTCCGTTCGTGTCTGGATTTGTACGTTCTTTTTCTTTCGCCGAGCTTCTGAGTTTCTGTCACGTGAATGTTTCGAAGAGTACGGGCGTTGAAACGTTGGAGTGGGATATAGAGTTGCTCGTGAAAGTGTTCGAACGCTCTGAAGGATTTCTTACAAACGCGTTTTTTAAACGTGTTAATCTAATTTAAATGGTACCTTTAAATTTCGTTGATTTAGCGAGAGTCGATTATCTGGAAGAGATTTAAAAATTGTAAGATATTTAATAGAAGTAGAAAATATATCGTGGAAGAAATCTATTTAAACAGCTGATTATCCATTATATTAATAAGATTATATTATATATGCTTGGACTAAGATGATTATTTATACATTAATATTTTACTAAATATTTGTAATCAACATCTTGACATAAATATGTGTAGATGTATATTTTCAGATTGGTTTCAAACGACTTCAAACTTGATCATTACAACTATATTTCAATATGTACATGTTATATATATATGTATATAATGAAGTATAATTGTAAAAAATACACACACACATACACATATGATTCCTGTATGGTACTATGCCTATAAAATTATTAGAATCATTTTTTGTTATATTTTATTATTAACACACGATTATTATTACTACATTATTGTACTATAATATTATTATATTGTTTAAATTGTTTGAATATTATAGTTCAAGATAAACTCCATATTTTTACCATAAATTAATTCCTATGTACACACCCTTTGACTATATTATACAGCAACAAATTGCACAATAAAATTCATCTCCTATATGCAATGTATGAAAATATCCTAGGCCAAAAGATCACTATTAATATTACAAAATCTATATATTTCACACAGGTCTGGCCGGTAAAAAAGAGAAAAGACGAATCGTAATAAAATCGTGCCTGTTTTCTCGTGTCAGTGGAAAAATTTTCAGCCACTAGGCTGCATCGAATATATTGTCCAGACTGAACGTGCTCGACTTATTGCATTCATGTTTTTATCCTCCCTTGTTTTCCCCTTCCTTCCGTTTTTTTCTTTTTTCCTTCTTTTCCGTTGCAACGCCCCGCGACTTTCCTATTCTCCGTTCGCGCCCATCTATTTCATAATTGAAAATTCACGTTGAATATCCGCAGCACGGGCGCGAGAATAAAAACACTAACCACACTGCCGTCATACGTTACACAAGACGGTCCATTAAACAGAATCGTTAGCGCTTTCTTTCTTTTTTCTCTCCCTCCGCGAGCCGCGCGAAAAAGGCGATGCCGTTCCACACTTCCGTCATCGCAATTACCATTTTATACGGCGTACGATGTTACGACTTGTGTTAAAAGAAAATGAAAAAATTAAGAGTCGAGATTTTTCACATCGTTACTTTTCTTCATCTAAACTCATTGAAAATTGAACGAATGAAAATCAAAAATTGACTACACTTGTACCCCAGTACGAATCGTCTCACTTAAAGGCTCATAAGCAACTGTTCTGACTAGGAAACGAATACGACTTCTTTGCCATAAAATTTGATCGATATGCAAACATTTGAATCGACACGAAACAAATTACAGGCGCGATCGCTCACTACTACAACGCCACTCCTACTCGAAGTCTACTCCACGCCCCCTCAAGAATCACGTGATCCAAATCAACCAATCGCTAATTTTCGTTGCATTAGCGTTGCACCTGAAGAGGCCCGATTTTCTGGGTTACTCCCGCTAAAATCACTTTCAATGATAATAATATTCGGAAATATTTGCAGCACAAAACTTGAAAAGAAAATATTTACTCCGAGTAAATTAATTATTCAATTATTTTTAAAAAATATGTAATTTAGCAATTTAGAAAAAATGTTGTACGATGTCGCATACATTATGTAAATATAATTTTTATAATACGGAATATAAACCTAAATCAGCCAATCATCCTGAACATAATCACTTGAGATAATCTACTGCACTTGCTCTTTATTTTAAAAACACATCGTACAAAAGAAAATAAAAATATCATACCACATTTGTTCGATGTCAGAAATTAAGAAAACAGAAATAAAGGTGGCTAAAAACGAGAAATGTATTTTGGATTTTCCTCCCTACTTGTTACGCTATATACGGCATATAAATAAAAAAGATGGTCTTTTTCCGCTTGCAACGAACGATCCCTGGGTTTCATTTCGAGTCGTATTATGCTTTCATAGTGTGCCAACCGGCTGGACACGTGGCGCGCGTTCGAAAGCGTTTTACAGCACGGCCAACCGACTGTTCGCGAAATGTCTGTCGATTTCGAGAATACATACAGATACGATGCATATTCGCGTCGCTTCGCGGCACCGTGCAAAGAGAAACAAAGCAGCTTGGAACAGAAATCGGGGACGATCGCGTGAAACGCGTACAAAACCTTTAATTTTTGATCGTGCAATCAACTGTTGGTTATCGGTTTCACGCGCGCACAAACACACACACACATACACTGCCGATCGTGCAATTAACTTACGACATAGCTAACAATACCGGATCGTCGATTTTTGATTGAACGCTCGAATTTCCCTGGATTAATGTCACTTCGGGAAATGCGGTGGAAATTTTTAAGTGGCTGAATTTGCGGGAACAGTGATACAGGGACGTCAGTGTCGGTTTTATTACTGATTTTGGTTCTAAAATGTATTTTTGTACATATGACTCGTAATTTGTGTTTTATACGGTAAAAGTGGAGTGTATGCAGATTCTGACTTCGATTTTAAATCATCACGATGATATATAGTCGACGATCAGTTGTATCAATTGAGCATTGAACGAAGAACTTGATAAATTTTACACTCTCATTGACAGTAATGAAATAAAATTTTATTTTAAAAATTCATACCAACAAAATCTATTTTCTTGGAAATGAATTCTCGAACGAAGAAACATTAAATTAATTTCCCAACTAATTTCTCTTAATTTCACATTCGACAGCAAAGCCTTAAGCGGAAGAACATTATTTTCTCAAAATTGGAACAGCTTGCACGACATCCAAAAATATATAAAACACTCAAAGTGGAATATCGATAAATTAGACTAGACTAAAGAGAGAGAGAGAGAAATTTGTAACTTGGATCGAAACGACAACAAATTTCTATTTAAATTTCATTTCTCGATCGCTTTAATAAAACGACACAAATACTCGTAATCTATCTAGACGTCAGCTAGATAGCGAACGAAACTTTCTCCATATATACAAGATCAGAGAATCTTTCTAATCGATTAACCACCGGAAATATCCCTGTAGCAGAGTTTCGAAGGATACAGTTTAAGGATGGAAACTGGTTGCTTCGCCAGCACTTAAGCAAGAAGCGAGAGACCAACGATTTATCGTCGGCATTACGTGGGAAATCTACGAAATAGAACGAAGAGAAGACGAGCTGCATGTAGACGTAAGCGGAGCTGAGCTCTCCAGGCCCTCGAGCTTCGAAACTAGGAAAATTCGTCTTTTCCAACTGCTAACCTTTAACCGGGATACCAATGGAAATCGCGACTCTGCAGACAGCGTGATCTATGAACGACAGTTCTCGGGATTTCTGTTATTTTTGTTATTTCCCCTGGCTCGGCTTTTATTGCACGTAGCATGATTCACTGAAATTTTGATTGTTTCAGAGTACTAATCGTTTTCTCAGGAAGCGTTTTCTCGATTTTGTTTCGCAGGTTTCATTCATTTTTTAATTATTTAACCGCGAGAAAAGAAGAAGGTTTTCAATTGGAACATGAAAGATTTTAATATAGGTATTAATGTTAATAAGTTTTGAGTGCATTGCGCGAAGAAGGATGTTTCGAGGGAAATTCGAGAGAAATAAATTTGCCGACCCGAGTACAACTATGATAAAAAATAAATTGAATAAATTTTTGTTTCATCGAATATTATCTGAGTCAGTTAGAGAGCTGATCAAAATTGTAAATGCAATGTATAATGAACAGCTAGCTCCAGTTGAACTTCCCGAGAAATTCTAAATTTAACCAGTGGAATACATAGCTCATGAAATCAAGTCATTGCCCTGTATGGAGTCGATTAGATTGTCTCCTATGTGGCTCAATTTCTCTCATTGTATGATTCATTGAAATGGAATGTCTCTGGAATCTTGCAACATCTCTCATGACTTTATACTCCTTTAAACATGAACAAAGCCTATACGCGTTCTGTATAATACATACTGTAAGAGGAAATTTGTATTGGAAATACATTAAAAATACTTTTCAACAAATAAATAAATAAAAATATATAACTAAAAAGTAAAAGAAGAAATATGTTTATCAATAAATAAAAAATATTCTATAAATATGTGTTATAAAATTTATATTTGGGTCGCAAATCTCTCTGCTCCACTAGAAAATATCTTTCAAAAAATAAATGTAACATAAAGAAATAAAACTGCCTGAATGAAAAACAAGTCATTAAACTTATGTCAGAAACACACTATAAATTCACCAGTGATGTCGCTAATGAACGAAGAACAACTACTTAATCCCTAGAATAACAAAACGATTCGAATATTATATTAATAAATACCTTTCACTACAAAATATCAGACTATAAAATATCTGAAATAAATATAATATAAAAAAAGTGCACGACTTGTACCCCAGTACGATTCGTCTCACTGAAAAGCCCAAAAGCAACTGTTCCGACTAGGAAACGAAGACGACTTTTTTTGCCATAAAATTTTATCGATATGCAAACATTTGAATCGATACAAAACAAATTACAGGCGCGATCGCTCAGTCTACCCCCCTTAACGCCCCCTTACGAATCACGTGACTCAAATCAACCAGTTGCTAATTTTCGTTGCATTAGCGTTGCACTGATTTTCTGACCTCCGCTAAAATCACTTTCAGTAATAAAATATAGAAATAAAAAATAAGTACTGTCACTAACGAAGGAAGAATAATTATGGATTAATCCCAAAGAACGATAAAACGATTCAAATACGTACTGACAACCTTCGCGATATTGGAATTGACTTTCGCCGCGAATTTTCGCCGCTGAAATTTTCCGAAATTAATCTGCCGCAAGTTTCAGAAGACAGCGTACAAAATAGACGACAACACTTTTAATCTAACGCATCCATCGCGTACGACGTGTAGGAGCACACAAGTTCCGCTTTAAAACGCGTCCGTCGATCGATCACCGCTCCATCTCCCCCCTCCCTCCGCCCCTTTCGAGTATTATACACCTCATAAATGATAACGAAGTTAACAAGCGAACGATAAAATGTAAAATCAAGCCCGCCGGTTTGTAAAACGATCGCCGCCGCGATAAATAAATCCCTTTGGAGATTTGGGCAGACAGAAAAGAAAGAAAGAAAGAAAGAAAGAAAGAAAGGAAAAAACTTTCGTGAAATTCCTGCATGACGCGCCGTTATCGTTAATGCAATGTTATTAATTCACGTCGTTTCACCGACGGTGAGTTTTCACCGATTCCATGCGCTGGAAACCACGGGAATCTCGATCGGAGTAATAATCGACGCTTGTGAAATTCCTCGGCGAGTTTCGCGGCGTGGAGTAAAAATTCCACGAAAAGGAGCCGGCAATTTCGTCGGTTACCGCCGAGATCGATTTATCCCAGCGAGGGATGATCGATCGTCTAATCGAAACGCCCT
>KQ435859.1:3621990-3662491 GCA_001276565.1 Melipona quadrifasciata
ATCGTCATAAAAAACGAAGAAAAAAGGAGAAGGAGAGAAAATACAGCACAAAGTGGATCGCGTCGGACGAACAAAAGCGACGAAAATATCGGAGGCGATATCCGGAAATTTCGTCCCGGTTGTCCCGGGAAACGATCGACTCGCTATCCCGGAAAATTCTCGCGACTATTGGCCGAAGGATCGGTCGTATTTTACGCTCGTTCCTCCATCTTCCGGCCGGATTATCCGGTTCTCCTCCGGAAATACGGGATCATACGTCTCCAACTGTTTATTAGTAATAACACACGGTTGCTAATTGCCACATGTGCGAAGTCGATCGAATTTTAATTAATTACTATTTCCTTGACCATCGGTGAGAATGGAGATTTTCTGAAGAGCGAAGAACGGGTTTATTGTCATTTCTTTCTTTCTTCTAGATTGTTATGAAAATTTATACATCCGTCTTTTGATCGTAGGGATTTTACTTTTTTTCTTTCTTTTCTTTTTTTTTTTGAGGAATTCTTGAATGTAATTTTCCAAAAAGTAGAGAACGCGAAGAAATTCGTTTCAAATTCTTTTTTCTTTTAGCAAACTGAATGCTGATAATGAAATCTAGTGTAGAAATATCCATCTTTTGTTTGCAGGGACTTTATGTTTTTTTCTGAGAAATTACTCTTCTTTGAAAATCGACGAAAATTTACGTCTCGAAGGACTAAGATCTTGGATGAATTTACGCAAATTTCGTTGTAACCGAGTTATGGTTTAATCTTGCCGCGTTATATCGTGTCAAAAATTTCTCAAGTTCAAGGGAACTTGTCTTTTATTACAGCATTTATCTTACTATATTATTTGTAACATTTAATAATAAAGTATATATCGTAATGCCTATTAGAAAAGTACTTGTCAATGTTTCTTAATCTGTGAAAAAATTACGAAATTCAAAGAACAGTTACCACATAATTTAAACGTATTTAATTTCGATTTTTTCCTACATTCTTAGAGATTAGTAATTAGAAATCTTTTTCCTCCGTTTCTTGTTGAAACAAGACTGAAATTAGGACACAAAATACTCGGCCACCGTAACAGAATTAAGCGCAGAGAAAATATTTAATGTTTGACAGAGAGACCAACTATGTTTGAGCCAGTTTACTTTCTTCCTTAAAAGCTAGATTGTTGAGGAATGCTGTCCACTAGCGCGTGAGACTTAAATCAACACTCGAATGGCCGAGGAAAATAATCGTAGACTCGTGAAACAACTGTACAGATTTGCTAAAAATAGCAGCAGAATCAGTTGTAAGTGTACCTTTCTCTTCAACTGTAATATACTTGGAACAAAATAATTAAATAATTAAACGCCAGAATTTCGTTAATTTACAAGAGAGAATGTTGTACCATTTAACCACAGTCATTACACTCGAATCAAAAATCTGTGAGCTGATAATCGTTACGAATAATCCAAATTCGGCCTGGCGAAGCAAAGTGCACGAATTAGAATTTTCAAACTGTATTATACAAATGAAAATTTTCAGAATGTATATGTTATGTCAGTACATGTAGGACTCCGAAGTTGCGCGATATTATTTCGAATCTGGGTATTTAGAACTGTTTCACTCGGAGCATAAATTAGACAGAGTCTGCGGCTCGTCGCGGTAAGATGTATTTACATATGAAGAGACTGATACAGCCTCGAGCGAATGAAGTATGGAAATTTCCTTTTGGAAAATGTAACTTCGCGAAATATGCGTATTTGCATGGAAATTAAAAGATAGGAATTTCGTTGGAATACGTGGGGAAATCTCTTTTCAAAGAGGAAATCGTACCGCGTCATTGCTTCGAATTGCTGCGAAGTAGAGACTTTGTGCCTGTAGAAATTACATACACAAACGGAAGGTACACAGTGCTAAGTTAATCTTGCAAAAGTTCAGAAAAAGAAATTTTCCATCTTTTTGTCACAAAGCACGTAAGCTTTTAAGAAAAATGAGAATTATCGCGCGCGTGTCGATTCTGTAAAGAAGCCGTGCTTCTCTTCCCGTGCAAGAACATGACATAATAATGTAATATAATTAGTATAATAAGATAATGATGATATACATATATTGTGTGTGTATATATATAATATGACGAATATCTTAAATTATATATAATACGTGTATATAATAAATATTTTGAAGATTTTTTTATTAAAAAAAACAAACTGTCAGCGAATATTTTTACTATTATATATAACACACACACACACACACATATATATATATTATATACTATTATATATAACATAGTCAAAATTTTTCCAATTTTAAAACACAAGACAATTGCAAGTAATCGCAGCCCATCCAACTTCAAACGCGAATTGTTCCAGTCCTACGTGCAATCGATTTAACAATAACGAGGACGAGGAATCTAAGAGGAGAGTTCCTTGAATCAAGTGGGCACGTGGCCCCGGGAAAATCAGAAAACTTCCTCCCGAGACGGGGCCAAATATCATTTCCCCTTTATCTATCCACTCGCCGACGAAGTTTCTGGTACAACGTAGCGGTGCATCATGCGATTCTTCCCCCATCCGACTTTGCTTCCCTCTTGCTAGGCTGCAACCCTCGAAGCGAGCCCATCGACCGTATGGATGCATCTCGGCCAGAGCAAGAAAACGATGCTCCTCCTTCGTTAATTATAGATGCGGCTCGGTCGATGCATCGGGCGTGTGCACAGGCCACGAGAGGCTGCGTGCGATTATCGAGATTTCCGAAGTGGTTCGAGAGGATCTTGTCGAGTTTCGTGGAGCTGGCGTTTTCTGGTTTATCCAGCAGATGCTCCGTGATTTGTTAATCCTACGTACGTCTCTCTATCTCTCTTTTTTTTTGTTTTGTTCTCATTTTATTGAAATTTGTTAGTTTTCTGGGCCGAGTAATTGAGATTTTGTGAAATTTTCCGATGAACGAATGCATCTGAACGTAGACTTTCCTCTTTTCGAATTTTGATACATTCCTTTCAATTTAGAATACTCGTTTCTCATTTCACGGAAATTTTTCGAATTCTATCGAATTTACATCTTTTTACGACACTAACATCTAGAATCTGAAAATTCACCTTGGTTTCAATTTCAAAATCTAGGGGTAGATGTTAACAGCAACAAGCAGTGGAATGGAATGAGATTAAAAATCTGGAGATCGAGCAACTTTCGCGCAAGTGTGAAATAAAATTCTCGTCACTGGCCGGGTCCGACGACACCAGCTAGAAAATTAAGAGTCACCGTTGAAACGCGAGAGCTCGGAAGAAAGCTCCCGGCGCACCCTCGTCGTCATTCGTACCCATTCCAGATGACTCCGGAGGCGAACGACAACGCGGCTTACCTGGGGAATTCCTTTGAAAGCCGCGGCGTAGAAGCGAACGCACAATCGAGAGAGAATCTGAAAATAACACGCGGCTGTTACGTCGTAAACGCGGGCCGTTCGTCGTAAACGCGGCCGCCGCGTTTCTTCCGCGGAGGCAAAAGAAGCCTTCTTCTCCTCCTCGAAGATGAATTCGAGCGAAACACACCGCGTGCTCGACGACACAAAGAGGCCGCGTATAACCCGGCTTCCGGTTAACGACACGTGCGTTGAAGCGCCGTGGAAATGCAAATGTCGCGTGCCGCGGCTGGAGAAATTTCTAGTTGCCTTTCTCGCGACTGCTTGTGATCCACCGGGAAAGGGAACGATGGGAAATGGTACGCGCATCCACGGTGTATGAAAATTCCACATCGAGTACCTGCGAGTCTACGAAAATTGAGTTAGGACGTCGTTCCACGCGAGAAAGGGATGCGTTTAAAGTGTCCATTTTGTGTTTCTCTGAGCGGAAACTGATTTTTATTTCTCGGATGTTGTTGCGAGTAAATAGATTACTGATAGTCGGGCGAATTCGTGATGTGAAATTTTGCGGTGTATTGATCGAAGAAGCGGAAAGGCAGAAAGTTGATCTGTTAAGTAACAACTAAATTTGTAACAAACAGACACTAGTTTGTAGATTACCCTGTGTGTTAACAAATGACAAATTAACGATGGAAAAATTATTGCTGTCAACGCGAAAGATCGGTTATTTAAAATTTTGATTTTTAGCAGTGAAGTTGAAAATGTTTAAACACCACGAGAAAGTTTCGCTGGTAATTAACTAGATCTGTAATTCGTTGATCCGTGAGACTTTGGAGTTAATTTTTTGTATTTGCGAATCTGACTTAATTTCTCAAAAAAATTCGAGTTCAGCTGAAAAATCGCAGGCAACGAGTCGTGAGAAATTTTGAATTCTCGCTTTTTCAGAAAAATTTAAAGAGAAATTATATCCGCGAAATAATTTCTCTTTAAATTTTATAACACGAAATATCAAGTGAAACGGAACATACATTTCTCGAATATCAAATACCAAAAATTCATCGTTCAAAACACCACTTTCGCCACATTTTTAATCCATCTAAATTCCGAGCGATTCCTTATTTCTCGGATAAATTCACGGTTAAACGTTCACCGCCGCTGATTAACGAATCTTTCTGCGGGCGAAGCTAGAATTAAAAAGCGCGACACAGGGCGTGTTTTAAATGAATAATACCGCGTAACGCGCTATTTCCTCTATTTCAAGTTTCATCTCGTTAAGAAAGCCCCGTGATTATATGGCGGATTATTTTTCAAGTCTTATTCTCTTTGGGACAGACGGACAGAGTCGGAAACATCCTCTTTGAGAGCGTTCTTCTTCCTGTCTCCCGGATGAGCGACACATATTTTGCCAGCGGAGGATGAATTTGTCGCGAGAACGGCCGGGGAGCCGCTCGATGACGGTCTACTCGGTGGAAAAGAGAATTTTTGAAACGTGACGGGAGAGTCTATCAGACGGAGAATCCAGAGGAAATTTCTCATCTAATGTCTCCTTTTACCCTGAATGAATACGTAACGGTCGATCGGACGAGCCTTCTCTCTCTCTTTCAAATCGCACGACGTTTTAATTCAGAATTCCACTCCTTAGAATTTAAAGACGTGCATCTTTGCACGATGAATTTAACATATTGCACTTCGAAACTTTAACATATTTCCTTTTTTTTTTTTTAAATTTGAAATTACCGTCTTCTTTCGGAATATCTAATTCCTCTGCGAAATTTGGGATCCCGTGGCACGCGAAATTTTCTTCGGGATTCTTTCTTAGAACGTTCTCTCCTCTTTTGGAATTTAAAGTTTAAAATATCTTGGAACGTAGAGCTTCTTCTCTTGAAATTTTCGCGCACATTTCGTTTGAATTTGGAACGCTGGTTTTCATCGATTTATAAAATTTCAACTTTTCTTCAGAAAATGTTTTCTCGTTTAATGTCACTTTTTATTCCCAGTCTCGTTTCGAATTTTGTTTTGACGATCAATGTTAACGAGAGAGCAGAACTTTGATCGAGACGAACGAGAGTTAATTTTAATTCGTATTTTCGTCGAATCAGACAATATTCGCCGCTTTCATTAGCAAACAGTTACCGAAACGAACGAAATTATTTTTAACGAGAGCGATCTTTACTCGTTTCGTCGTTTACTAAATGTTACAACAAACAATTTACTTTGTATATTTTCGTGTTCTTTTCTCAGAAACATCCTATAATTATTCTCCAGTCTAAAACAAACGAGAAAATAGCTGCACACAGTCTGTAATTAATTCAATATTTTCGTAGCTACCGTTTTCCTTTTTAAAAGCAGCCAGCTACTAAGAAATCATTAAGAAGCTCCTTTCTAATTATCGCCGAGCCCGGCCAAGCTCAGATTCAGTCGTAATTAATAGAGAAACGTCGCAGATTACCAGACGAATCCTAAGTCCCCTTAAAATCCTCGCGAAATTGATGCTCTTTTTCGATTAACTCCGCCACGATCCTCGAAATCCTTATATTTCAATCTTAGTTCCATCTCGGGAAGCGAAAATGGAACTTTTAATGCTTTCAAAAAAAATATTTAACGCGGAGAAGAATTCTCCTGCGTTTTGTTCAAACTTGGGGTATTTTCTCAAGATTGTTGGACGTAATTATACGAAAATGTATTTTCACCTCGAGCCCGTACAATATATTTCAATTACTGACACCTAAGTCAGTAAAAAGAAGGAGTGACAATTACTCTCAACTGCGACGTTGTTCCACGTAAAATCGTGTTATTCGTTAAATCTCGAACAACGCGTTCTTGGTTTATTTAGCGCAAAATGTATTTTCTTCTCTCGTGTTCGTAAAACGCAATTGGAACGAAACTCCGCGGTGATACATCTGTAGCGGCCTAGGATTCCTCAACTACGAGTTTCGAACACTGACTAGCACAAGCCGCAAGTAGCTGCGCGCCTACCGATCTACGTTAAGCAAACAGTGTGCGGAACACCGCTAGGATGGGTGAGGGCCAGCCTTAGCGCGGGTAGTTGCAACAACAAGCGTCTGGGGTAAGGGGTCGCCTGCCATCAGCCCCACTGATGAGTCTAGGCAGAGTGACTCCGAGACGAAACGCATAAACGCAATTCTCTCCCTCTTTCTCACGACCCCAAAGACCAATTCGTCCTTCCATCTCTCTTCCTAATACGACACATCGTTGGAACAAAAATAACCCACCGCATAAATAAAACACCATTGGGATACGTTGTTATCCCAACAACGCGACAAAAGAAAGAAACAGCTTTTCACTCCGTTTTCATTCCGTCGTAACAATAATCCAAGGGGAAAGATTAGCCAATCGCTTGCGAGAAATACAATGCCGGGTTCCAACGTTTAACGTCGGGGAAAAACTACAAATGGGTCGAGAATGATCGAAAGAGCCGCGCGCTGCGGGGTGCAAATTACGCAGCGTTTCCCGCCGGATTTCAAGCGACTGCCTTTCTCTCCGCGCAGGTTCGTCAAGACGTCTCCGCGTGCGTTTCACGTTCATTAATTACTCGGCCGCTTTTGTTCCAGCGGAAGTTCGTCGCGCGGAACGGATCTTAATCACCCCTTCGCGACGCCGAGGCCGTGAATAATAAACGCGTCGTCGCGCGGCAAGATAAACTGGCTTTCACCTTTCTTACCCATCCTCCCCTCTCACCTGCGCGTTTTTCCTTTTTCATCGTCTTCGCGTCGCCGCATCGCGCGCTGACAATGGCTCGGGTTTTCTGGCGGCCTGCTAATCCAATTTGCCCCTCGCCGACCCTCCCGCGAGAAACTTCGAAACCCGGGTTAACACCGTGTTGCACCAACGATTTATGAACGTGTCACGGTGACAGTGAAACGTAAACAAGCGTGTGTGGTACACGTGCGGCGCGAGGTTTGGGGGTGAGAGAAGCTGACCAGCAAAACGTGCAACGAGACAGCGTGTATAACGAGTTCATCCGGCGTGGCTTCTTCTTTTTTGTTCAATTCTTTTCAGGAATGAAAGGATTTGCGGGATCGTTTGGTCATCTTTGTTATTAACTGTTCGTGGTCTTTTTTCCTTCTTCGAACGATGCAGCCGACAGACGGAGAGAAACGATATTTAACAGCAGTTGTAAATTTGCAATATTCTGTGTCATTCTATGATTCCAAGGAAATTGTATAATACATTTGAGTACGCGTGTGATGATACGATTATGCGTATTGATAAACGATCATAATTGCTGATGTTACAAATCATACACACATGATATTTATAAAATAATTGTATACATCTATATCATGTATCACGTAGATATCATTTTCATGATAATTATGCAGAAATATGAGAATGTGTGTTGAACGATTGAAAAATAATACTCACATCTACGAGCATCGTCAAATTCTTATTATCATCAACAGATATTTATTCCGTAAAGTACGTTGATAACGCAAAATCCGGTCAAACTGTTCCTCGCTTCTTGATTCTAAATGAATTCAAGCTAGCCTTAATAATCCCCCCATTACGCGAAGCAAGCTGGAAGGGTATTTCTCCGGGGCGGTGCAACTAGTCCAACTATTTTCCATCGTCGTTCCTGATCCCATAACCGAGCCTCCTATTTTCCCATCAGCGGCATTTTGTGGCTTCTAATGGCTATAATTAACGCGGGATTACGCGATCCTCGTGAGATTGTACACACTGCTTTGCCACGAATCACCGACGGCTCGATCGATATTCCGCTTCCGATTCAGACGGAAGAGTTACACGGCCGATCACAAACGACTCTTCCTCTCTCTGTCTCTGTCTCTCTCTCTCTCTGTTTTTCTCTTTCTCGCCCTCGAAGGCTTACGCCAATTTCGAGATACACACGCGCCGCTGGGATATTGGAACGCCGCTAATATAACGACCAGACGCCGTGCACACGCTTTGGAGAACGTGCTCTCGCGGCTCCCAACGGAGGATCAGGTGCATCTATGGAGAAATCGAAGACGGCGTGGGCGTTTCGCAAGGCTGGCGTTCGATTTAATCGAATTTGCTTCGGATGAGGGGCGCTGGCAGGGCTGGATAAAGTTGTACAATTAAAATAAAATAAAATAAAATGGGCGATTCGTTCAACTTCTCGCGCCCTCTCTACTTCTGGAGTTGAGTTGAACCAGTTGTGCGTATTAATAAACTTTGCTTTTTCATTTTTCTTCCTTGTTTTCTTTTTTGCCTCTCTTTTTCTTCCTATTTGGCCATTTCTGTGTTTATTTTATAACATTTTTTGTTTTAATTCACTTTTGGCATTTCGTCTCTGTCGTTTGTACTATTATAGAGGGGGATTTGGTCTGACTTAGTGTTAAAATCAATATTGGCGTAAATCAAATCTCGATTTAGCGAGACTGAAACTATCGACGATTAAAATATAAAATTTGTGCTACAAATACTACATTGCGTGGAATACAAAATAAAAAATACAAGCTTTTATCGAAGATTATTGACATCTTTAAATACATGAAAAGTTAGAAATTTTTAGGAGTGGAAATTAATTTGATGATTCCTTTTTATCATTCATTCATTGAAAATTGACAAAAAAAAAAATAATCTTTATTAGAACCTAGATGGCTTCGTGCAAAATTTCAAAATGGCAATAAAACATTTGACTGTAAAGAGGATTTACAATTGACCGAACGATTGCAAAAGTCCGGAATTCATTTCTGCACCTAACGCGTTGAACGAATATGTCAAGACTACGTCGAAACGTGGACGATTACGCGTATCGTTCGAAAATAAATAAAAGGAAAGGAAAGGAAAGGAACAAGAGAGGGCGTAGAAGAAACGTAAGAAGCGGAATGGAGATGCAGCAGGAGGTGTGAGGAATTTCATTTTATCCTATCAGCGTCCGTGGAAGAACGCAGTAATGGTCAGCGAGCCAGCACACCACATTTAAGAATTTATCTTATTGCACCTCGAGTGCGAACCGTCGTAATCACGCGAAAATTATGCAACGTGTTTCTCGGGACGTATTCATTCGACTTGAAATTTTTCTTGGTTAATCAACACGTTACCAAGAGAGCTTTAAATTCGAAACAGAGGTACAAATATTACTCAACAATTTGGACACTCAGCGAAATGGTATTTTCCAATGAAAAAATCTGACATCTCCATAGTTTGAGACTTTTAAAGTGCCAACTTCTTTGTCTTACTGTCTTTATTTCTTTCTTAAATAAAATTGACGCAACATTAAGATTCCGGAGAAGCGTGTCGAGCATTTTCAAGCTTCTTTTCCTTCTTCAGAATCTCCAGAATACTTTCTCCCTAATGAAGCAAATTTACTTTATAATTGTGCAACCTGTTTCTCCCGAAACAAAAGTATCTTAACAAATATTTTTCGTTAAATCCTTCTCTCGCCAAATACTCTCTTACCGCCTTTCTAAGTTATAATGGCTGAAGCGGCAATACAAATGCATACGTATAACAATATTTACTTATTTTATAACTGCACAACTTACTTTCTACGCTCGAATTATTCTGTCAAAAAATTGAAACTAAAAAATTTAAGTAAACCTCGTCAAGATGCAATGTCACAAAAATCTCAAACCAAGACCACCCTGAATTCTGCCATTCACCTCTCGACATATTGAATTTTTTTCGCAACCTCCCGAAAACCCTCGGTTCCCTTCAAGACAGCGTAAGTTGCACAACGAGTCGCCGAAATAGACGAAAATACGGAGAAGGGAATAAAAAAAGATGGCGAAGCAGGGTAATTTATCTCCTCGGCCGCGGAAATTTACGAGACCGAAATGGCGGTTTCGCGAAATCTTAGAACAATGTTAGACATTGGGATTATTTCGCTCGTTTCCACGCGGTGCCGTCGTGTTCGTGCGTCATAACGTTTGCACGTCTCGGTGAAGTTAGCGAACAAGGTTTGAACACAGAGAGTGCAGCCAGTCAGAAGAGTGTGAATCAGATTCGTTTCGTCGATCACACGTCAGGACGTAATTCGACGCTGATTCATCGTGTGCGGCTCGTTGATTCTGAGATATTTGTGTGATATGTACGTATAATTACATTGTTGAACAAGTCGAAAACGGAGAGGAACAATGACGACTTTCATCGGAAACTGGAGCTTGCAACGCCGATTAGCTTACTAAGTAATCTTGGATCAATGATATACGAATCTCGGGGAAAGTTCCAAAGGGCAAACATCCACAGAATATCAGAAATATCTAAAGTAGAGCGCTTGTTTTAATATTTATGTATCACAGAGGAATTGGAATTTCATGCTTGATAATAACCTATTTTTGAATGATCTATTTCTCAACGTCCAATTGTACGATCTATTTTCTATTCAGTCAGCTTCTTACGTAATTGCATAAAATATATGTACACACGCACATATTGCAACTGGAAATTATAAAATGTTTCAATTGATGTGAAGAATTTTAAAAATAATTAAATACACGACACTCTAAATAAAGAAGTAAATGTTTCAAGATAAATAATTAAAATTAAGATATTAAGATGTTAAATTTTTCCCAAAATGAAATCGAATTTATTATCTGTAATGATGTCACTCGAGGATTTTCCAACATCGCGAGAGATCACACGATTTTCCTACGTGGTTTCACTCGATAATCCGTGTCTCACATTATAACGTATGTACATTTACGCACGTCGATCAAGCCAGAAACCGAAAATTTCCTCGTCGTTACGCTACAAACAAGCATCAAAGGGCTATACAAATGATCGAATGTCGGATTAAGCGGAGGAATTCGTCTCGCTGCGAACGTTGCATAAATCGCCAATCGGCTCGTCGTGTGAATAGGAAATGGCACTTACGCTACGTTTGAAATAACGAAAAAAATATCGCGGTAGAAATATCGTTGCCATCGACTTTTAGTACAAAAATCGACATGACAGCTAAAATCGCGTGAAAACAGTGCTTCCTGCTCTCTCTTTCAGGAAATTTTATAAGCGACTCGTTGCTTGAAAATCTTTGATTTTAGAATATTTAAATTCAACTTGATTTTCATCTCGGGAAGTTAAGATTCTTCTCGATCAATTTCCAGCGTCGAGTTTAATTTTTTAACTTTAAGATATATATACGGTAAAATAACAATTATAGATATTGCATACGTAATATAATTACAACAGATGTTTTTCTCTAAATGGCAACGTACCTGCTAGAATAATTCAACTCAACAAAAATTATAACCAACGAGTCCTAAAACGTTCTAGACATTTCTTGAAAAATGAAGGCGCGATGTTTCAAAATTTACAAGTCGGAGTTCTTTCGAAATCTCGCTATTTGCGTTGCAATTTTCCTGTTGCAACTACTTTACATTTGGCGCGTTCCTGTTTTCAAAATAAAATCTTTCCAAATACTCGGAGGAAGGGCGCTATCTCGCTGAATGCGCGGTGAAATCACGCGAAACGCGCGATACAGAACTGCTAGCCCAGAAGAAGACTTTCCACCCTCGAACCATCCCTGCGAGATCGCCGTAACAGCCCTGCTTTCTTGCCAAGCTGAACCATTACCGCGTAAATTGTCCCATCTTCCCATACTCCTTTGCATACAGCGTTCGCCTGCAAAAACTGACAAACGCTTGGCAGCGTGAGTGCGAAAGACGCGTCAAATTGCCAGACAAAATCTACGGTTCTAGTGTTCTTCACGCCAAGAACCTCCACTGTCGAATCGTAGACGTTAACTCGATTGCAACTCGTAACCGGTAAATTCGCGAGCGCGGCGAGAATTTTTCCAGGCTCGAATAAACAAAAATTAATCTGTTAATTGGAAAACGCGAGTTAAGAGAGCAGAAGGATTAGTTTGAGAGCGAAAAATTAGTGCTTCAATCAAGGAGAAACTTACAATTTACAAGATCTTTATTACGCAAGTTTTGGAAAATAGTTGTGTATCTTTTTGGGGGGAAAATAATTAAAACTTTTTTTAGACGTTTCTATGATATGGAAACATTTCTGCGATACAACAGGTAAAGTAAAACTTTTTATTTAAAAAGAGTATAATTTTCATAAAAATTAATATCTTTTAAAGATCTGAAAACTCTTTGGCGAGAAAAATGAGAAATTGTTCAAACGGAATATTTAAGAATTAAGAAATTTCAAATAATTCCAATTTAAATATCGCGTGAAATTTTTGGACTCTTGATACAAGGTATAAGCGCTACGTAGGTTAATGAAACAAAGGATTGAAGTATTTTATATATTATTCCGTAGTCTGTCCTTTCTATACATTTTATACAGCTCACGATGAAACTCGCGGTGCGTTTATCTAGAGATCGTGGATATTTAGGAATTTATACGCAATAAATATGCATAACTGAATAAAAATTTGTTCCATCTCTACGAAACAAATATAGCGACTGTGCGACTTTATTAATAAAAATTTCTAAAAAGTGACTCTGACTCGTTTAAAATTTTCATAAACGCACAAACCCCAATAAATCAATATTTTCTACGCTATATCGTCGGAAATTTTTCGCGATGTATTTTCCATACATCTTGTCGCGAAATTTACGAAAAAATCGTCACGATCGTTTAACCATCGTGATTAACTCGTATCAACTGCGAGAAAATCCAGCTTTTTATCACTGACGAAGAACAGAAAAAAAGAAAAAAAAAAAACGAGATGAGTAATGCAAACTCAATGGAAAAATTTTGATGAAGCAGACTGATGCAATATTGCCATGGCTACCGGCGAATATTGGAAAAGAGGGATATATGAACCTGTTTCGTATATCTCTTTTTTTCGCGAGACGATAATTTTCCAGAAATTAACGCGTAAAAATTGATCGGGACTAACGAGCGATTAGCTCAAAAGTACGTTGCGTACTTCGACCTTTGATCCTAATTTAATTATCTTAAAATTATCTCTCGGAATTACTGAGAATTTTTTAACAATTATGTATAACTATACATCTTTCCCAATATAATATTTTCTAAGTAAAATAATTTTCTACCAAATTTTATTCCATTTTTAAAATTGTGTTCTCGCATAGAAACTCGCAGTCCGCTAATATGTTATTATCAGATTCTAAGTTCGAGAATATACCATGTGTAGACTAATGAATTCTTCAGCTAGGCTCCACGAATAATAAGGACGTCAAACATTATGAATTCTCGTAGTAGGATTAGTCGTATCAAGGATCACAATCCCCAAGACGGTACCAAGATTTGCTTTTCATCGAAGAATCCGTGAATTATGAAAGGTTTTGTTCCTGATCCCGAGACACCGAGTGTTTTGCCCCTGAGAAAGTTACCTGAAAGATGATATCGCGTGCTCGCGTAATTTGCGTGGAAATGCAGTTCGGGGATACAATTTAACGCTTCAGCGATACGTCCCGTGTATTTTGGAACGCAATTACACATTTCCTGCGTTCAAATTCTGCAAATCTACGTGCGCCGAGAATTAACCCTTTTTCATTTTGCTCACGTTGTTTTACGAACTTTGACTGTACAATACAGAATATAAAGTGTCAGTATAATATAAAAATATATCGAGAAGTTTTTAATTAATTTTCCTTTTTTTCTTTCTCCCCGACATTTCTTCCTCCCCGTAACATCAAAATTGTATTTATTTCGTGACAGTGTCAAAACGGTTATTATTAGTGTTTATTTTTCATTTTTAACTACGATTCCAATCTATCGTAGTTAAAAAATTTTCTCCTTGAATCAGTCAACTTACTTGTCAAATTACTTGATCCTCGCCAATTGAATAACGTGATACTAAAATTCTGATTGTAATTGCTGGGTAATACAAAATATCCTCATTGGTCTTCGAAACAGAACAATAAAATTATTCGAAACCACTCTGTCAAGATTAATCCCAAACACATAATGTTCCCCCCATTTTTACGCAACACTCGAAACAACAAAAATTTCTGCCATTCTCGAAGAAAAAGGAACGCCAATTTGTCAACTCCAAAATCCTCGATACTGTAAAACCAAGAGTCTCAGAGTGAAACCACGTCCTAATACCTTCGCTTCTGGCGTTCGGTCCTCGTCTCTTTGAATCAACGTCAAATTACCAGGTAATTTGCGTCGCGCGAATCAACCAACATCCTACCCAAGTGAAATCCAACTGAAATCCCGGCAGGATGCTACCCGAGGGAAGGATCGTTGCTTTGACTTTCGCCGGAGGCGCGTTAATTAAGCGGGCAAAAGACGCGCTCGAGTGGCGTTATCGAGGTGCACGGGGGTTCGCGCGCGTCTCCCACGCGAACAATAAACCACGATAGAACAGACCCGGCCCGAAGACAGTGTATCGCGGTTGTTGTACGCTGTTATTTCCCCGGTACCATATTGATTCCGGCGAGTTCACAATTATGCAAGCCCGGTCTTCCTCTCGACAACGAGGCTTTCTCTCACTTCAGGTCGGTACCCCTCCTGTATCACGGCTAGCTCGCTAGCTCGTCGCTTTTGTGGTCACGACTTCAACGACGTGACGCTCGATTCCAGTTTTCGAGCTGTTCCCCTCTCTATGAATATACATCACTCGGAGGGATGAATTTTCCGGCGAGATACACCGACGGACGCGCATCGTCTAATCACGCAGCTAGCCTTGCTCGCGCTGTAAAGCGAGCTGTAACCGAGTAATTACGATTGCCGTTTGCATGATTAACCGCGTCTTGCCACGGTCTTGTGCCGAGCGTCGTAAAGTCGCCTCTTGACGTTTCACTTTGTAATTCTTTTCGCTGTTAATCTAGAATTACCCGAGGACCTTTGACACTAGAACTGGTATGTTTTCGGAGACTCGAATGATCTTTAATAAAATATATAAACAGAAGCTTGTGCTCCTTGTTGTGTTGCAAATCTTTTCATTTTCATTTCGCTACAAATTTTACAATTCAATTGTTAGGTGAAACTAGTGTTGAGAGAAGCAAGTTTCACAATTGCAACAGTATATTGTTGCTCGCACGATTTGTGTGTTTTACAACGAGAGATCGTCAAAGGAGGAGAATCTTTGTTACTTTTTGGACACCTTGAGATTTGCAGTAAAATTTAATACATTGACACTTTTGTTGTCTACGTAATACTCAGAGTCGTTAAAATAGGATAAATTTCTATCGTCCAACTGATTTTTAGAGTCATTACAATAAGATAAATTTCACTGATTAGAAAATGCGAAAATGACTTGGACGATTTGAATAAAATACAGATACATAAAACTTACGTTGCAATTAATGCGCGTCGATGAATTAAATTTTACCACGACTTTTCCTACTGTCTCAAGTTGTTTAACCAATCGTTCAACCAACGAGTCTTAAAGTATTTCATAAAAATTGAAGGTGAAAAAAATTAGAATGATCTTCATTTAATTTAATGCATCGTTGCGATGCATCGATGTATATTGAACGAACTTCAGTATTTGTAGGTCAGCGTGTACCGATCGGCGGTTGTGGCTCGGTTCCGAGTGCTTCCGGTTTCGAAAGATACGAAGAAGATGGATAGGAAAGTCGGTAAAAGGAAAATAATAACGGAAGTTTGTAGCGAGGTAAGTATGGAGTTTAGAAGGCCTGTTGTGGTAAACTATGAAACAGAATCTTTGCGAATAGGGCAAAGATTATAAAGAATAACAATATTCGTGTAAGACTTGAATTTTAATGGAGTTAAAAATTCTGTTCTCGTTTCACACGGGATAAATGTTGCGTATAGTCCGTAATGAACAACAAGCACCCGTTTAAGTATCTATCTGTATATAAACTTGCTGGCGAAAGTATTCGAAACACAGTGTTGGAAACTTCCTACGAATACATTGCGTGTGTCACGTACATTTTAAAATTTCATTAACACTGTGGAAGTATCGAAAATGTATTAGATATGATGAAAATTAATGTACATTTCGCAGAAACAACAAAAACATTTCAACAATCACAAGTAGAACCACCTTTGACATTATTTACTTTATGTTTTCCAGATATTGATCAGATGCTTGAAATTTTTAGTTTGATCGACTTAGCTTTAAAAAAATATGATACATGTAATTTACGCTACGATATTTTGTACATTCTCAGGTTAATTCCAAACCAATAAAGTCGTAGTAGTCGCTAAATAACTCTCGTTCAAGCGTTCAATCAAATTCCAAAATATTTTACTCGACACGCAAAGTTCCTTTCAAGCTTCTCAAATACTCTCTTTCATATATCTACCATACTAGAGACCAAAAAAAAAAAAAAAAAAGAAGGGGGAAGAAAGAAAAGAAGAAAAATCAATCGTGATGGAGGAAATCGAAGAACTCGTTCCACCTTTCCTCTTATAGTTTTCATTATCACCTCTATCCGCGCAAAACAACCAGCCACTCCAATAAGCCAGAAAACTCGCGCAAACCCGATAACGAGATCTACTTGCCGAGTTTCATTAAATCCGGCCGTATCCGAAATCTAGTACGCACCAACGAATCGGGCTTCATTCCCGAATGCGATCGCTACGTGTTTACGGGAATCGAACCGCGCGCGAATCGATAATCCTGCTGGTGAGAGGGGCTCGCTTCTCCTCAAAAACCTTCTTGAGAAAACAAATTAATTACGACGAGTTAAATCGTCGTGCTCGCGGAAAGATACAATTTGTACCTTGCGCGAAATGAAAAACACCGGAAGATATCGTGTTGCAAAAAGAAAAGGAACAAATGACGTGTTTCAAGTTTAAATTTATAAAAAGAGAGAATGCGTCGTCCTCTCTCTCTTTCTCTCTCTCTATCTACCTTCCATCTACCTTGTCCAACGAAGCGTCCCTATGCAAATTTAATCATATTGTTTCGCGAAATGGCAACAGAGCAAGATTATCCTCGATAGCGGCGTGCAATGTTTAAGTGATGTAGCTGTTTATGAAGTGCCTTGCCAGATTTGCATATCGGTCGAGTGTGTGCGGATTACGCGTGCCTGCATCGCCTTCTGCATTCCTTGTGGCTTGCGCTCTTACCATCTTGTGAATTTGCATCCCTTAGAAGTGGAGAGAGAGAGAGAGAGAGAGAGAGAGATATTGTGTAAGTAGCAAGTACTTCCATATGAGCAGTACTTGTTATTTTCATGACCGTGTTGATAGGAAATCGTGTTTGTAGAGATACACGGGATGTTAATACTGGTTCACGATATGTTTTTGATGAAATATGGATGGTAATATTCGTGTGATGTTTTGTGCGGAATGTATCTCGCATGCAGGAACGTGTATTTGCGCCTTGTAACGGAAGCGAATGAAAATTTCATTTTTATATTTATAATTTGTAAATTGTAAGAGGTACGAAGTAATTTTACTTATTTTAGTTAGGACTGTCGTAATAGATTTATCAAATATTTCACATTTGATTTTTTAAGAAATGATAAGTAATATTTAATTTATCTAAATCTCTGTCAATTATGATCAAATTAAATCTGAAAAATATTACACTTTATAGCAAAAATACGCTTTTATTCTTCGCGATACTCTACAGCGTGTTTCACGAATTTTCTACAAATAACATTCCATTCAAGAATTGGGGAAATTATTTTTCATTGAAATATCCGACCGACAAAAGTGCCCAGAAATTATCTTCAATTCGTATTCACGAGCGTATAATGCGCAGTCACACGGCGTGATTTTATCAAACAGCCACAAATCTACAGCACAGACAGCGTCATTGTGGCGCACAACAATGTGGGGGGGCCCCATTATATTGTCAACACTGGCATTAGCTTCATCAAGTACCGATATATCTCAACACCTGTCTATTCAGTTCAACAATAATTCGTAAGTTACGATGCATATTATTAAATTTGATCCTCCATTTACCAGCGTAATTATGATTTAATATCCTGTACACACTTGCCAAGTTCCGAGATCTCCATTAATTAGCAATAAGAGGATTCAATTTATCATAAGAGTGTAGATGTGAGGACGCGAGAGTGTATAGACAAATACACAGGTACGTGTAATTCGCGCGTATACGCAAAAAGAAAATTTGAATTAATCGAAATTTCATAAATACTCAATTTCAATTATACAGGGAAATCATTTGAATTTAAATATTATCTACGTACAGTAAGATTAAGATAGATGTAAGAGGGCACAAATGTACGTGAAAAATGAATTTAAATTAGTTCGAATTACACGTGTAAATAAAATTCAATTCTACAAGTGAATTATTTGTAACAAGTTTGGATCAAAAAATTTGCGCTACAAATAAGTGAAAAGTATAGTTATAGCGCACGTGTGCTTAATAAATTGTCAAATTTAATTTTCTTGGGAATTTCTTTTCGTGAAAAAATCTTGTTATGTAACACGTTGTTATTTATGTTCGCAATACACGAACGTATGGAAAACACTGTAGAAAGGAAAGGAAAAAGGAAAAAAGGAAAGACTTTCCTACGTAAGGGAGCCTAGTTTATCACCATAGTTTATCACTATAATCTCAACCCTTCCATAATTTTCCCCTAATCGCGGGTCTGTATAGTTAGTGAGAGCTGTACGTTCGCTCCGTATCTTATCGTTTTGAATACGAATCATTAGCAAACATTACGTAATTTTAATTAAAACGTTAACGTTACAATAATGGAAAGTTGAAATGTGAAACTCACGCGAAGGAGATGTATCGAAATGTATCCAATTCAAGTTTCCAAAATTGTACTGTGTTGAATTTACAAAGTTTTACGTGTAAAACTATAAATCCATCACTTTGGTGATCCTTCTAGTTCTAACAAGAAAAACTGACAAGGAAAGAACCGAAGAAGAACTTTTGTAAGAAAGAGCACCACGATTGTTTCAAATAAATAAAATTCTAATACTGAAGATTAAACTAAATCTTAAGTCCGTTTAACGTGTTAATCGTCGCGCATTACTCGTAAAGTACCATAATTTCGAAGAACGTAATTTTAAAAAGATACAAATAACATAGAAGATACTCGATTTGATCGTTTCTTACGATTCACGTAAGAGGCAGCATCTCACGATGAGAAACAGAATCAATTCACGTTTTCGCGAAACGTACGGCCACACCTCGAGTTATTCATCGGCAAAGTTCGATAACGGCGGTAAGAAATTTAAACGAGGCGAGCTTATCGCACCGCGGTTCGCTCCTTATAGTGTTTTTCCGTGACTTATGCGAGCGTATATCGGCCGGTGATCCAGCATTTTCCCACCGAGTGTCAGTAAACCACGCTATCCGCGGAAACTTTATGAAATATCGCCTGCTCCAACTTTCCCTCATTTATACCGCTACGGTTTTCAAATATTAATCGTCTTTTTTTCTCGAAATTGATGACCTACCACCCTCGTTCCATGATGATGAGAAAATCAAATTCGAACGAGCATTTATCCCTTAAATTAAGCGTTATTAGGTCAAAGCTGTTTTAATTTCAAGTTGAATAATTAAAATTTATTTGACTTCTCAATTTATAAAAAATTAAATTAAAAATATTATTAGACTGTAATGGTAGCGAGAATTAAATTCGGAACGAGCATCTTTCAAATTCTGACTAAAATTGTATAGAATAGTTTGTTAGATAGATATTTCATTTCGTGTTTTATATTCTCCGTGACAGAGACTGATAGAAAAATCCAATTAAGTTAAAAATCTAAGACCACTAATCTTACACCGAAAATCCAATTGAGACGAATGTCTGTCGTTTTGAAAAAATTCTGTTAAACAGCGTGGAATTACTTTCAGATTTAGAAACATTGGCACTCCTTTCCTATTTAACGTATTATTGAAGAAATATTGCAAATTAAAATATGTTATTTGCACGACTAACTAACTAATGTTCAATGAATGATATTCTATAATTGATAAATTTTCATATCTAGTTTTAGTCCTTAATTTTCGAATAAACCAAACTGAATTGTCCTAATTTATTCTTTGTAAAAAAGTTCTAAACACTGTCTAATTTTGAGAATTAACTATGAATTAGTCGACGAAAGAGTTTCTAGATATTTAAAAGTGGGAAATTTGTGTCAAATGACGTGAGAGATTGATCATGAAACTTCTACATGTAATTTTACATTTACACTCACCTATTTTGGAGACGAAATGTTTACTAGAGGAACTTCCGCTGTCAATTGTATTTGTCAATCTGCAACAAAAATGAATCCACAATTTAACGACAAGAAATTATTTGATTTAAAGAACAAAGTTATTCGCACAAAATTATTTTATTTAAAAAACACTGACGAGTAAATTTTATAATATTCAATCTCTAAATCCTTTAGCACATAATAATTTTGTAATGACAATTCTTAACGATAGAAATTTGCATGTATATCCACGATTCAATAATATAAAGCTTGTATCTTATTATATGTATTAGGATTGATAAATTATTGCTATTGAAATTTATAGTTCCAATATTAATAAAACAGAAACAAAATGAAAAATAATAGCTCACATCCGACTACTTGGAATGAAAAACGGAATTCTATGAGCAAATATGAATCAACGAAGTCAAATAATAATAAATAAATTGAAAGCCTATAAAAATAATAATATAACAATATGTAATATGATACTACACTAAATATAATGGTGTGTTACTATCTTTTAGATAGTGTTTCTAATTAACATGATATAGCCAAACTAGAATTTCAGGGAATTCAACGCTTCACCAAAATTAACGTACAATATAGCATTGCAAAATAAAATAAAACAAAACATATAAAATATAAAACAGAAAATATAAAATAAATATAAATTCCCAGAGGTTCACAAAAAATGTAACGCTATAACAAAGTGTATCCAATTCCCTCTACAACTATAATTCTTCCACCTAATTAACGAAATTTGAAAATTCCGCCAGATACTCGGAAATGCTTGGTTTTTCTGTTTTACTAAGCAACGCGAAGAAAAACCAAGGAAGAGAGAGAGAGAGAGAGAGAGATCGTTACCGTGGGGTGTCGCGCGAGCAAAGGACACTGGTACCTTAATCGCCGCTACAAAGTGCGGATTTCAATCGACAGAGAGAAGGTACGTATACACACCCACGACGCTGCGCCGCACCTAATTGGTTCCGATCGATCCCGACCCTCGTACTAATTAGTAACGACGAGTTGTTAACGAGCTCGCACCGTCGTTTGGCTACAGAGGAGCGTCAGACGCGGGCGGCGCGCACGGCAACGGCCGGAGGAAAGCGACGAGGGAAAAGAAGGAAATGCGCGCCCGGCTCTCGGACGGAAGCGAGTGTGTCGCGCCTCGGGCGAGAAGAAGATTCCGCGGAACGATTCGCGTGGCTCGAACAAGCGTCTCTTCTTCTCCTTTCCTTCTTCTTCTCTCCCCCCCCCTCCTCCCTCCCTCTTTTTACTCCTTTCATCCGCTCTGTGATGTTCCGCGGAGAGGAAAGTTTAGAGGGAGAAATTACGAGTGATTTGCAATTTCTTTTTTCTAACGTTCCGTTTTCGTTTTCTTACTCTTCTGTGAGGAGAGTTTTTTGACAGGTTTTCTTTTCTGCACAAGAGTCTCCTTTCGTGCCTGTACGTTTATGTCGCGAACGTTTGTTTCGTTGACGGCGATTCATGACTTCGATTCTCTTCGAATTCTATTTTGTACGTTTTCAGAAACTGCAACAAAGGGGGAGAAGAATGGAAGAAGAGTTTTTTCAAATTTTTTGCAAAAATTTTGCTTTCGTTTTGCGTTTTTAACCCCCGCGTGGACAAAGGAAAATTTTTAAATGAATTTGTCGGGATAGAGAGGGTGATTCGAACATTTTTTTTTTTCTCTGTTTGAATGTTTGAAATTTTCCGTTTTTTCCTTTTATTTCTGCATAGGTGAAAAAACAGATTTGTTCGCTTGGTCGCAATTTTCTGCAAGTCAAATCTGTCGCAAAAAATTTCCCTTCGTGCTTCGTACCTCCGTATTTAGCATTTCTGCGTAAGTGGAAGAGAAATTGTGCGAAATGGAAAATCTGTCTGCAACTTTCCTTACTTACTTAATTTTTTACTTCTTTTATTTTTCGCATCTTTTACTCTCGATTCTTCTTCCTAAACAACACTACACGCTTTGCGAGATTTTAAGAGATTAATAAAACATCAAAAATTCGATTTCTTTTCTCGATTTAACAACAAATCAAACTTCTGATTTATTACCGCTAGAGAACTTGAATCGCCTACCAGCTATTGCACTCACTCGCCCCTTTAAATATCCATCGCAACAACATTGTCGTATCTTGAATAAAAGATGAGGTGTTGATGTCTTGAAAGGTGCTCGTTATCCAACCATTTCTACCCTAATATCTTCACATGAAGAAGGGTGAAAGAAATCGATATATGCAGGGAAAAAACGCACGTCAATCAAAGTAAGGAGGTGATTTTTACAGAGTTTTTACTGTGCCGTTACACGCGCAAGAGAAAAAAAAAAATATATATTTTCAGTTCAAGGAAGCCGAGCTTTCTCGAACCATTCGGTGCTTCTAATGCTCCACCAAAGAATGACTCACGACTTGTCCAGGACTGCGTGACCGCGGTTGTACACACAATGGAGTGCAATTTTTCACGAGAAATATAATATAAACGAGTGAATGCTGGAACGTATCTTACGTATCTGACTTATTGCTTCAGGCTGCAGTAATGCATTCGTCAAGTGTAATTATTGTACGTTCTTCGTTGAATTTTCTTTCTTTAATGTACAGGTATACTTGGTGTAATTTAGAGCAGACGATTAATTTTAAGATCACCGCTAAAAAAGAAATTGAGATTTAATCGGACTTTCGCTAATAATATATTCCATTTTGAATGTGTCGTATGTATACTGCATAAATTTCACAAGTTGTATTCTGAGATGTGTGAGCAGTTTTGCAGTCAATAATATTGTAAATTAACATTGCAATGATTTCTACAATTGCTTCTCTTTTTTTTTACATTTTATGTAACTTTATTCTTCTGAGATCAGATTCGCGCGTAATACCAAACATATGTGAAATATCTAAATTTTTGTTGACTTAGAAATTATATTACTTCGTGTGTCTGAATAATTTTTGTTAATTAACTTGAATTAAAAGAAAGTTTATTTTAAATAGTTTCGATGGAAAAAGAAGAAGATGAAGGAAGGCTTGTAACGAGAAAAGGAGGTCAATCCGATCGCTGGCAACATAATTTCTATTAAGGTCGATGTCTTGCTGAATAATTAATACCAGGCTATTTTCTCAGTGCTGACACGTAGATCACAGTCTAACGTACCTTCGAGATTTTAAGTCTCGATTAAAGGGGACACACGACAAAGTACACCAAGAAGTTTAAGTTTGTTCAATGTGCAAGTGTCCCAGGCCAACGTAGAAATTGTTTTAGTACGAATTTATTTTTCATAGATGTGAAAAAAATTGCATCTTTTTGATGAAGAAACGCCATTAAGATAATACACTCCATGGTATATTGTCTGTTTCGGGAATCGTTGCTACCATTTTCCGATCTATCGGTAATTTAAAGGGCCGTGGCACAGATATTTGTTTCGCTAATTGCGAGCAAGTAATTACCAGTCAGCGACACACTTGCCAGGATAATTCGAGGGGACGCGTTGTCCGTTTAATGCTAGCAAATGGGATCAGCCGCTTCAATTATCCTGGCGACACGAGTCGAAAAAGCTTCGCTTGCTGCTCATTATCCGGGCCCGCAGAATTAATTATTCGATGAGACATAAACCGATTAACTGACGACGAGGGAGTAACTTATCGGATTTAACAACGTTCTTTTCGAGTCGGACTGCCCGTAAAAAAATGATCGATTTCGCGATAAATGTTGGCGAAGAGAAAAACAACGATTTACACAAGTGTCTAACTCAATTATAACATTTTTTCGTCCGATTTAATTACGTTAATTGAAGTCATCGAAGAGTAAACATTACACGTGTCAGTAATTGAAATAATTTCTTGAATATGATTCAAAATTGCAAACACGGAAGTATCTTCTCGAATTGAGACGGATATATTTAAATAAAATGTTAATTCGCCCTCGAAGTTCAAATCAAATTAAATTAAATTAAATTAAAATAACTTTTGAGTGCGTTTATTTCTACGCGTTCTTCGAATTTAAACGTTCTTCATATCTTTGCCAATAAATAAGAAAGACCAAGTACGTAGAAAAAAAATTATAAATTAAACACTTTTAATCTATTCCTGTTTCCAATTTTTACTCTAGTGATAAGTTCACTTGTCATTAAATTGTCACACAATTAGCGAGAAATTAAATAAATGTTCTATTCCAAATTAAACTTTCAATTGGAATTTTATATTCCATACAAAGTGTTTTACGTTAGAAACAATAAAAGCTTCAAATTATTCTGAAACATTTTAGAATAATTTAACATTTTTATTTATTCTAACCAATGACTTGTTTTATCAAATTACCGAGCAATTCAATAAACATTTCAAATTATATTTCCAGAAGTTATAATTTTATCGATCATACGAAATGAAACGTTTTGTGCCAGAAGACGTTTCATCGTGGTCTCACAAAATATATTTTAATATATCATAAATTCGCGAATGGTACCACAAATTATCAAACGCCAAAATAAAAGGTTGAACATTTGCAAGAGAGAAAAAAACTTAGACTTTTGTCACTCGAGTTTCTTCTTTCTGCATCTAACGCGTGCAATTAATAGGAGCACTTAATTTCTTCGAGCGATAAACAACCGATGCTCGATCGAAAACTTTCGCCAGCTATTTGGCTTCGTTGCCTCAGCACGTTCGTGATTTCTCTTCTTTAAAAGCCACGAGCCTGGCTTCGTAACCGCCGCCAATGCGCCGTTTAATACTTTTTTCTCCCTCTCTCTTTCGTCCGTTTCTTCGGCGGAAATAAACGGAACACGTAATAAGAAGCTTTTCCCGTGCAGCTTGCGGCTCACACGTAGCAGTTTTTCCGCGGTCGGTGGCCGCAGTTACACGGGGATTTTGGTAATTAGCCGGAACGATATTTCACTAACTGTTACTCGAGAGGAAAGTATAATAACTGCAGCTTCGAAACTGCAGCTTCGAAATCACCGCGAACGGTTCTCCAAATCGTTTCAGTTTTCAATAACGCTCGTAAATATACCTACAGGGGATCTACAGGGTGGGCCGAAAGTTTCTTCCCACCCATTTTTTTATTTGATAAAACATCAAAGTAAGAAGAAACTAATTTTATCAATTTTAAATTAAATTCAAGTTCAAATATGACTTTTTTTTCATTATGTCATATATTGAGGTTATTTACAAGAGTTATTTCTTTAAAATGTTGTAAAATTAGTATTTGCCAAAATGTTTTCTTCCACACGCGAATTATAACACTAGATTATCTAATAAAAATTTGTTGTATCTCCTTTCTATCGTTTCAGACATTCATTGAAAATTTTTCACGACTATCTTTCATCTTTTCGTACATTGCGTCTAACCATCTTTGAAATCGTTGAAACTTTCAGTAACATTCGCGAGCATCCCGAAATTTATCTGTTTAAAATTTATTCTCTGAATTGTTTGCGATCTAATTGAAAAGCCTCTTGATGGGTAATTTTTGTCTTTTACGTGTTGCATTTAACGACTGTTGAAATCTTCGAAAACTCTCAATGACAATCGAAAAGCGTGTATTGAAAATTCTCTCAGGATCAATCGTTCGCGATCTAATTGAAAAAAGTTCCGACTTATATTGTACATAATATCACGTCTCCGCGAGAAACACAAGTTTCCAATTAAAAAATGTACAATAACGTCCAAATATTGCGACGGTAATAAAATTTTAATATTTTGTACGTAACGTGCATTCTGTATTTGCATCTGCAGTGTGTATCAATCATCATTACTAATCGATAATAATAAAAAAAAAAAGAAATTCCATTTTAAACGACTCAACTATCATTTATAGAAAAAAAAACAAACAAAAACGAATTATTCAATAACGATGTATTTTTTAAAAAAAGAGGTATAAGCTTTGATGATTCGAGAAGAAAAGCAGACTCGTTGATAATTAATTATTAACAAGCAATGCAAAGCGATATTATTCGAAACAAGTTAACTGTTCGCTTATAAAAATTGAAACACGCGAGCATCTCCATATAATAATAACTTGATCAGCAAGAGCGCGAAAAATGACTGCCGGATTTATAAAATGGACATGACTGGGTCTCACGACCGAGAGGAAGAGGTAACAGAGCAATGGATTCTGGACGACCGACAATTTCCCGTGGACGTTCGTCAGCCTCGAGAATAATTGCTGTCAAGTAAAAGGGGCGCCATGTTAAACTATATCTCGTCGAAACAACCGCAATTAAGGTCGAGCGACCCTCGAAACGGCCCTAATGGCTCGCATTACACCGTGTAGGTTACACGATCGTGTAAAACGTCACCGCGAGTTCTGCACAATGACCTACATCGGATCCACAATTTTTTAAATGTCTCATCGTTATTGACGTCTATCGAGTTTCAGAATGTACCGCGTTACCTAGCAATAATTTAATTTGCAATAAGATTTCCGCATGGGAAGATTCAATGTTTAACGTGGAAAGAAATACGTTTGAAGATTCAAAAACGTGTAAGTATATTCGAGAAATATTCATCTGCAAATTGAAGAAACTGCACGACTTGTATCCCAGTGTGACTCGTCTTACTGAAAGGCCCAGAAGTAACTATTCTGACTAGGAAACAAAGACGACTTTTTGACCATAAAATTTTATTGATATGCAAACATTTGAATAGATACGAAACAAATTGCAGGCGAGACCGCTCAGTACCGGACAACGCCACTCCTACCCCACGCCCCCTTATGAATCACGTGACCCAAATCAACCAATCGCTAATTTTCGTTGCATTAGCGTTGCACCTCAAGAGGCTCAATTTTCTGGGTTACCCCCCCCCCCCGCTAAAATCACTTTCATAGTGATAATAACTTTGCATCAGATTAGTATCAGATTATGAAACTAATTGTAGATCTTATATTGATCATCAGGCTGCAGATGTTCGTTGCATTCTGTATTCTATAATACGGGTCTTGATCTTACGAAGAGGTAGATTGAAACTTTACGCAAGAACTCCTTCGAACTTTTTTCCACAAGAAAATTCTTTTTTAATTTTATCGAGTTTGCGGATACCGAAAGAAGATTAGCTTATAAACTGCATAACTAATAAACTCTACTTTCAATGAATTTTAATAATCTTAATAATTTTACACTATCCAGATATACAGCTGGTATTCATAACAAAATCCCAACGAAAGAAATTTTATTTCAATTCGTAGTAATGAAATAGGACAATTATTTGTAAATTTTTAATGTTCCTAATTATTATTTTTTTGCGAATTAAGGAGCTACTAAATTCATTAAATCACTTTAACCCTCTTGTTATTTTCGTAAAAGTTCCTGTCCTCTCATTCTTTCAACTTTCTTTCAATTTTAATTTCTGGTATCTCTAACTTTTGGTGCGATTTCATGATTTTTTATTTGTCACAATTTTATTAACGAAATTTTTATTAACGAAAGGAAATACCCTGAATGAATTGCAACAGTGAAATAATAATAAGCACGTAAAAATGTAGCAAACAGTAAATAAATTATATCGTTCTGTTAACCATCGAATATTTCCATTTATTCTAGAATTTTTCCTCAATCTTCAAACGTTTCCGATTTCCTTTTACGTGTAGGAGCATCCTTTTCCAAGTTCCTATTACGTGTCACTCTATACGTGCAATGAAGCACGATCATGCTCGTAGGAAACTTAATTTAACTGACAAGACGCACACTAGGTACTGCACGAAGCTTCTTCGTAAAGACGCTTAAACGAAACTTTATATCTTTATTGATAAAAGCTACCTGTTGCATTTCACAGAAGTCTGTAATTGCTCAACGAGGAATCTCTTTACATATTGATGTTGCATTATCGTTTCTTAAAGATCAATTCGCGAGAGATAATCGATTCGTTCGTTTTTCCAGATTGATCGGCTCCACGAAAGTAGTACACGTTACATTTAAAATGAAACGTAATTAGGCGTAATTTTTGTCTGGCGACATACAAAATGCAGAAAATCGTATATCTTTGAAATAATTATATCGACTTGTGAAACAAGTTAATTATTATTCCATATAAAAGCCAAAAAGAAATTTATTATTGAACAGCGTCGAGTCCAATTGTTAAGGAAATTTATTTTTAAATATTAAAAGATATTTGAAACTGAAATGTAAAATTCGAAATATTTCAGGAAATGGAATCTAACATTTTGGCTTACGAGCGACTTAATTTAAGTTAAATTTTCAATTGATCGATAAAAGTGATAGTATCTAAATAGTAGGAAATACATTCGACTTTTATGTGTATGATTCTTTAGACTTCTTCTCTCACGATTTAGTAACTTTTTCAACAGATTTATCGATACATCTGTAAAGATTTTAAATCTGAACGATCAATGAACGATCAAGTTCAAGCTTAAGTAGAAAATCGAGTAGAGTTGGCAAGAGAATACTTTATTCCACTTAAAAATGAGATGCTTGCTCTAAAGCGTCCATTTCTTCGAATTGAAGTAAACACGCTAAAGGTTCACCCTTCGGAATTAAAGAATTTTGTCAACCAAGATGGACCTCGTTTTAATCGAGATAGCTTTATGTCATTAGTTTCCGAGAGATTGGACGATCTTCCTTTAACCTCGCTTTCAAAGGGAGATGTTTAATGGATTTTCAAGATGGAAATTTTAAAAAATTCTTTAGAAATTGAGAATGATATTCAATCTTTCGTCGTTCGTTGAGGAAAGAATGAAACTCGTCTAATTTCGTCTTTTAAAGGGACATAATCGCAGTTGACCTCGTAAAGAAATTGGAATTTGCAATTTAAAAAATTCCATTACCCATTCCATAACGTAAATACCGAATATACGAGTATGTAAGTGTTTCAAAAACTGGAAAAAACGAAGTAATATCGTATTTTCGAGCCGCCAATGTATTAACAATCGTATAAGAAAATATTCATGTAATGTAAAGATTTTATTATCTACTCCAAGTACGGAATATTAAAAATAAAACGACTCTCGAAGGTGACCGTGTGATACATCCACGCGATCAAGATCGAAAAATTTACAATTTCTGTCCACATAATCGCAGCCCAAAAGTTCCACATTCAGAACCGCAGTCAACCACGTTCTGCGACATCACGAATTCACACCCACAACGCCGCGAGCAATTAAAAGGGGACCCAGTCTCGGTTTAACACGACACGTGTTACGCCAGTCGAGAGGAATGTCCATCGAGCATGGCAATGTCCTCGAGAGATGAGTCATCGGATCATTGGGATCTCTGCTTGGATCAGCCGGTTTATTAAACCGAACAGAGTAATCGAGGAAACCGCCATTCTGCTACACCCGGATCCGTCGAGTTATTAATATATCGGATATTTTCAATTTGAAATTCAAGTCAAACCGACTTGTCATTCAATGACTTTGTTTTTAAACCGTTTCAAATCAATTACGCGCGCAGGCAAATAATTTATCGTGAACTTAACTGTGAATTTCTGTGTATTTTGACGATGCGAAAGTACATTGAAAAATTTTATTTGAATTCCATTTCTTTCTTCAGCAAATTATTTATGTACACTAATTATTTGTATTTATTATATCAATTTGTATTCGAATTTATATTTAATCATTTAAATTCAATATGAAAATTGACTGAATGCTCGATTCAAAGCTCGAAGTTTGCCAAAATCAATACGATCAGTGTTTTGTTTATTATTTTACTATAAAAGGGTAAAAACGAATGGTAACGAATTCGTTACATGCTCAAAATGATTAATCCAACCTGTTTACCGGTTTTACATTTAATAAATATCCATTTACATGAATATATTTTCAAATTCGTTTCAATTTTTACCGAAATCAGTCTCATTTTGCAAATGTTGATAAAATTTCCAAAAATTTTACGCGACACGCATAACAGGTTGGTGCGAAAGCACCCATAAACGTTCGAATACCTTCACGGAAGAGGGAAGAGTAGATTAAGGAAGATACAGATCTATAATCCTCCGTCAATCCGTTACTTAATAATTGAATTACTTTCTTAACGAGAAATCCCGCAGCAGTTATCAATCTCCAGTTATCCCGCCACTAACTAAGAATAATATTTCCATTCGCCAACTTCGTTCCCGCCCGGGGAAATCGATCACCGAGAATTAAGAATGTATAATTCGTTCAGTTAGCGTAATTCCAAAGAATTTGATTACAGTTTCCACGTGTCGTTAATTGAGGAACAGTTACAGAGACGCCTGTTACCGAATTCGACGTCTCCGAACTTGCCGAAGTGAAACTTCTAATCCTTCGTCTTAAGTAAGCAACTAACTAACTTCTAATTAGCCCGGACAATTATCCCGTAGCGCTCCGATGAATTTTGCTATTTTCTATTATGATATCGCGAAACTGGATTTCCTCCTCGTTCAAATTCTTTACGTATTTATATATTTATTAGAATATTTAATAGAAATATTTATCATATCGCAATATGATTTGAATATTTGTAGGAATTTGTGAAATTAAAATATCGGAAAGGATCGAAATTTGTATCAAATGAAAAATGAACTTTACTCTCTGCTGAAGGAGTTTCAAACAACTCGACTAATATTTAGACCCCGTTGTCATTAATTTAATAAATTCGTTACTCGATTCTAAATTCTATTCGCACAACGCACACGAAAAAATGTATAAAATATCCAAACTAACAGCTTTCTACAACGTGTACTAATTAAGACAATTTTCTACTGAAATTCTACTTTTTCAACTGCATTCCATTTGGTCAATGCTACTCCAAATCTATTTATCATAGATACTCCCGGATAATCATTTTTACATTAAAATAACGATACTCTCCCTCGCCTTATTAAATTTCCTCGACGTCTCTATCGTTTACTTCCTCTCCGTCCTCTGTGTCCCGGTCCTTCATCCCTTGCACGTTCCTTTACTGACTCGTCGCCAAAAGATCGTCCCAATAAGTCGTCGAAATGGTGTCACATTTCAAACTGGCAGCTACTAAGCAGCAGACTACGCGGAGACTTGCCAAACAAGCTTCTCGAGCAACGAGGAAGTGTTAGACAAAATCGGCGAAAGTTTCTCAACAAGCGAGACTTTCTGCGACCCCCTCCCCCCAACCATCCTCACGGCGCGATCATTCGCGGATCTGACTGCAGGCAGGACAGATTGGGGTAATTCGTAAAATTTCAACTTCCAGCCAAGGCTCACGGTACGTCGATCCCGTTCCCATCGTTTTTGTTTCTTATTATTTTATCGGTGATCGATATCCAAAGGAACAACCTTCGACGTTGGAACCTTCAACGTTGGCTTACGTCCTTTTTATACTGATTACTTTTCGCTATTATTTTCGCTCGAATTACGTATTTTCTGCCTTTATTATTTTTTATTTGATCACACTTGTACTATTTTTTGGTTCGAATTACGCATTTTCCGTTTCTATTACTTTTTATTTCCTTTTTAGATTTTTTACGCAAAGACATTTCAAAATTTCATTGCATCTCGATCTTTCTTCGTTTCTTTCTTCGCTACTTCGTGATATTTTTCTCTTTCTTCTGTGAAACACGAATGTTTGGAACGTGGGTCTGACAAAATATTCAATGAAATTTCAAGTATTTTTCCAATTTATTATCATCGCAATTCGTTCGAGGCACATCCACTGAAATTCAAAAATTTCTTACCGAAGGATTCTTGGTCTTTCAATGAAAATTAATATCAATATACATTTTCTCTAAGAATTCCAAATTTCAGAGAAATCTATGACATCAATCTAAAGACACTTTAGAATTCTCTAAAAGACTATTGCAAAGTGTCAGTCGTAAATAAATATTTCACTAAATCGAGTAACTTTTCTTCCCTGCTTTATTTCATTAATTTCCACATTCAAACTGCATGCCCATCCTTCGTCGAAATTGTTACAACCGACATCGCAGCCACGAGCCTCGTTTCTTTTTAAACACGCGCCGGAAAAGGCAAACATTCGGCTGACCAGGCTGAAAAACGAGCGACCGCGCAAGTTTCTCTCCTGAACATCGCCCCTGGTTCTTGCTTCATTTTTCTTGCGTTCACCAAGTCTGTTCATTAAATTCCCATTTTCGCGCAGGAAATGGCCAACCTCGATCAAAAACCATAACCACCGGCCGAACTATGCGTCGAGTCACGAAGGGAAACTAATATCTTCCATCTCGATGGACGTAGCTATTTAGCATGATTCGCTTATTGTGTACCTCGAATACGATTTAGGACTGGCGCTATTAATTACCGATAACATCACACTGATAATATCAGAGTGTCATTGGCAATTCAATATATTCGCGGTATTATAAAATTATTTAATTAACATTATTAAATATATTAATTAATTTATTAAAAGTTTACTAAATTAATATAATTAAATACATTCGATATATTCACGGTATTATAAAATTATCAAATACAATCGAACAGAACAATTGGTCGTACGAAGTATGTGTTGTATATATTAAGCTCAAAGATCAGTGAGCGAAAAATTTCTTCATTATTAATTATACTAATAATCAAAGTCACAAAAGTTCTAAGATTATTTTTCTCCACAATTCTGTTGTGCGATGTATATCGAAAGGTATGCTTTTCAAGAAAAACAAAAAATTTAAACAAAATTATTGACGAAAGGGGTAATACCTCGTTGTTCACAACGACAGTCGAAACAAAATTCACAATAAGAGTTATTTAATACATCTTAATGTCGCACCAACGTAATTTTTTCCATCGCTCAAATTACACGGAGCAACAGATAAGATTTTCATAATTGATTTCAACATTTTCGTAACGATAATTCGAAAATATCGTCCGAGTATTAACTCGCATCGTCACGTTGGTATTAACAGCATCGTCAGTAGATCGAGATCGAGAATCCTTGGCAAACTCTTTCCTATATTACAATCGTCCTTTTTTTCTTTTCCTCTTCTTTTCTTTTTTTTCATTTGCTCCATCACGTTGCTTACTTTTCTCCGCGTTCCATCCGCGAAAAGAGCATTCGGTCTCTGCCGGAGTTCGGTGAAAGCTCAGCCATCAGGCTTGTTTGCCCATTTCCGAAGCGGTTTGCTCGCTCATCGACGTTTTAACGATTAAAAGCTACCCACTCCCACTCGCGGGGATAACGTGAATCTTCGTCGAGATTTATCCGTTTATTGACATCCGCGCGATTAGAGGAGCACTCCGCCGCCGGCGTGGCAACGATCTCCACCGGGATCTTTGACCGAGATAATCTCTTCGACGAGAAAAATTGTTACGTCGACGCTTAAGGCCGGCAAACACGGATCGGTTTCATCCTGCGACGTTCGATCCCCGTGTAAATTACCGATTTTTCTAATCTCGGCAGGTAATCGAGAAATTTACACAGCTCTTGGCTGGGGCGATCTCGCAGTTTTTAATATCTAATTCCTCTTTACTTGCGCTTCACTTTATTAAAGGAAAATTGTTTCGATTCCTCCTACGGTAGTTTTGTAATAGCCAAATATTATTAACGATCTTCCTCACTCTCCGTGTAGAAACAAGAGTTTTAATAAATTAAAGGAGACGCGTTAATAGCGAATATTTTGAAGGACGCCCACATTAATATATATTTAGAGAAATTGAAGAAATATATTCGCTTTTACTAAATTTTAGATAATTTGTATGTTCTTATGTGTTATTGTACAAACATCCTGTGGATTTTTGCATCTTCAAATTTCACGTAATATGTGACCATGATTTCGTTAATAGTGATTGATTGATATTATTAATATTTTATAAATTATTACAAATTATTAAAGAGAAACAAGGAACTCTTTTCTTTTTATTCATGGTTTTAATTTCTTTATTTTTATAAATACTGGTATTAAAAAGAAATCAAAATTTCCGAAAGAAATCTAACAATCTATCTTCCTTGCACCGAATCAATTTTCTATTACTTCCATAATAATAATATATTGTGTTCATAATGCGTAATGATAGAAATAACAATGGAAATTCTATTAAAGTTCTTTTTCTGTTTTATCATATTCCACTATTTCGAAGCAACGAGAAAGTTTAATTCCACGATCAAAAGATGAACGAGATAATACAAATAGCAACATGCTAGAGTCGCAACATCAATGTGCATCGGTATTTGATTTTGAACGTAGTTTTGGTAGATAGAACGTTCTATTTAATAATTTTTCCACAATTCAGCGTTCGAGCTCAGCATAGAGCTGGCATAGAACGCGAAGCGAAACCGTGGCATTAATCAGTATTATTTAGTGTCCGACTGCACGATACCTGTATCTGCTAAAGTATCGTCCCGTTACACTCGTAAATCTCATTTTTGCAATGCGGGAAAGTATTCCGAGCAGCGAGTAAGACACCCAGCAACAAATCACTTGTCACAGTGCTTTATGCTAATGCTAAAATGTACCCGCTGAAAACAAAAAAAAACTAGATGGAAATCGTCGAGTGGAAAAATAAAGAATTCGAGCAACAACCCTTAAAACTGGAATCGTGTCGTATGTTTGTAAATCAGAACGATTTTCAGAGGGTATTTTTTACAAATCGGTTACACGTGCAATTTTCAAAGAAAGGGTGCAACGATTTTAGTATAACGTCAAAAATTTATACTGGAACCGTGGAATTTTAATAATAAGAAAATTCAAAGTAGTGTACTGAATGTAGAGTTAGAGTTATGGACAAGATCAGATAAATTACAATTTAATAATGTGAAAATTGTAATGGTAATTCAACATGAAGAACTAATTCACGGCCTACAAAAATATAATCTTAATAACAAAAGATTTGATAATACTGAATTTCAAAATGTATAACAGAAATAGAATTAAAAGAATTTAACAGTGTCGGAATTTCGTGGATACGATTTTTGTTTCGTGCGAGAAAGGCTACGCGAACATAATTCTATTAAAAAAATGTAAAAAATCTGACGGGATCTTTGACAACGTCGAATTTAAAACTGCAAAAATTTACTGAAATCTCTTCGTAAAATATTCAGAAACAGATGAAGTTAATCCTCCAGGATGCCAATCTTCATTTAATATGACGAACGTCGAAAGCAGCGAATATTTAATTATATTTAAAATATAATGCCGTGTTCAACGCAACGAAAAATCATTGCAATTTAGCAGACAATAATTCCGAACCACATAACGAACGGAATATCGTCCTCGTTCGTCCCAAGGACCCAATTAACCCCGCCAGAATCCCATAAAATTTGATTCCGTTGCCGTTCTAAGCGATATATCGCCGGGTGGTAGGATAAAAATCCTCGCTGTTCCCCGAGAAATTTGAATCTACAGCCTTCCGCAGAGGGGAGGGGGGCCACGTTCGGGCTGTCACGTTTTCAGCTACGTAGTACGTAGCACTCGACGACGGCGTGGTATCGCCGTGGCGTTGGAAAGCGGAAGCAGGAAGAGGCAGAAGGACGACAATAATTTACCACAAAGGCGAAACGCGGAGGGCAACGAGGCCGGGGAACGGAAAGAAATAAATAACGAAGAGTGGCTGAACGCTCCAAGAATCACAACTGTGCTAAAAGGATGTTCGCGCGTTTTCGCTTCTTTTCTTCTTTTTTATCTTTGTTTTTTTTTGTTTTTTTTATCTTCTTTAAGAAAAAGAAACAGAGTACGACGTGTCATGAGTTTGTAAAGCAGACTCGAATTTTTCTGTCGGATTAACGCTTGCTCTTCCTTTTGATGCGCCACGGAGATGGATTCCATTTACATTACTTGCAGCAACAGGATTTTCTTGAAGAAAGCGTAAGTGCAAGATCTCAAAGGAGATTACCAACTACTCAAATCCACTTTTCTAAACCAGTTTGAACCCGTTGTCAACTGCTCAGTTCGGTACAAGTGATTTTAATATTTCACAGACGGTGGCGCCGAGAATCTCGGAGGAAGTTGGCCACGCGAGTCAAACGAGCCACTGGATGCGCTACGAGCAAGTGGATACGCTGCTCTAATGCACAAGTTTCGCGACACGGCGGCAAAATAGAGCGAAAGAAACACTTCCGGAGTTTCGGTCGGCGAAATCTCGGACAAAGGCGCGAGATGACGAGATTCGCCGGACAGAAACGATCGACGCGAAACACCTTTATAAACAAATATACCAGACGCTTCGTTCGAATGGCAAGTTCCGCGAGTAGGTGTATCCTCCACCGACTTCCAACTTTGCTCTTCCCGTTAGATCGAGTTTCCGCGCTGAAGTATCGACAAACCAGCCCGCCTTCCTTCGTTTCTGTTTCCTACGCGGATTTTTCCGTGTGTTGGCGGATACTTGAAGAAGTATCGATCTGATAGGTGGGGGAGTAAGTAAGTAAATGTTCGCCGCGGATGAATCGGCGGGGTGGAACAGAAGAACGAAGTTATTATAATTTGGAGAAAAATAAAGGAAAATTCAAGCTTACAAGAGGAACTGTATGTTTTTAAACTTTTGTAAAATTTGGAACTGGAACGGAGTTGGAATGAAATTACTATAACTTGAGGAGAAACAAAATGAAATTAGAATTTAGAAAAGAAACGCTTTCTTTTTGTTTTTAATTTGAGAACGAAATCGTTGTAACTTGGAGAAACGTAAAGTGAAATGAAAATTTAGGAAAGGAGTCACACTTTCTTATGCAGATCCAAAATTTTTGTAGAATTTTTCTACCCTAAATTGAAATATGAATTAAATGTTGTAATTTGAAATGAAATTAAAATTTAGCAAAGGAATACTTATTGTAGAAGAATTAAATTATTTTTCTTCTCTTATTTTGCAATCTCAACGTTAATAAATAACTAACAATCAATTAATAATCTTCTTCTCTCACGCTGGTCTACATATTTTTACGAACGCAATTAAAGAAGTGTAGAATCCAAGAAGAAATTTCGACTGGATTTTTCGAATTTTCACGCCAGCGTCGCTTCCTAGATTTTTCCGTGCATCGCTGCTACTTTAAAAAGTATCGATGGAAGTTTGAAAAGGAAGCAATTGCAAGTCGTTGCGTCACAGAGGAGTTAGAGGTCGAAGAAATGTAACGCGCGGGTGTAAGTTGATTAGCTGTTACAGAGTTGCTAAACTTTCGAATCAGACGAGAATACGCACGCTGCTTCTGCCTTCAAAGTGATACACAGTGATACAAAGTTCGACAATTAGGGGAATATCGGAGACCGTGGATACAGCACGAGTGTCAAAAATCGAAGAAAAAGTTTTACGTGACGAGCAGTCTATTCTTTTATCGAAACAATTAATGTTGCTAATATTGTTAACATCTTTGTCGAATCGAAATATCCGGGAAATAAATCCGAGCAAATCTATGAACCTGGAATAAATCTTTTATTCCTAAGAATCATTTCTATTTATAACTTATTATTATCATTTTTCTTTGTAATTTATATTTAGCATACTTCGGCACAGTTTTATAATTTAATCGGAGTTTTTTTCTAGCGCTGTATACAATATCTCCATGTACAAAATAGTTTCGCAGAACCTAAAATTCGCTGGCGAAATTTCTGAAACCCCCGATAAGGAAAATCAATCAATCACTGCGGGGAAACAAAAAATCTCAAATTTATACCGAACACTAAGCGGCTGCGGGGATACTTCGAATCTCCGATCGGGCGAAACGTCGGTGGAAAGCCCTCCCAACGTTCCACCAAACACTATTTCCCGAGTTTCCAATTAAGTCGTCTATTTTTGCGTCGCGAACACGCGAAAGAAACGGCGCGACCGCTTATGAAGTTGCTGCCTTAAACGGCGCGGAGCTGCTCGCAACGGTGGCAGCCGAGGAGACGAACGGCAGGGGGTGGAAGCGGAAGGGGGAGAGTCGGTCGGAGGAGAAAAAGCGGAGATCGTTCGGCACGTTTGTATCCCTCGCCCCCCTCCTATTGGCTTGGAACTCGTTTGCGGGACACGAAGTTTCCACGCCGCTTACCTCGGGAAGAGGTGCGTGAAAATGTAAAAAGAGAACGCGAACAGCCACGGGGCTACGTGCCCGAGAAATTAATGGCTGACCCAAGGAGAAGCCCCCTCCTCGATCAGCCACCACCCGAACGACGACGAAACCTTCCGAGGAAATTGTTAAATCGGTTTTGGCGGGCATTGACTGGCCAATTGGTTTTTGCGTCAAATGCGTCGAGGATTCTGTCCACCGACACACAGGAATTTCTAATGAAAACTTTGCCTCTGACGATCACTCAAGTTTCGTAATCTCGTGAGTATCTTGGGATAAAATTGGGAAAACGAAGCAGTGAAACGTGACGATTTGAAATTGTTTCAAAAAAGTTTGTTCTCGTAATTTATTTATCTTACTGTGATACTTCAAATGATGTTTAGAATCAAAATTAATTTAATTTCGGTGTTGTTCGAAAGTAGTTTAATCGCGTTAATGTGATTATTATATATTAGACGTATAATATCGAAAATAAAAACTGTTCTAAGACTTAGGAATGAAAGTAAATGAATCGATGTTTTTCATTCGATACGTGAACGATTTTTTCTAAAAAATCGAATGGGATTCCTTAAATTTCTAATAAATACTTATTGTTTGTGTAGACTCGAAAATTTTGAATCTGATAAAAGAATGATACAGAATTTTTGACAAACATTCACTGATTGAACATTCCTAAAATTCACTCCTCGTGTAGATAGACTGAACAGAGATTTTTTACGTAATTTAAAGTTTTCGTTTCGACGTACTATTTCAACTCGTCTTACTAAAATTGATATAAAAGCGCGCCATTCGTTACGAACAGAAACACGGCAGTAATTACGGCTTAATTACAATCGTAATATCATTGTTCTAAATGTTATTCTCAAGCCTTCCTTTTAATAGAATCAAATTAATTTGATCTCCAGGGCGTGGATAACAGAAGCGTGGGCCCTTGAACGTTGCTTAGCAGATGCCAGCATAACTCATTGGGCCGTTTCGAGGAAAGTGGATTAGACAATATGGCCTTTTAGCGCAAGCAACTCGCCGCTCTGAATTAAACCCTCTGGATATCTTCGTCCCGGTTATTAATGGCGCAAGCGTGTTAATTAACCAAACCAGTGTATTAGTCAACCAGTTGTTGGTTTGCATGCAACGGAGCACGGCCACTTTGAACGTAACGCTCCATTCTGTCATTTGCAAGATCTCAGAAGCTAACATGTTCCATACGCTGATATGTAACGATACGCTACCAAAAATACCTGGGAATTTGTCGATGACATATCGCGTACTATTCGCATAAAATAGGTACCGAATTATCGAATCGTTGAGTGATTGATTTTGAAAGGATGAAATCAAAGGATTGAATTTTTATAAAGTGTGTTTATGACGTGTATAACTTAGAACAGAATTGGAAGATTTTAACTTGATTGAAGCACAAAGTGAAATTAAAGTTTAGAATGGGAATTGTATTTCTTGCAGGAATTTGCGGAATAAGCAGAACTAAAATGAAATCGCGGCACTTTGAAGTAAAGTGGAATTTCGAGAAATTAAGATTTGTAAAAGGAACGAATAAAATACGAGTTTGGAAAAGGCTCGTTACATTTTGAACAAGTATTTCATCTGAGCAAATACAGCTACAATTAACTGAGAAATTTCTCTTCTCGCTCTTCAATTCTTGCTCGCAAACTACTACTATTATGCTCTACCGCAGTCTTCGAATTTTAATATTGTTTAGCCAATTTTTTCTCCTATTGTAGAGTAATTTCAACAGCAACGTGTTTCTCGAGCATCCACACGATAAAGATGGCCTCTTGGCTACGGTGTCGATAAAATTTCAAAACGATTCATATCGGTCGTGCGCGCATGTCACGGACGGTAAAACTTCGCAATGATAAGTAATCAAGTTTTACTTTCGCGGACAAACGAGCGTACGAAATCCTCCCCGCGGAGCCGCCAGGGGAACGCGTTACAGGACGCGTAATTAAATCCGGGCGGGTGAAGAGTTTTAAAAGTCTTCGGGCATTGCCCCGCCGCTTCTTCCCCTTGTCCGAATGAATTTCAAATGAATTCTCTACAAATGCGGTCGGCGAACTTTCGGGACGAGCCGCGGTGAATGATTTACGACGCGATGGCCGGCAATAAAACGGTCGTCGTAACGCGGCGATCTCGCGCGAGGAAAAAAATTTCCCTGTTCAACTCTCTCCTCGTTGCTCGGCTAACGTAATTTACACGGAGTTCGGGGCGAGTAAGCGGTTGGAAATACGACGAGGTGATTGTGAATATTTTTATAATGAGGTCGAAAGAGAGAGAGAGAGAGAGAGAGAGAGAGAGAGAGAGAGAGAGAGAGAGA
>KQ435859.1:3662570-3681256 GCA_001276565.1 Melipona quadrifasciata
AAATTAGGTTTCAGAGGAGAATAGAACAGCGGGAATTTTTAATTGTAATTGCAATCGCTTGGAATAAAAGTGTTCTAAAAATTGTTGAAAATCTGATGAAATTTTAGTTCCAGGGGGAAAAAGGACGATTCAATGAAAACGAGATTTAACGTCGTGACAAATTTATGGGGTTACGTTTTCGTTAACATTTTTCGACTCTCTGAAGAATATTATTATTAATTAATATCATACAAAAGTTACGTGATATGCAAACATTTGAATCGATACAAAACAAATTATAAGCGCGATCGCTCAGTACTACAACGCCACTCCTACTCGAGGTCCACGCCCCCTCAAGAATCACGTGACCCAAATCAACCAATCGCTAATTTTCGTTGCACTAGCGTTGCAATTGAAGAGGTCCGATTTTCTGGGTTACTCCCGTTAAAATCACTTCCAGTGATAAAATGTCAGATTCATCTCTATTGACAATAGTATATTCGTGATAATAATACTTAATATGATTGTTACCTTTGAGAACGAGAACGTATATTTACAAGTACAACAAGATTCTAACGCATATTATATATTTAAAAGTATGCTGAAACTGTCTCCTATTCAAGAGTTTAGGTTAATCGTTAATTGACCTTTCAATTTTGAATTTCTTTCGATAGTTTGTTAACAATTATTCAATTCAATTCCAGTATTTAAAAAAATAATAACAAAAATGCCATTTGTTATTAAATTACATTGACCATTTATGTTGCCATATATTCATTCAACATGATTCACAGCTACCTCACTCGTCACATTTTACACATTTTGCAATTTTGCACTTTAAAATTTCCCACAGACGGCAGAGAGATCCGCGAATCTGATAATTATCAAACTCCGCAATGAAACGAAAAACCCGACCAAAGACGGACCAAGTGGAAATCCTCCAAGATCACCGAGGATTCACTCAGCTCCGCAACAATCAATATCATCCTGTCCGACAGAGGAAGATTCCCAGTTGCAAACGATTCCAAGAATTCCGATCGCGACGGTCCGTGGAACGCGATCCGCAGATAGTCAGCCGCGACTGAACAGGCCACCGATCGATCAATCGACGGTGGTGCGGCCTCGATCATCGAACTTTAATTACAGGACTGTGTAATCGGTTGGCCAGGGGTCGAAACACGCCTGCGGGCTGGTTCACGTTCCAACGCGTACGCATCGGCGTCAATGCGGCTCTCGAATCGGCCACCGCGCAAATAGATTTCTCTATTAAATCGCGTCCTGCAAAACTGCGCGAAACGGAGTCACCTGCTCCTGTTGCCCGGCCGTTTCGCTCGTTTGTTCGACCGATCGATCGTAATTGACGCGATTGTCCTCGCGAATTTTGGTCACTGGAATTCCCCTGAGGGCGAGCGCGAAGGGTTTTCGGCGTTGCTTCTTGTTTGTAAACGACAGAGAGTTTGAGACTAATAGGGGTGTTTTTCGGTGCTCCGGTAATTGCCGGTAATTAAAAGTCGATTGATCGACGGCCAACCGGTTCCCGCGAAAGTTCGCAGAACATTCGTGTTTCTACCCGAGGGATTCTTTGGCTACTTTCTTGGATTTGATACGTGCATTTTGTTCCCTTACTTTGATGTATTTTATTTGCAGATTTGGTAGTTTCTTAGTTTCGAAATTAACAAATTGCGATTTCAAGAGTTTTTAACAATAGGAATTTCGCGAAATATTTTTGTTACAATTACAGTACATAATTAAAAATTCTAATGATAGAAGATTAAATTCTTTGGCAAGTTCCTTAGTTTTTGATCTTCGATATTTTAATCGTTATTTCGTTTTTTCTTAAACGTTCGTTATTGTTTTGTAACCAATGTTACATGTTCGCACATTACGTAATTATTTTATTATAACAGAATTTAAACGAAATTTGTTTGAAAGCTTGCCACTTAGAAAGCTTCTTCTGAGAAAAATATAAAATTCATCCGTTTGCACTATTACTGTAGCTGTAACATTTTACGAGACACCAGGCCAGATACATTTGCTACCCACAACTTGAGCAGCAAGTTCCACCCGTTCAGTGTGCAAGTTGGTCGATAACGAAATATACGTGTCGAACATCTTTTGAAAACTGATCGTCGATACGTTTTTGCTATTATTATTTTCACGAGAATTTTATAATATCCGGAACTATACAATAAAAATTTTGATGGAAAAACGTTCTAAATCCAATGAAAAATGCTGGAAAATGGAGAGTTTCAGAATGACATTTAGAAATAAAATTTAGAATCCAGCTAGGCTCTTGCGAGAATTGTAGCAAATTACGAGTTGGAGGAACTTTAATTGTTATTAATTGATGCAAGTAGTTTAATTGTGACCTATTGATTTTGAATATTTAGTAATATTTAATATTTAAAAAAGCAATATAATAACAAGAAATTAACTACCTCGAGTCAACCACTTTTAAACTAAGTAAATAAACAAATATATTTTTTAAAAATACTTCATTATCGTTCATATATAAATCTATCTAAAACTCTATTCATGCGTTAATAAAAAAAACAAATTTTAATTTTCGTTAAGAACGAACCAAGTGAAAAGTATTATAAAATATCTCTTAACATTCGTGCTCAAACAAACCTCGAAAACTAATTCCCACAGGATGAAGCTCTGATCAATTTTTTAATCAAATGGACGAACTCGTCTTCGAAAACATCTCTCCCAACTTATATAAAACCCTTGGTCTCGGAAAATAATTTCTACGGTGCGAAAATTCCGTTCTCGATAAAGCTCTATTCGACAATTTCAACATATTGAGGACTCGCGTTACAACGAAAGGCCAATACGAAAGTTAAAATCAGCCGAATTTGAACGAAACAATACACAGCTTTCACTTCGAGAGTGTCTCTTGAATTATTTTCGGAAGCAAAAGTTGCGCGCCAAAGTCCACCATAAAACTGCCCGTTGAAATCAGTTGATTCGCCCCGGCATCGATTTCGTTCCGTGATAAATAACCCCGGCCCGGGGATTTTGGAAGAATTGGTCCGAGTCCAACTCGACTCTTGCTAGACAATATAAAACATCCGTGTAATTCACTTAGCCCTTTATTCCCCGCACGAAGTTCCCCATAGTGCGTTAAAAATCCGTCCAGCTTTTCCGTTCGACGCGCGTGAAATACGTATCGGCGAAGCTTGACCGTTTAAACGTCTGATCTTTATTACCCTTGCGACGATTTAAAATGGACACGAGGCACTGTTGTCGCTTGGACCTTGCGAAAGATATTTTCCTATTGGATTTTTCGAAAAATAAACGTTAGTCGCGCGAAATGGAACACGCCGGAGGGATAATTTTACTGTTTTCTTTTGCCCTTAATTCTTTTGTCCATCGAACGAGTAACGCAGTTCGTAAAATGAACGACGAAAAGTTTGTTGTTGACGTTGGAACGCGATAAAAATTAAATTAAATTTCTTCAAGAAGAGATTGGCTGATTAATTGATCGAAAATATCACAGGAAACAGCGGTTAAATTTATAACGAGACATGGAAGAAAAAATTAACCCTGCAGCATTTTAATCGAACGAAAAAAGAAGTTTAGAATAAAATTCACTATTTCTCAAAAGTGAAGTAACTTTAAAAAGAAAAGAGAGTATTGGCAGTACTGAAAATATGGTTCGATTCACAAATCAACGTCTCGCAGCATACAAGTATATTGATGGTCTCAAAAATAGAAAGAAAAATTGAACTCTAGACAGGTCTGCACAAAAAGTGTAGAAATGTAGGTAGTAGGTCTTACGAATGTATGTACGCTTCAGTCAACAACTTCCAGAAATATGTACCTCGACCTACGACACAGGCGACAACGTCGAGACTTTGCTCCGCTTACCAGCAGTGAGAAATTCAATGAACGAAGACTTAAATTGGTAGCAAATGGACAGACGAGAAATTTCGTCGCTCTTGCGTAGAACGATTGCTGGAACACATACCAACAATTTTTGCAGTGTAATGTATTCGCAAGATGATACAAAACGATGAAAAAGAGAAAAAAGTATCGACCAACAGCGTCAGTATTTTACTACTCGATTACAGAGTTCTTTTCTATGATTTTATCATTTTTCGAATACTCGAAAGTACGTGCAATTATTGTCATTTTATTAATTACTTTATTAAAACTGAAACTACCAGAATGATCAAAATGATCAATTCATAATTTTTCATAGAAATTTCATAGAGATACAAACAAATGATGTGCTTCTCTCTATACTTTTACAATTCTCTGACGTAAAGTTCGATACAATTTTAACTTGTGCAAGATCGAATCATTGCCAGAAAATTAAAAAGAAACAAAAGGAGAAGAGAAGACATTACGAAGAAACAAATTAAAGAAAAGAAGGAAAATGAGAAAAAAGATCGTAAAGAAATCGGGGAAAGAAAAGAAACATCGACAGCCTAATAGAGTAGCCTTGAACGTCCGATTAAATCGTTCGTCGAATGATCCAGCGAGACGAATGTACGAGAAAAGAGAAAGGAAAACTGGGGAAAAACGAAATGGAAGAGGACACGTTCGGTGAAGGTTCGTATCAAGAAACGTAACTCCGAGCCGTAAAATCGCGCAAGTTTCGACGCGCGACGGTGGTGCTTGAGGGGTTGGAAACAGGGGTTGCGCGTGGCAGTGATCCCGAGGCCGCGAGGAAGCCTGCATGACGTCTAAATCATATGTCACGGTCTGGAAATACGCATATCAGGAAACGTAAACTTGATTCCTGGTAATGCTTCCGGCGGTGAGAGTTAACCCCACGAAACTCGCAAACACACGTAGCCGATATCCGCTCTCCCTTGCATGGACGCGGACTGCGTGTACGGGGTGGTCCGGGAACCACGTCGCCATCGAGCTTCCTGCGGGACTATTTCCACGAGGAAATCTCGACTGCACGATGCGTGGTGGTTCTCGCATATATGCACAATGTATTTCGAAGAATCAGTTGGCTTTTCGAGTCAGTTTTCATAACGCAATAACTGTATGTAATAATTATGCCACGCTTTCGTTAAGAGACGGGCAACTCTGTTTAATTGTTCAATCATGAAAGATGTTACGACGTTTGCGAAAGTTGTAAAGTATATTGATGACACGTAGATTTTAGAGTTTTAAGTTTTACAATGCAGGATTTGCAACTGTGTTGCTTTTCCCTTTTCCCTCTTCCTTTTTTCTTTTTTTTGGTTAGAAAGGAGTTGAACGACTTCGATCAATCGTCTATAGATTATGAAAGATACTGTGAGATTTGGAAAATATTTACAAAATGTGAAATGAAAATGAAATATGAAATAATTCGATCTAAATTGCATTTTTCGTTATTTTCATTAAATTATTTAAATGTTATAAAATTTATTTACAAACGGATTGGAGAATGCGTTCATTCTTTACTTCGAAAAACGACAGTGGGAAAACTTTTCTTTGATTTTTTAAAATATTGTACAAGACATTACGGTCTTTTTTTGTTTGAAGACAAGAAATTGATTCCATTCAATTTCTGTAATGATATAAAATATCTCGTGTTTAGTGTGTATCTTTCGTTCAAATGAACGAACTTCGAGTCAGTTGAATTTGCAACGGTAATAGGGGACAAATGATAAAGTTTTTGTAGAGACGAAGTTACAAGAGATCGATCGAAACTGTACGCGGAGACGATGTAATTCATTGCGACCTGTAATTGTTTTATAATCCTATAAAAACAATATTGCATTCTTCGTTGAAGAAGTTAAGAAATTAAAAAGACCGTTTCACGTAAAATAGTGCAAGATCGACGTCTGATGTTTGTTTCAGGATAATTAAGTGCTAAAGTTATGATTTTTTTTTTTTTTTTTGTGAAAGTAATTTATCTTCTGAGAACACTATGATACTCTTGTGTTTGATGCTCGTTTAAGGTTAATTGCGAAGAGATGACTCCTCTTCAAAGAAGCGCGGTAGAATTTTAAAAATTAAACTTTAATTATAACGCAATAATGTCATTCCGTGTCATTTACAAATTTTGATTATTTCTACTATTTTTGTCGTTTCTAATCGTACACTTTCTTATAGTAGCATCAATGCGATTAATTAATTACGAAATAAATTACAAACTCAAGAATTTTATTTATTACAAAATTTAAGAATTTTATGAAGAAATTCCTTACCGACAATAATATCACCGTCTATACTAATATTACTAACAATACGTATATTTTTATTATTTTGATACACTTTTTAATATCATTAGTTTTAATATACATATTTTAGTACGTTTGAATCTTTATTAGATGTATCTTAACACGAATAAATTAATTGTAAAATTCACTTACGAAAATTTTCTTGAGCATTTTTCGTAAAATTCAAGCAGAGAACGATCGAAATTCCGAATTCTTCGTAGCAAAATCTTACAAAAATCAAGCCACCGAACAAGATATCACTTTACAGACGTTGCTTTATAGAGCAATGATCTAATGATCTAACTTATCCATAGACGAAGGATTTAAAGAAACGCGTAAACAGTTTGCCGCGGAGAATGCAGCGGTAAAAAGAAAAAGAACAGAAGAAAAAAAGACGGAGACAGGAATGAACTTAATATCTCATTTTTATCGCGCGGTTTCTCGCTACGAGTTAAGCAACTTTTATCTGCAAGAAGTCAGGAAGTTATTTGGGCGGCCTGCTTTAAGTGGCCACGGCCCTGTGTACTCGAAACTTTTCCGGCTACAGAAACCCGAACGCTCTGAACACTGAATGGAGACAGTAATCTGCTCTTACGGCGGATGATACAGACCGGTTTCTGCTCTGACGTACAGTATTTCCAAAATGTCAGAGAATTTATTAGCTGGATACGGGAATTCATACTGAGACACGAGCGTGAAGTGTTATACGATCTTTGGATTTATACGATCTTTGGATTTATACGATCGCCGTTGCACGATCGTGTAATTTTCTTATTTTGTTAATAACATACTTTGATAACGTTATTGCTCTGCTATTCCTATACAGGATTTTAGATTTGCAGAAGTGACGAAGCTTCGAATGATCAAGGAGACAGAGAATGAAAAATTGGGAATTTCTTGCGTTCGATCCCACTAGTGGAGTAATTAAATTACTCGATTCTAATCGACTAATCCATTCATGAAATGAATGAATTAGTTGAACTTGTCGGCGAATTTTAAATAAAATTTAACAAAAGAAAGAGATGTTCATATTTTCAACAATTCGAAATAGTTTTTAATTCTTCTTCCAAAATTAAGGAAGAATGAAAACAGAAACTCTAACTCATTTATACAAAGAAAAAAAGAAAAACGTTGATTTCCTGCAAGTATTTAATTACCACTCTAATGAATTGAACTTCAAGTAACTTAATATCTGAATTACTGATTTTCCAATTACATTAAAATTCAAAATGGAAAAATCTCATCATCAGTTATTCATTTTCTCGATTGATTCGATGTCTAACGCTCAGATTCAATTAAATATTCGACAGATATTAATAAAAGATAATTCCAAAAGCTTACACATATACTTCGATGAACAAATTATCTCCAACCTAGATTTTCTCATTAGGAAATCTCATTCATTTGATGTTTGAACGATATTCTCATTGTGTCTTCACAATTGATCGACTGAGAAGTCGATTGAAAAAACCAATAATTACGTCTAGACTGTATATATCTGTACAACTGTATATTTTTACGAACATAATTAGAAAGTATTGACGACTGCTCCATTTTTATTACTTCCTCGTAAACTGTTCGAGCTTTACATTTTCTAAAAATATACAGCGAAAAAGAGCGACGAAATTGTTGCGATAAACATCGACGAAACAGAAAATAATCTTAAAAATAGTTGAAAAATAATTTCGGCTACTGCGTTATGCACTCTGAGTGATGAAAGAGAGACAAGTTGATGCGTATCCCCCTGACGATCCCATCCCTGCAGATAGAGCACGGTCAAATCGTGGTCATTTCGAGCGTGTTTACGATACGTCGGCCGTGGGATATATATTTGATACACGGGGTAGCCGGCAGTGGGTGGCTGTTCGGAGCATACAGTTTCGTTACATCGATACCCGATATTTACTGGCTGAATCGCAAATTTAACGGCCGATTTCACCGTGCAACTTCAACGGAATCGACTCGCGCATTAAGGGCGCGGTTGCGATGCGTCACCGTTCCCGCGTTTCGCAGACCGTACCTACAAAGTGGCGGATTATCGAAAATATTCACCGACCACTTTTTTACTTTAGCCGACTTTCCGCTTTGGAAACTTTGGACATTTTTCCACGGAATATTCTCCGCTCGGAATTTTACCCTCTCTCTGCCTTGCCCCTCGATCAGATTTCTCTGATTGAAATTCCGACCAGAGGGTTGATAGTTTGATAGAATGTTATGTAACGTAACACGTTCAATGAAATACGAATATATTTCGCTCGGTGGAACATTCCAAATAATTTGTCTCTATTCTTTGTTGTTCGGCGCTTCGAACGTTGACACAATCGACGCTCGCGTTGAAGAATGTTTTCAGATGTTTTCGGCGCGAACAACAATTCCGAGAAGTAGGAAAAATTTTGGTCTGTTGTTTATGTCTCATGCTTTCTCAACATAAAATACGCACATACGTACGTACGTCTGTGAATTTTAAATATTTAAGGAAAAATTTTATGAGCATTGATTCGTTTGGAATACTCGAAGAAAGGCAGAGGTTTAAAATATTTTGTACGTACTAATTTATTTCAAACACTTAAAAATTCTTATGGAACTTATTTCAAATATTTAAACAAGGATTTTGTATTCTATAAGTATTGATTTATTTATTAAATAAACGAACGTGCATTCTGACAAAATGATGACACGTATGTGATGCGAAACATAAATCGGAAAGAAAAATCACGAAATCTACTGGACAATTGCTAAAGTACATAAAACGTGTTCTTCTTACTTTTTAATTAACGAAATAAGTTTTATTCATTTTACCATAAATGATTCTGTACAGAAATTTGTAAGTTTCTTTCACAAATGTCATTTCATATCGTTAATATTCTTACTTTTAAAGAATTAATTAAGATCTGATATGAAACGTCTAAAGCGCTTATTTTTCCCTTTCAAATATTTCAAGTTCAGCAGATGCACATAGACTTTTCCGACTCTCTGTATATTTTCACCAAAATTTTCACAAAGTTTCCTCGACGTCACGTATATTTTAATAAGCCATCTTTCGGACAACACGCCGAATAAAATAGACTGAATCGTGTCGTAAATTATGATTGAAATTTTCTCGAAATCCACTTTGCCAGTATGAATATTTTAACAAGTTGAAGTTTTAGAACAGAATTGACAAATTCTAAGTGACATGAATATTCAGACATTTATTTATAGTTGCTCGAATCTTTGCTATTTTATCACATTGTTGAGCGAAAGTTTTCGAACGTTTAATTCGTGATCGGTCGACAACGTTTTAAAGTACTAAATAGTCGACGATTTTTTAAATTACGAGAAGTATTTGCACACTGTTTGCATACTACTTAATTTAAATTAAAATTTCATATATTTATACAGTCAGTTTGAAAAACACATTAAAATTTTAAAAGGTAAAGTGTAAATAATTAAGCTTCTGATAATATTTAGAAATGTAAAATTTATTATTGATAGAGAGAGAAAGCCATTTACACTCATTTGTTAACGATGAAATTAAAAAGGAGCGAGAGCGTAATAAAAATGAGATAAAAAGAATTGCATCAATATTTTTATTATATTTCTACTTTCATCGTTACGTTAGTCTTTTTGAACTGACTGTATGTAATGAATAATACTTACATATGATCAGACTTTTATGCATTTATTAGACGCACACAATATATGTATCATACAAAAATATACAAAATAATTAAAGTAGAATAACTTGTTAGAATAACGTTCAACTGCGGAAACAAATTTCCATTTCTACAACAAAACTGCGTAAAAAGTTCACAGTCATCGTGAAAATGATACTTAGACTCTGCTTTTAAAGAAAGACTTTGCCAAGAATAAAATAGCGTGCAAACGATGTATTTCAAAATATCGTAATTAATAGACGCACGTGTTTCATTGTTAAATAGAAACACGTAGTTTATCACTAAATAGTACTCAAATGGAAACGACGCGAGTCCGCCAGTAGACAATCTTAGTAAGCCAATTCCTGTGAGAAATCGACGTGTATATCGACCATTGATAAATAAATCGCCTTACCTTCTCCCAGCGAAATTCACGCCGGCGTTTCCCAACTCGACGAGGCCCAAGGGTTTCCTAAAACACTCGTCCGGTCCAAACAGCGGATGATAAATCAGACTGTCTTCCACTGTTGAAACTACCGCGCACCAAACGCACACACTTTCCTCCGGATATTCGCACGATATTCAAAAGCTTCGGAAAACCACGGAGAACTGTGTCGTCAATCCACTATCGACTGTTATATAAATCGATCCAAAGTCACTGTCGGCTCACATGTGGTACAACGATAAAACAAAAATTTCCAAGTCACTGGATATCGTCAATCGATTTGATCGAGCAGATTAAAAATTGTACAACCGAGGTTAAAAACGTTCCAAGAAAGAAAGAAAAAAGAAAGAAAGAAAGAAAGAAAGAAAGAAAGAAAAAAGTGAGCAACAGAAAAATTTAATTGACTTGAGAGAGTGAGAGAGAGAGAGAGACGAGTGAAATGGCGCGCACACGCGTGTCGAAGAACACCGCGAGTCGACTCGTGTACGTGTTGGAGAAGCTGCGCTTCGGGACGCGTTAACGAGCGGAACGAGCGACGATGCTTTCGAAGCGAAGGGCAAAGCACGACTGACTCGTTCCGAACAAAGTACAAAGTCGTCCCCGAGGTCAGGTATAACGAAAATGCCCGCCCCACTCCATTGCCCCTTCCATCGCAGCATCCCCCCTTGCGTAAATAGAGGGATGCTAGCGCGGAGGGAAAAGTCCCGGTGCGATCAAATGATATCCACTTAGGTCGATGACGTCCATCGTCGATTGTTCAACTCTCTCTTTCTCTCTTTCTCTTTCTCCTTTTAGTTTTCTCTCGTGTCTTCTCTTTGCAAGTTGGACAATTAACTCGCTTCTTCGAACAGTTCCCGAGGCCTTTGTACGCTTGGCTGGAAGCGGAGCCTCAAATTATCGTTCCGGGGTGTTCCGGGGAAGGCTCCCGCGCGTTCGAGATGCGTTTAACTGGTGATTCCGGTGTTTGAGGGTGGATAATTAGCGCGCAAGTGGTTTTTCCTTCGTAGGGGTTTCGGGGCGGCGGGGCTTTCGGATTTGTGGTTAAAGGGGAGGGGGTGAGATATTTGGCGTTTTTATCACGATCTTTTTATTATTCCTTCGAGTGACTTTTGAGGGAATCAGAGAGGAAGGTAAGTATCGTTCAGTGTCGTCGATGTTCAGAGCAAATTGTTTCGAAAGCACCTGCTTACAGTCCTTTTATCTGTAATCGGCCTTTGAAGGCGAGACAATGTTAAAGATATTTGGCAGTGTCGGATTTTTATCTAAAATTTTCGATCCTCGAGAAAAGATTGTCGAAGTGAATGTTTCAAGTCGATCAAGGAATAGATAATGGAAAATTTTTAATTCCCATTTGCATCTTTAGAGTTTTGAAAGAATTGTAAATTAAAGGGTAGAAAGTAGGTATTGAATACTGGATTCTTGTTTGAAATTCAAAAAACAGGCATTTGTCAGATATCTTCGGAGAGCGCGAAAACAAGTGCCAATATCAATTTTTACTCCAAGTTATGAATCTTAGACGTTAGATTTGTGAGTGAAATATTCCGAAGGCTGTTAGACAATCGCTTTAATGATTATTAGACCTCACAAACGAAAAAATGTATAGCGATAGTAAAGATAAAAGGATACATTCTAACTGGTAAAATGACATTCGTTTGCGGCTATTTAGTACGCGGTATCGACCCCCGGTGGAACAATATCGATTGTTCTAAATGTTTGCTTGAAAAAATTGCCCATCGGCCATAAATATTTAACGAGATTCGGAAACTCGCGCGCGTTGACGCGTTTCATTTTTTCTTTTTTTTTTTTTTTCTACTCCTTGGTGAAAAATTATTTTAATTGCGATTATTAAATGACATTCTCCCGCTCGTGAAACGACAGTTTCTCTCTGAGCAACCGCTGTGCGCCGCGGTTAGTAATTAAAAAAGTTAACGCTTTCACTGTCCTTTGTGTTCATCTGTGAGCCAACGTTCCCCTGGCCGAAATGAAAAATTTATTAAACAATCCTGAAAGGACGCCGGCCTTTTAGTTTAACGTGTAACGCGATTGTTCTCGGCATGCTGCTAATAAATTAACGTAAGGCGCAACGTGCTACAACTCTAATTCAGAAATCCTGGTATTTATTTTTCTACGAGCACGCCGAGGGAAGGAAAAAAATATATAAAACGCGAGAATTTTCAACGGGACGGTAGCTTAAAGCGAGGAGATAATTAATTCACGTTAAACCTGAAAAACACTAGATAAATAAAATTAATTAATGCAGTAGGTTAGATTCTTCAGTTTTTTTTTTTTTTCTTTTTTCTTTGAAGGGGGTGAGTTTCGTGTAGCACATTGAAACAGTTCTGGAATTTTGGAACTTTGTACTTATTTTTCGACGAAAATGAAAATTTCCCACGGAAGAGTTGTTTCCAACGAAAGAACCACCAAAGTAAGAATTAAAATTTGCATTTTTGTGTTCATAGAGTTTAGCAGAGCTGAATTTAATGATAATTCCCATATCAACACGACATTTTGACCATTTTAATATTGCGCTAAAGAAATTTGTCGACAACTGGCGATAATGTAATTGTTGATAACGCAAATTGGACGTTTAATCTCTGATATTGACGAAAATATTTTCCAAATTACCCCTAAAAGGATTTACCCATAAAATCATGTAATTCGAGTATCTAAACCGTCCGTAACGTGAAATTAAATTTAATTGGATCGATCGTAGCCCTTCGATCTTCGTATTAAATCTAATTCATGTTAAATTAAATTCACGTTAAATCTTCGCACTAAACAGACATAACAGCGCTATATATTAAGAATCAGCACGATGAAAAGAGCAAACATTCAATTGGTTTCGAACCGACGATACACACTATCAACAATTATACGAATTACCGTTAGTTGCCGATAAATTTGCCGCTAACAGTGCCGTCCGATAAAGCGACAGCCAATCGCCAATATAATTACAAATCATCAGAATACGCGTGTACATTAGCCGCGGCGGGTGTATTCGAGAAATGATCAATTATACCAAGCGGCAGGATGCCCGAGCGATCTCCATTTATCGAAGGAACGGTGACGCGGTTCGTGGAATTAACCGATGAATCATGGATCTCTGTATCGACGCATAACGCCCCGAAAGCTGTTCCACTTTGCTAGAGGTAAATTACAACTTCCTTGTTACAACCGGACTGCGGATTTTTATGTATAGGAGGAATAAAATTTAAACGGAGGTTCGTTGCAACAGGTATTCTAGATTAAATATTTTCTGCGGTTTCTCCCCCTTTTTTTTTTTTAACTTTATGCAGATAAAATTTTGTTTCGTTTTGTTTCGTATAAACGCGTAAAAATCTAGATGTAACTAATTTGCCACGCAATCAGATGTTCTTACTTTTACCTACTCTACATGGAATTCTTTACGCGCATATTTTTGAACGTTGTATGAGAGTTTGTGCCTTTGCTGCGCATTTCGTGAAAAACTAGACCAATTGCAACTGGATTGTACCGCACATTCTGCGTTTCTATTTTAACAAATTCGTGAGAAATTTTTCTTTATAATAGTTTAGTTATTTGAGAATTTGTTTAACAATCTTTTCCTTGTTATGCACCTTTTGAAACAACTTGGAATATTGATCAGAAGATGGCCAATTAAAATGAAATATATGAAAAAAAAACTAAAAAAATCACAATCAAATTAAACATTTATAAATCAAAATTACTAAAAATATGTAATAACGTTTAATAAATACATTTCCCCTGTCAATTATTACTACACACTAAAATATCTTACACTACAATACGTGAAAGAATAAATTGTACAACTATACAAGACACTCTAAATACTCGCGAAACATTCACAAATATATTTCCAATTGCCATATACTGGAACAACCATTAAGATAAATTCATAAAATATTTGCAACAAAAATATTCAGAAATATGTCTACAACCGAAAAGGACCAACAGAGTTTGATACGAGAAAAATCCGACAGAGATCTCACGTAAATACACGTAAAACATTCACAAATATATCTTCAATTACATCGCTAGAATATTCATAAGATAATATTTACAACGTAATATAAAAGCAACGTTTAATACGAGAGAAATTCCCATTTCGCCGAATGAAATTCAATCGAACCGCATCGTACGTGTAAACGTATAAAACTAGCCGGTGTCCAAGAGTTAAGACGAACGATAAACAAGCAGCTCCATTTTATGAAAGACTCGCGTCGATTGGCCAACAACGGAGATCGATATCGTTATCGCAATTTTCTTTTCTTACCGCCGAGGTATTCCGGCGCTATTCCAGCACGGGGAAGACGGCGACAGGGTCTGCGAGGGATGGGGATGGCGCATGGTTCAATAACGTATGTTATTGAGAAGCCACTCGTGCGTTACCCTCCATTAAATGCGCATGAGGAACGTTCTTCGGGGCCTGGATCCGCGATGCGCCACGCATACCTAGCACTCTTGAACTTTACGAGGAGATAACTCATAATTGAGTTGGCCTAATAATAGGTTATAGGCCCGGGCGGTTTCAATCGGTTCCATTGGGCGGCCGTGGATCGATTTCAACGTGAATTGCGCTCGCGTCTCGTAAAGCCTCGATATGATCACTCGCCGCGAATTACACCGCGTTTCGTTTCTCCTCGTTAATTCCTGTAAACGCTCTTTTACTTTATACGACGTTGCCTTTCAATCGACGACAGTAAAAATACTCTTCTCTTCGAACGAGAGTAATACGAAGCAAGTTTAATTGGCGTGCATAATGTCTCCTTTCGATATTTCGTGTTTGAAATTTCCTTACAGCTTTTCGTTTATTTGTCAAAGCTTCTTATTTAGAGCAAGATCGAAGTATGAAAATTTAAGGATCGTGAACTAGCGCGGCGAGTGTCCGCTAGTTCGTAGTTTCAGATGATTCATCGTCAATTGAAATCAAGATATTACCTTTTAACGATAGTAAATATTCTTCTTTTCGAACGAGAGTACGACGATTAACGTGATATCTTCTTTGGATATTTCGTGTTTGAAGTTTTCTTAAAACTTTTCATTTATTTGTCAAAACCACCTGTTCAAACTTTTTCTTTATTTGTTAGAATAATTTCAAAGTATGAAAATTAATAGTGTACGTAGTTAGGATAGTGAGTGTCCACTAGATCTCTGGTTGAGATGATTTTCAGGTGATTCATTATAGAATGGAAATTAAAAGGGAAAGATCAAGTTGTAAAGTTATTGAGGCTTGAGAGTTGTAAGCACGTTGTCGACTGTTGGAAAACCCAAGCTTTTGATAGAGTGGCCGAGGAGGGATTGATTTGGTATCATTACATTCGCGTCATTATATTATATAATACGTATATTACTATGTCGTATTTTATATGTCACGTTCGATAGTAGTCTATCTCTTTAATGCTATGTCGATTAAATATTAGTTTACCACGCAATGGTTATGCTCTTTTACTTGAAATCCTAAAGTAAACGTGCAGAAATAAGACTATCAATTTATAAAATGAAATTTTATACGGGCAACAGATTTTTCTCTCTTTTTTTAACTGTTCAAAGTTAAATAAGTTCCATTAAATTTTCCTACAAACGCGACAGACATTACATTTGTCAATTCTCGATGTGAAATTGTTACATATTTTCGGCAACTAACTGGGTAATGACTGTGATAAAAATAAAATTTTCTCACGATGCTGATACAGATTTTACAGAAGAAAGACAGAATCTGCAATTGTCAAGGATTTAAATTAAAAGATGCAAACACGAGGAATGGACAGATTACAATATTACTTTACAACGATAGAACTGTGTCGAATCTAGTAAATAGATAATAAATAGTCATTTCGTCTGTGGCAATTTAATATTTCCGTGGCTCACGTCAATGCCAAGTCATTCCCAAAGGAAATTTGCTCACGTGGAACCGACGATCTTCAAGATCCACGAATCCTGCACGTTCGCGCCGCAATTTCGAGAATTCCACCCCCCAAGTATTCTTCTCCCGCATCTACGGTATCCTATTTATCGTCAGACTTGAACAAACTTCCCGCTCTCGTCGAGAGTGTGCGTCGATCGAGTGTCTCTCATCCGAGACAAACGATCGATCGAAATCTTCTTGAGGGTACTTAAGCCAGCGTCGGACCGATATTCAAATAAACTGAATAAATCAGTATTCGGATAAACCGAATACCCAGCCGCGTGCGGCACGACGGAAGTTAAATTAACGCAAGTTCTGTAAACATGGCGGCATTAAAGCGGTCCCGCTTCGATTTTCTTGAAACACGGCAAGCGCACGAAGTTGCCCCGCGAATTTCTATGGATCAGTTTCGTAGATACTGGTTCTCGTCTCAGAGACTGAGAGAAGTAAAGAGAGACAGAGAGAGAGAGAGAGAGAGAGAAACATGGTACAATTTAATCAAAAGCTTTAGAAACGTGAGTGGAATCGTCAGGACGTTGCTTTCCGTCGATTTCATAGTCGAATAAATAATTTCGTCGAGGCTCAGCATCTTCTTGATCTCGTTGAACTTGAAATTGATCGAACGTGTGAGAATTTAGGTTCTCTCTTAGAAACTCAGTGTTCTCCATTTTGTAATGGGATCAGGGTTTCATAGGCAGGTCGTTTGTACGAGAAAAATTGTCTAAATTGACGAGAAAGTTTAAAGTTTTATTAATTTATTTTTACCTACATTTTCTTTTATTTTAATAAAAAACAACACTCTATTTTACATCGTGAGTATTATAGGATAACTGATATTTGATTTGGATTGTTGCTCAAAAAATGTGACATCAAAAAGAAAAAGAAAAATTGCTGTATTTCAAGATTGTATTAATTATTCGAAAAATATAATTGCAAGAAATTGCAAGACACACATGTATATTCTGGAATGAATATTGTTGATCAATTTACTAATCCAGTAAAAAACTGATCAATTTACTAATCTAGTTACGAAAATTCTACTGATCTTCAAATAAATAATTAACAGGCGTGTATTTAATGGATAACTATCTATTTAGGAACAGTACGTTTCAACAGGTGACTGCGAGGAAACTCTACAGCTCACGAACGGAAACTCTAATCTCCAAGTTCCATACCCTAATAGATAGTCGCCAACTTTTACCGAAAAGTCACAGAACTACCTTTAAATCCTCAAACGATCCTTCAGCAATCAATATCCATTACTAATGACATTGGGAAAGATCATTACTGGTATCTTTTAATCACTTTAGCATCATCGCGTCAAAGTACAGTTTAATCCGACTCCTTCCTTCGATATTAAACTTTGTCTTTATCTTTGTTTCTATCGAAGCTATTCCTTCATTATTTTCTATTTGTTAGGAAATCTCGGATTGGCGCTACACGAAAGAATCATTGTTGAAATTTAATTTAATTTCATGCTAGAATTTGTCCTCTCCCAGAAACATAGTACCGAAAGTGATTTTAGCGGAAGTAACCCAGAAAATCGGGCCTCTTCAGGTGCAACGCTAATGCAACGAAAATTAGCGATTGGTTGATTTGGGTCACGTGATTCGCGAGGGGGCGTGGAGTAGACCTCGAGTAGGAGTGGCGTTGTCTGGTAATTTGTTTCGTATCGATTCAAATGTTTGCATGTCAACAAAATTTTATGGCAAAAAAGTCGTCTTCATTTCCTAGTCAGAATACATGCTTCAGGGCCTTTCAGTGGGACGAATTGTACAAGTCGTGCAGTTTTTTTTATACATACCGTTATGCATTAAAAAACAATTAAATATCAAGAAAAAATTCATCGCTTAAAAAATGTCTTCTGTTTCCTACTAAAAGTTCATATGTAAGTTCAAAGTATTTTCACTGCCTCATTTGTTTCTCACAAAACTATTAGACACGCTCTTTCTTTCTTCTGTTCGTGTTCGTAATGATCGAATGTGATACTAAAAAATCAATGTACACTATAATGATAGTTTTCAACAGGTGATGCAACAGTTTCGTGAAACATTTTGAAATGACCGATACGACAATTTCGGAAAACTATTCGGAGATTGTAAAATATTTTTGCGAAATTTTTTATCCAAAAGCCTAAGCCGACATTTGTCCAAGTGTTTAAGCTGTTTCTCCGCCTCGCCTAGAATTTTGCGTCAACGGGCCCCTAACGTTCGTCTCCTCAACGAGGCAACAACACGGACTTGCGCTTTTCACCGACCGATTTTCAAACCCGGTTACCGGCTACTTTAATCTGATGGGAAGTTACTTCGCCAGTACAAAACTCTGCCCCTCTGCTGCTCCCGTCGCGATAGTGTTGATTAATTTGTCCCGAAACGGCTTATCTGACCGCGCTGGCGAACTGTAAATGCAATCGGGGCACCGGGTATCGGCGAGGCCGAACTTTCGCATAGTTGCCACCACCACCCCGAGTATTTATCTTTCCGATTGTTTCTTGTCGCGCAAGAACTCCACCGCCGACGCTCGAAAACACGGACGATGCAACTCTGAACGGT
>KQ435859.1:3688520-3704952 GCA_001276565.1 Melipona quadrifasciata
CTCGTTTTCAGGATCAATTCAATTTTCAATAAATACAAGATTTAATAAATTAATCAGTCATCAATTCCGCAATTTGCACAAGTCGCCGCTTTGAAGGGACAGCAACGTCAAAGCCTATTAGCATCAGTTTCTCACGAAAGCTCTCTTCAACGAGCGTTCGTGTAATCGCCGGATTACCAGATATGTACGAACTTCATCCAGCCTTACGCTTTCCCACGGAATCGCATACGCACTGGTTAAGTCGACCAAAGTCTGTTAACGTTCCATACGTCCATTACCGCGTATAAATACCGTGTTTGTGTAAAGCACGAACACGCGCGGCTCGGAGAAACCTTAGAAACCCCATACCTATTACGCGTCAAGATATCGACTGACCATTAGGAATTTGGGAAGAATCTGCGGGACGTAACAGTGATTATTACAGTAACGTTTATCACGAAATATTTCTTTTCCGATTCTGAAGACAGTTCAACTTGATTCAACTTGATTTACTTGGTTTCAAAAAATTAAGTACACATTGATATACAAAGATCTTAAGTTAAATTCAACCATTTTTGTTATTGACGTGAGATTATAATTTGACTATGAGGGAAGAATGTTAATCGCGATTAAAACGATGAATTCTAGTTGATATTCGAAACGTTAGATTCGAAATTTGGAAAATCGATACTGACTCAAATTGATGTAAGTTCAGCTATATTTTTGATATATTACTTACAAGTATTCCGACATTTTTAAAATGTTACGAGAAAACTTCTCGAACAGTTGGTAGAACTGATTGCAAAAGGGGCGATCATTCGAAACTAGGAAGGGTTACAAACTCTCCAAAAATTAACCATCTTCCATCGCCTCAGTTCTAACTCAACTCTACGACTATAGTGCGTGTTCCCGCAACGAGAATTACGCAACAATGTAACGAGCTTAACTAGATCGAGCCAACAAGAAGGGACAACGTTGAAAAATCCCCGCAAGTCAGAGTACGAAACATCCTGACAAAAATTAAAACGCGTGGAAGAGAATAAAGAGCGAGCCACTCCAAAAAGGAAAAAAAGAAACGAAGAAAGAGAGGAAAGAACGGGAGAGAGATAGGAGCAAGTATAAGGAGTTGGTGCATACGCTGCTACAGTATGAACGAGAAGGGACAAAACAAAACGAGAGCCAGTGGGGGATTCGCGGAGGGCGTGTGTGAAAGAGGGTGGGTCGAGTAGAAGGGTGTGGAAAGCAGAAGCGTGAAAAAGGCGCGAGAGTGTGAAGGGGGGAAAAAAGGTGGAAAAGAGCGGGAGGAAAGGGTAAAAGGAAGACGAAAACAGAGCGGGAGGAAAGGAGACGCGTGTGGCGCGGAACGGTGTTGGAAATAAAAGAAAATTAAGAGCCAGAAAGGGTGAAACCTCGCTGTTGGCGAGAGGTCCTGAAGGGACGCCAGCTACGAAGATGAAAAGAACTAAACGGGAAGTAAAGACGTGGGATTGTTTACTCTCGACTGGTATCGTTGGAATTAAGTTCGAACGAAATATCGAGAATTATTAACATCTGGAAGTTGAATGAAATTGAAATTTGAAACATTTAAATACTAATTGTCGATTTGTTTAACGTCATGAAATTATTCTTCGTATTGTTATTGCTATTAAATAATTGATATTATTAACATTTGCAAATGAAATTTCAGATGTGCCGCAATAAATATTTAGATAACAATATTGACTCGTTTGACGTATGAAATTATTTTGATACACCTAATTATAAGTTAATTACAGTATGCACAAGAGTGATATAATTGCAATTTGAAAAATGGCACGTGTAATTCAATTTTAATGCATTGCATGTTTACAAAAAGTAACAGGTTTCCCGAGTAAAAATTGATACTTTTGTACGATATTCACGATCAATATTTATAAACTGACCTTTTATAAAATTCCCAACGTATCGAAAAAAACTGCACGACTCGTAAGGCCCAGAAGCAACTGTTCCGACTAGGAAATGAAGACTTTTTTGCCACAAAATTTTACTGATATGCAAACATTTGAATCGATACGAAACAAATTACAGGCATGATCGCTCAATAGCAGACAACGCCACTCCTACTCGAGGTTTACCCCACGCCCCCTCACGAATCACGTGACCCAAATCAACCAATCGCTAATTTTCGTTGCATTAGCGTTGCACCTGAAGAGGCCCGATTTTCTGGATTACCCCCGCTAAAATCACTTCCAGTGATAAAATTGGCGATGGCTCCATATTTATAAATGTTTCAAGATCCTGGCAAGATCGAACCTCTTTTGGTCACTAATAATCCTGACCTAATCATTGCCAATTAAGAATTAAATAACGTGAGAGAGATTAGAGATTAAGCAGCAACAATTCTGCGACTAAACTGACTATAATCCTGGATCTTGGGTCGGATTTAAAGGGCCGATTGTCGAGCGTTTCGTCTAATCTGCGAATTAATGCTTTCGCGTTAAGGTGGAAAGAACGAGCGACGAGAATCGGAAAATGCAACTCGAAAAAAGAAAAGAAAGACAACGCCACGGTCACTCTTCTCTCCCTTTTTTTCTCCCTTCTCCCTGTTTTATATCGGCGAGCGTGCATCCGCGATTAAACGGGCATTCGGTGATTTACAAGGGGCTGCGAAACGTGGAAACTCGTTCGGTTTTTCAAGCGTCGCAGCGGATGGATCCTTCGTGGTTATAGCAGGCGCGAAACGAGCAGATGGTTTTCGCGGAAATAAAAGCACGCTCCGCGGCCACGAAAATTAACACGTTTAAGTTTCTTTCGGTTTCGCGGCTGGCGCGAGAGGTTCAAGAGAGCTGTTTAAACCGAGCGCTCGCGGCATCGAAGTGGAGGAAAACGTGAAACGTGGCGGAGGACGTCCGCTCGCCGAGTGAAAAGCGGCTCGCACCTTGGAAAAATCTGCGCTTCTTCGGCGCAGTCCGAGCTCTGCTATTAAAACATTGAATCTCGGCGAGAATGTGAAATTAATTGCAAAGGTAGAATTAGCCAGTGTTGAAGTTGCTGGCATAAATGAGATCAAGTTTCAGAAGTCAAAGGGACAAATTTTTGTTCAAAGAATTCTGATGAAAAATTCGGCAATTTGAGAATATTTTTATTGTCGTATATTTTACTGTTGATCGTGATGAATTATTTGATCGCTTCACTAGCCTATTACCTGTGTACATTGTAACATTGACACGAATAGAAATAGAGATTTCGAAAATTTTGTAATTATGCGATCAAATAATGGAGAAGAATATTAGTAATAAAATGTAATACGTGTATTATTCAAAACTTCATTCCCAAGGTAATTGTTGAATGCTCTCTAAGAGATTGAAAAATTTATGTCCACCGAATTTTTTTATAATATCAATTCAAACAGTATATTTTACTTGATTTAAAAACAGGTAAATTCATATTGTTAAATTTTAATTTGAAAATTTTATCTTTCTCATTATTAAGTAAAAAAAAAAAAAAAAAAAACAGTTTCAACATAACAGTGTCAAGTATTAGAACTATATTCATATAAATTTACCATATACACCCTCGTGCCTTTAAATTTTCCGCAAATGTACAAAAGACAAGGGCGACAGAAAGTTTCCTGCCACTCTAGTATCCACCTTTCTGCGTTTGAATAACATCATCTGGCCAACGTCTCTCGATTAATTCCGACGCGAAACCCACCCCGGAAACCTATTTGCTAAAAGCTTCGAGGCTTTCAATACGAGTTCGACAAAAACCTCGCGAAACGTGGGTCCAAGTTCTCTTCAGTTACGCGAAAGAAGGACACGACGAACGCGTAAGTCGCGAGCGAAGAAACGAAAGAAAGAGGGAGATGACGCTGATGGTTACGTACAATTTACGTACGCTTTATCACCGGCAGTGTTGCACGGTAATTCCGTGACAAACGAGTTCGTCGGAGCGCAAAGCACCGCGCCCAAAGCGAGGCTCGATGTTAAACGCTGCTCGGCTACGAGCTTGGTCGTCTATCCTCTCCGCGCGGAACTACGCCCGCACGAAACTCTCGTTCGTGCCTCGATTCGTCCTCTGCGTCGCGCAATGAGCCAACTTTGTCGCCTCGGATGACGTGCACGTTTAGCCGTGCCGCGACGTTAAACGTTCAGCGACTCGGCTATTGGTAGTCGTTCTGGAGATTGCTGCGACTTAATTCGAAAATTTATGCAATCAGTTCGTGGAAGTCCGCGCACGTCTGCGAGAAATTTGAAATATAGTGCGCGCGTTACACAGCCGCCGACGCGGCGGCATCGTATATTCATGTCGCATAACTCGGACGTCGCCGATACAGGTGATCGTTTCGTTGTCACACAGTCCTGGTATGTACGATTATTCCTACAATCACATTTTCTTCTTCTCTTCTTTTTTTTTTTTTTTTGCAGAATTTGCTAAGAGTTGAAACGGAGGAACACTTCCTCAATATATTCACTGTATTTCTTACACTTGTTTAAAGAACATACGTGAGTAATTGGTAGTTAAGAGTATGTTGATTCGAGCACTGAACGAGATTCACTTTGTCAAGATGTGTGTCTTCAGAAGTAGCAGGGTGGTGAACAAACTGATGTGAACTATCTATATTACATAAATTACATGTATACAGAATTATAAATGTTATGCTTGCAGATTATGTATTATATAACTCTTCTGTAACGAGCGATATTTCATCTTTTCTAAAAATAGAAAATAAACAGAGAGCGTCAAATTAAATAACAAACCTGACGGATGAACAACTCTTCGTCTTTTTGAAATTTGCCACCCATTCTTAAACAAAAGGCAAGAAAAAAAAAAAGAGAAAAAATTGATTTCATCAAACGTTTATATTGTTTGCGCATAAATCTGTTTGAATTCGCAATAGGTACGTTAGTTGGTAGTTTCCCCAACGCGTATGTTAGTTCGACGGTTTTCAGTCTATTAGTGTCTGTAGTTTATCAGTTCGTAGTCCATTACTGTTTCTAGTTTATTAATTTGTAAGCTACTAGTTTTGGCGGAGGCTAGCCTGGCGAGTTGCGCAGTTTATTTGTATACATTATGTAGTACCGCTTGATTCGTTTATTAATGGATACGTAATTAATTTATTCGTTTATACGAATTCGTGTTCGAGACACTTTCGAAACCAATCAATATTCTTAGTTTATCAATTTGTGAATTATGTTACTACGGTATTAGTTTGCGGTTTATCGGCTTGTAGCGTATTAGATTATAGTCTGTTAACTTGCGATCTATTATTTTGCGGTTCATTAGTACCGCGGCGGGCCAACGTTGTAGCACAAAGTGTACACTGTACACACAACGTCTAGCGTAAAATGTAACAATACCAATGGTAATAATAATAATAATATCAATGAAGACCAGTAACGGTAGTTTCGTGATTGTAATTTACACCTACATTGCAGATGTTTGTGCATTTATGAGGAATTTGTAGAGATGTAGCGGTATATAAAAATAAAACAAAATTCAAAATATAGGATAAAATAAGTATATGTATAATACTTGAAGGATACATTCAATATATATTAAATAATTAAATATTTAAATATGTAAAATTATGTGAAATATATATAAAATGCTGAAGAACTTGAATTCAAGATTTTCACTGTGATATTTGATAAAATTAGATAAAACAGTATTATAATATATATTTCAAGATATATTTATCCAGTTGCGTTCATAAAAATGTGAATTTGATCGAACACTCGCATTTCTGTAATACGTACAATGCAATTTAAAAATCACAAAACATTATTGTAACGCGTAACGTAAATTGTATTCCAAAGTAATATACAGTGATGTAACTTTTGCATTGAGAAAGCAATAAAGTTAAATTTCAATAGAGCATTCTTTATGTTTTCAAGCTCAAAAGTATTTAAAAAATTAATGAGAATTTCATGTATGTTATATTTGCTTCGCTTTTAAGAAAAATAGGCCAATATCTACTTATCTTTTATGAACAATAACGCATCATCTGCGCAATATTTTATCTACAGAATGACTCACAAAATTGAAACGAGTCCCCCAATCTTCAATTATAGCGTGTACTTACAAATCTCTACTTTCACGGAATAACTCGAACCAAGTGGAATTCCCTAATCATCAATTATCACACTGTACATTTACGAATCTCAAACGCGTAATTGAGAACAAATTCCTCAAACTTCCCTATTATTTCTGTACTTTCTTCTTTTTTCATCCATTTTATCGGGCGCAATATCTGAAACTCAGAGAAATCTGCATGAATCTCAGAGAATTATCAGACTTGGAAAGAGAAAGTCTACTCACGTATAAGGCAGGACAATTGGTTAGGAGCAGTGAACCGAGAAACGGAACCAGATCCAGATTCGAATCACAGGTTCGGTAAAGAACCGTCCCCTTTCTTCCTGCGGGAGATAGAGAGTAAAAGACTCTACCGTGTCTTTTATTTCTCCATAAAACCGAGTCCCTCTCTCGTATCGTAACGCAAGCAAAACGCAGATCTCCGCTACTGTCTGCCATGCTCGCGGAAACAATCATATTATTCGTACTTTCATCCGTGATACCCTGTCGTCGTGGAATACCGCCGTATTTTAAACTGATATTCCTATTCGTCTGTAATAACGTTTCAAGTCATAATGTCGTATCACTGTGCTTTTACGATATTCCTTTTAAGCAGCTGAACAACTTGTTGAACGAAAGATATTTATGTTTTTCAAATGAACGGTAAAAATTGAACGTTCCGAATTCGTTGCTTCGTTTCCTTGGTTTTTTGTCCCAAATTGCAACATTTTCTTCAATTTTAAGTATATTTAAACGTAACCCAGGCAAAACGAATGATGAGTTTGTTACTTCTTAATAATTTCTATCACTCAGTGATGTTATACCGACGAGTTCAAAAGAAAAAGAAAGCAACGAATTATTGTATACGGTTCGGTCACTCGTTACGGTCCGCGAATCAGTTGCCAGCGCAATGGGTTAAAGTATCACTGTCATCGTCCGTATCGTACTGTTAGATCCTTCAAATTTTATTACAATATTTTATTGTATATATTAAAATTACAGAACACTGTTCGAAGGCGTATACTGTTGAAGAATATGAAAACATGTTAAAAAATAAATATCGAAATTTCCTTTCAATCCTTCGATATTGAAAAAACAACGTTTGACAAAGCACAGTAATTAAACCAATCGTGGAATTTAAGTGCCAATAAGAATTGAGTCAAACAATCGATAAAATTATTTCGGTTATATTCACGGCAATACGACGTTTCGTATTAATTGCTCAACATACAAACAAGATCGACAGACTTTGCACGTTGAAATTAACATCACCTGCAACAGAATTAACAGTACTATTGAGAACGACATTGAAAAAGATTTTGTAACGACTCTCGAACTTGTTGAAACTTCTCGTTTCACAAAAGTGTTCAGAATTTCACAGAAAAATCAAAGCAACATGGTACAAAGTTTTTACGAAATCGACGAAAGCGGTCGCAATAAAGGGGAACGAAGCGCAGTAATTCAGCCGCGCTCGATGTTTAAGTCGATCGGTACACGGTACCGTACGGTGAAACTTTTCGTCTCGCTTCGATCGATATTACGGAAATACACTTTAGGCTGAACCGAGTGGAAATCATCGGACGCGGACGGAAATAAAGCGAATTAAATCGCTCTTAATGCAACTAAGCTGCGCCGGGGTGCATCATCGAAAAGTCGTGGAAAAAGCCTGTTTACGTTGTATTAATGGGAACTGCGGGATCCGCCGGATGGAATCGTTGCTAAACTTATTTAACGAGAAACCAGACGCGTCCGTTTCCCGCTGCTATCCAAATTTACATAGTTAACAGTACAATATTTAACTACGTAACAACGTTGATTCCCTGGCATGCTCTATCAACGTAATTACGAAGTAACACCGTGCCCTCGCCCCTCGCTCCTCTCCCCCCTCCCCCCTCCGCGAGCTGCAAATTTAACGGCGCTTTTCTTCATCGAATCCGCGGCGAATTCGGTCAATAAGCATTTTGGATTTTCGGTCGCACGGTGGGTCTTGTTAAAGCCGCCCAACCTGCTCCATTATGTGACAAAGGTAAAGTTGAAAGACCGGAAAGCGGAATATTACACGTGTTGAATTATTCGTCGAATATACAGTGACTCGAGAAAGTATTGACGCACCTAGTTGAATTTCTGACAATATCTTAACAGACGATATATTGTCGACGAAATTTATTTCCACGGAGGAAAGTAGCAATTTCCAACGAATGTAAAAATTCGAGAATCGGAAAAGCATTGGCCTTTTGAAAAGAAGGGACTTTTTGCAATTCTCTCGTGTATGTGAGAACGAAAGATAATATTTTTAATGACGTGAAGACCAATGGTAGCGCGACATCATTCGATAATATTTTGCAACGTTAATTTTTTCCAAGTGCTTCATTAAATGCAAACCAGGTACTGGAAATAAAATAATTACAAGTGGGTCGATGTTTGATTTATTTTTGTAACGAAAACTATGTGCGTTTGTACGTTTGTTTTTTCCTGGTCATTTAAAGGATGACAAGTACTCGCATTAAACATCGTTTTATCTCAACTATGTACGTTCTGAGATTTGTGTCAAATTTGGCCAACACTGTCGAATCTCAAGCAAAATTTTACAACACGCGTAATGCGTGATATTCGCAAAAATTTCCTACGAATTTTCCTTCACGCCATTGAGCAATATTTACCACCACGAGCAGAAAGAACAGAAGTTTCGCGTGGAAGTGAAAGGCAAATGCGCGATGCCAAGATCCGCTTTATCACGGGGCAGGGAAAAAGGGAGAGAAAAAGGGGGCGAAAAGGAACGAAGTCCTCGTGAGAAGTTTCGACAGTATGTCTCTTCCCGGCGCCGTGGAAAAATAAATAATCCTAATTGCGGTTGAATGGACTGGCCGTGATGAGAAAGAAGGGAATAAGAGCAACGAGGCCGAGACGGTCTATGCTTCGAGACAATGGACGTCTGCTGCTCTGTTCCTGCTTTTTTCTCCTCCCTCGACCGCGGCATTTTTCTTCCGACCATTCAGACGGCCACCGTGATAATTTCGCTAATTATTTATTCACGTGCTGCAGGACCAGTTAAGTAAGTCGTCGATATTTTCTGCCTGGTTCTCGCGTGGCTTAATCTTTTTACAAGACTTTCGAACATTTAAAATTTAATTTTTTAAATTTAACTGGAATGTAAATTCGACAACGTTGAACGTTAAGTTTAAAATTTAATTAGAATCTAAGTTTGATGATAGTTTAAAACTCGAAACGTGATAAACGTTCTGTCAATTATAATTGTTTCATTGTAATGTTTTCATAGTTTAATCAGATAGATACATTTTCTACACAAGTTCATCGATACGTATAATTCTTTCGGTGAGTATTCATATACTTATGCCATACTTATACTTATTAATATTTTAGTGAAAAACATATATTTGAAAATGTGGCATATCGTACGTTCTTTCGAAATTTGCTTAAATCCATAGAAATTTATAGTCGATCAATTGTTGATATTTCTTAAATGTGTTGTTAGAAACGCAAAAGACAAGTGCAAAAATATATCTGACGTAGAACCGGTTGACCACAAATTGAATATCAAAATCGTTCTTTCGCGAAAAGCGAAAAATGCGACTTGTTTTTTCATTTATGACGTTCAATTGTTCGCGACGTTCCATACAGACATATTTTTTCTTTTTTCGATAGCGACAAACATAAAACCGTGAAAATAAAGGATTTGTTAAACTCTCGCCAAAAAATTCTATATCTGTTCCACGGCCCGAATAGTGTATACATTCCGTGGAAACAATTTTTTGAAAATTGAGAAATCGCGTTCTCCGAACTTGATTTCAGAAGGCAATTTCGTAGCCGACTAAATAACAAAATGTTCGAAATTGTGATCTGTGCTGATAAATATATTTTTTTTTCGCCGAAAATAAAAAGCACGAAACTGCAAAAACAAATGGTTTATTGAATTCCCAAATGAAATTGAATGTCTGCTGTTTTGCTTTTTATTTTCAATGTGAACAATGATTTATTTGCAGAATTGATTTTGGAATTTTATACTCGATGAAACGCTTAAAATCGGGCTATTATTGTAGCTTGTTTTTTCAGATGGAGAAATAAAAAAAGCGTCCAAACAAACGTTTGGAGTGAGGAATGAATAGCGAGGTGCAAATTCATGCTGAAATGTGTTACGCACAAAATATATGTGTAAGTATCAACGTTGTTATTATTCTGCTATGATAACATTACATTGCAAGTATATATTATAAATATCGCCACATATATGAATATTACGAATTATTATAAATGAATAAAAGTATTACATATGTATACACGCATACGCGACAGATATTTACATAAAGTTTTTTTAACAACGTTCATTCATAATAATTCACAAGATCCCTGATATATTCATTTCCTCAACTGCTCAAATCACGTAGAGAAGACAATAAACCGGCAACATAGCTACTACACACGGAAAATTAAACATACTTTCGCCCACATTTACCCAGCCACACGCCTAGAGCACCTCTCTATAAACATCCATGATAATACCCGAACTGACTGGTCCCAGGGGCTGGGCTTAAGGGTTAAAAAGAGTCGGCACTCCAATTATTCCGTGGAATCCTCGAATCCCACGGTCACAGTTCCACCAGGCGATGTCTCTTGGCCGAAGGCTTAATTAAAGCAAATTCAATTAAAACGGACACGGAGTATTAAAAATTCGCTCGAAATCTTAATTAACCCTAAGCGCACTCCATCGCACGGAGCTAGCGCCACCCCTCCCGCACCGACTTCATTTGTTAATAGATCTTTAAATCGTACGAACGTCTCTCGTTGTCTTTTTACGGTCCGAGTCCCCATTTCTCGAGAAATCTTTTTAATACGTCATTTGGATCATAGGTTCCCTTTTTTTATTTCTGTATTTCGATTTGTTTTTACGTTCAATCCATGAAAATGCTTTTTAATCTTCCAAATCGTTTCCTTTGTCAACAAAAGCAAAATTGTTAATGAATGGTAGAAGAACTTTAATGGTGGATTCACTACTCGGAATTTTCAATGTTTCACACGTTTTCGGTAAAATCGAAGAGTCTGGAGATGATTTGACGACAAATTTTATCAAGTACGCATAGCTTCATCAGTTGTCAAGAATATTTTGAAATAAAATTTTTTAAATAAGTACGTTTATTACGCCAAGTTAAAATATGTTCAGAAAGTGTGCAAGAATCAGCAGATAACGAAATATTAATTGCCTTTGTCACGTCACACGTATCAAAATAAACAAAATAACTATTAATTTATTAATTCGTTACTTTGGAAATTATTGAAACGCTCAAAGTTGCTTCAATAAAAAAAAAAAGATAAAGATGCAATGGAAATGAGGAATGAACAAATTTTCCGACTTTCTCGTCAGATCGAGATCATCGAACGATCGTTCACTGTAACATTTTTGATCGAGCGTGGCGAGACTGATCCGAATATTCAAGGGGGTCGCTGTCAAAGGGCGCCGTGACTTTTCGGGTCAACATTACGCCCGCATACGTTAATACTGCTAATGTCAAACCTGTGGTTTGGAGCGAGGGGGATATTGAAAGGGTAATAAAAGGGCACGGGAGACATTGGTAAGAAAAAGTAGGGCGATTTGGAAAGAAGGGAATGAGTGACAGACGGGACGAAGTGATGTTTTTTTACTGCGGGTGAAAAAGCGGGAGTAAATGGTGATCGATGGGGGAAGAAGAGGAATTGAGAGGAAATGGAGGATAAATACAGTACCACGAAGGGAAATAAGATAAAATTATGGTTACAGGATAATAATATGAAACAAGCAGGCTGAGAAAAAACAGAACACCATATAAGAAAAGTTAAGAAAAAGTTAAACGAGATGGTACAAAATGGAAAGTGAGTGAGAAAATATATTACACAGAGATTAGTGATAAATAATTGACAAGTGATAAGATAATTTTTATGTGGATGTACCCAATGAAAATGGTAACAGTAGAAAAATAACAAAGAATGAAAACACGAAAATTGCAACATTTCTGTCAATTATAAACTTTTTAAAGTTTAAAGAAATTATTTAGAAAGAATCTAGAACGGCCTTTGACCAGGATCAAACTCAATCGACAAAACTATTTCTAGAACGGAGTCATTTTTTCCAAATCGAGCCTGAGCTTGACAACACAACGTTCGCTATTCTCAAAGTTGTTTTTAATTAAAAAGACCGCTCGGCTCTGGCAAAATCTGACCGACAGCCAGAAGTTTTTCCAGCAGTTTGTCTGTGGATGCGAGTTTCCCCCGTTTCCTACGGCTCTCAAGCACTTCAATTAGATTTCTTGACAACGCGAACCGCCGCATGTCCGCGAGACACACGTGCGTGTGACGTGCATCTCAACTTTAATTAAACCAGAAAACCGCCATTTCTTTAATTGGACTTCGAATAATGCCCGCGGTGTCTGCAGAAAAGTTTCTCAGTGAAATTCATAAGATGCTATGCGTTATTGCTACTGTGATTTAGGAGTAACTTAGCGCTCTCGGCTAATGGAAATCTTTCTACGTGTACCGATTACTCCACTGACAATTGATGATTGTCACCTGACGACGATAGTAGTAAGAAATACCGATAATAATTTAATGGCAGTCAATGTTATTGAATTGTTTACGATGATTCGAATGTGTGCGATATTTCGCGAAAATTAAATTTCACGATGTATCAGATACGTGTGAATGTTTTGATATGCGCATAGCGATTTCCAGGGCAAAACACGCGAGCCAAACTGACCAAATTTTTTCATTTCGTTGCACCAAATACAGAATTGATTCATCCGAAGAGAATGCACTGCAATTTTCTTGCACTGTGGCACTTCAATCCTAGAAAACATTATTTTACTCACTTACAAACTAATTCTGAAATATCTTCCATCTAACAATTTTGGGCAATTAATTCCAGTGTAACGTAGCATCGATATCGTACTTTCATCCAATAGACAATTATTCGCGTTATTAAGAAATAATATTATAATATCACTCAGAAATAATAACAATATTTCCTTCGTTGCCAAATTTTTATCATCGCCAAACAATGCTCCAATTCGCGATATTCCATTTCCGCTGCGAACATTCGTCCCCGATTACGGCGTATTACCGGGAGAATCGCATTCTCATTAAGGGAAGAGGCAACTTTACGCCGCGCAGTGTAATAATGGAAAACTTGGGCCAAGTCGGAGAGAAGAAACAAGCGGGGTTACACGCCGGATAAGTAAGGTAAGTTTCGTAAGAAGCTTCTGCGCGTTAGCCGTTCGATTACGTTGGAGATATGACCGGAAGAGGGCAGGTGAGCCCCCCTGGCGGGGGCTCGCGGTTAGACTCTCGATGGAATCGAAGCGTGGTTAATTAAAGGGGCCATTAAAATTGGCTGTTTTCGTTTCCTTCTAAGAGGGAACAAAGCCTCGGGAACCCGAGTGCTTTGTATCGGGGTTCTTTCCCTTCATCAACTTTTCTTTTTCTTTTTTTTTTTTTTTTTCTCCACCGCCGCGTTGCCCCCGGAGAATCTAGCCGCCGCGGGTTCGACCAGAAATCGGCTTATAAGTTGCTACGTCGAGTTATTGTGCTCCGTTGAAAGCCGATATTGAAAGTCGCGCAAATAATTGATCAACTTCTTCGACAGCGACTGGAAAAGATTGAAACAGAGTGGATTTCTGCACACCGTGAGACGGTGTAATTGGACGAGTGAAAGACCAATTGGTCGGGGGGTTGCTGGATGTTTCCGTTGGACTTGTCGTTGGACAATAATTCAGGTAGGTGGTAGGTGTTACAGAAACGTTCTTGGGGATCTTGAATAATTATCGTGGGACAATTAGAGGAAGTTGGAATGGAGCGTTGGGTCGGGTTGTACAGGTGGAACAGATGTCGAGTTACTTAATGTCCACTAACAATAAATTGGTCGCTTCTGTTACTCTGAAGATGGAATTGGTTCGCTAGGGAAGATGTGGGTTCAGCCATTAGAGATGGAGTTATTTTAAAAAGTATTCCAAATTCCAAAGTATAGTTTATTAAGAGTTGTATTTATTATGTATTTTTAAGTATAGCCGTGTATATTATTAGTATTTTTAAGTGGGGAAGAGAGAAGTTGTCTTATTCAATTTAATTCACTGTTACCGCGTTAAAAAAAAAAAGATAAATCATACATATGGTAATTGGCTGTGACATTTAGATAAGAACTAGTACCAGTGTTCCATTAGAGAATTAGAAAAATAGAAGTGTAAAAAGACGACCATCGGCCACGAACAGAATTTCAATAACGTTTTGACACTGTTGCGCAACTTATTGATTGCTTCTGTGATACCCTGCGATTTGCATATTTCGCAATTAACCAAAAGAAAATTGGTTACCACGTAGCAAGAAGGTATTTCACTAAATATTGCATTAAAAGTAATTCTACGAAGCCACGTCGTATAAAAATGACAAATAATTTACTTTTGAATTATATGTCTCTATAGGAAGCTGGAAATATATCGTCCACGTGAAATTACAGCGAATGAAATGACAAAATTCCACAGTGACGATTATATTAGGTTTCTGAAGTCCGTAAGACCTCACGATGGAAATAATGCGTCGGAATGTAACATACAAATGCAACGATTTTATGTAGGAGAAGATTGCTTCTGTTCTTGACAGTTTGTATGAACCTTGACAAGCAAGTTTCAGAAATTTGCGTAAATCAGGGTGGTGGTTTGTACAGTGGCAAAAAAGCGAAGCATCTGGTTTTTCTTTTGTATAAATGAAATCGTACTGGGAATATTGGAATTGCTCAAATGCCAAAGAGTTTTACATATTGATATTGATGTAGCTTTTTATACCACTGACAGAGAGTGATGACAGCCTCATCCCGTAAATATGATGAATATCTTCCTGGTACTACGCGATCTACGTAATACTGATGCAGGAAAAGGAAAATATTATGCAGTCAGAATATCATTAAGGGACGGTATGGATAACGACAGCTACGAATCGATATTCGTACCTATTATTTCAAAGATGACGGAAACTTTCCAGCTGTAGTTCGCTGATTCACTGACAGGGTGAATCTTTCGGTTCAACAGTGACAAACAGAATTCCAAAATTATACAGAGAACAGAATTCCAGCAATAAAGATTTAAGAACAAAACACTGCACGACTTGTACCCCAGTACGATTCGTCTCACTGAAAGGCCCAGAAGTAACTGTTCTGACTGAGGAAATGAAGACGACTTTTTCGCCATAAAATTTTATCGATATGCAAACATTTGAACCGATTCAAAACAAATTAAAGGCGCGATCGCTCAGTGTCAGATAGCGCCACTCCCCACGCCCCCTTACGAATCACGTGACCTAAATCAACCAATCGCTAATTTTCGTTGCATTAGCGTTGCACCTGAAGAGGCTCGATTTTCTGGGTTGCTCCCGCTAAAATCACCTTCAGTGATAAAAAACAAAAAGCGAGGTGACAGCCTTGAGGAAATCAAGAAAATTTCACGACAAAATAAATGGCTGGAAGCGAGTTGGGCGAAAAAAATCGCAGCAACGAAAGATACGACCGGAGGAGTTTGCGTTAAAAGCGGCTAACAATGAGAGGACACAGAGCCAAGAAAGAGCAAGAGAGAGAGAGAGAGAGAGAGACGAAAAAGATACCACGTAAAGACACGGAGAAACGGATTCGAGAAGTAGACGTGTGTCCGTCGAATGTGTGTTACCGTCTGCGCGGCGAGACTTGCCAGCGGGAGTGGCGGCCGCGAGACGCTCGCCGGAATTCCCGGCGTTTGCCTTTGGATTTCCTGGCAAACACGGCACTCACGTACGAACGTAAACGTTTATTGGCCCTCTGGCCCCGAGGGGGGGAGGGGGGCACGCGTGTACTTTAATCCGCGGAATTGATCCCTCACCCCTTCGCCTAGTTCCCGGCACGTCGTTCGACGAACTCGCGCCGCGCGCCTCTCCAACTGGAAAACAGAGCCGACGCTGACACTGAGTCCCCACCGTGAACTGAGTTCCACCCGTGGAGGATTAGCAACTCGTGAAATTGCCAAGCACGTACGCTTACCAGGAATTGTCTCGAAGAGGCGAACTGTTGATAGAGGCGTGTGTCGCTCGTGAGTTCTCCGCGGCTCTCCCCGACTTCCGCGTGTCCGGATCCGCCGCTGGTAAATTGAAAAGTGACGTTCGAAAGCTCGATGACCCAGTTGCCGGATGATCGTAAATTCTTATCTAGTTTACGGAAGCTTAGTCTAGCTTGATTAGGTACGTAGGTATGTATGCATCGAGTTTCCGTGTATTTATAGTTTCCACAATACTGCGTGTTTTTGTCCGTCTGTTGGTTGATAGTTGGACGTTTCAGTCGATGGACTGATTGGATTTTGATACGTTTTGTACGTACAAATGGAAATTTGAAGCAACGTGGAAA
>KQ435859.1:3704992-3723669 GCA_001276565.1 Melipona quadrifasciata
GCACCGTGCAAATATACTTTTCTTTTGAATCTAACATTTTATTACGTTATTATATGTAACATATAATAGTAACTAATGCTACACATGCATTCAATAACTAATACTATATTATTTTACGTTATTATGATCTAATTACATGATACATTCTAATATAATTATATTATAACATGATACAATTGTTACAACCAAACTACTCTATCGACTGAGATAAATTTGTACGACAAAAATCATTTCCAATGATTTCTTAAGCTGACTGGCTTAGTAGTCAAGCATGCAGAAAAGAGCATATTATTGTCACTGCGTTTGCGTGTATTTATCTCATAATTCCATACTCCAACAACCTCGTCGCCACCGGCCTAAAAATGATCCTTTACGCGATTTTTCGAAAACCACAAATTGGACGGACACTTGAGGGAAGAAAAGATATTGAATTACGTTTGTACGTTCCACTTGATCGACACGCGATTCAATTTAGAACGCTCGATATACCCTGTAGAGACTAGCATATCGTTCGATTAAGTGCTCTTAGTCCGCGCCGCGCCGTATCTCGGAAAGTCAGTGGAATGAAAAAAAAAAAAAAAAAAAGAAGGGGGCAAAAAGAACAAAAAATTTACGCTCCCGACGAGCGAGAAATATCACGCCCGGATGACAGATACGATCAGGTCGACTATAAAACATTGCCACGAAATAACCTGTCGGTTAATGCGCGCAGGTGAAAATATTTGGAACTGTCGGATATTAGAGGGGTGGTACGTAACGTGGTGATTTACGAACGATTTTTTGCACGACGGCGCTCTTCGACTGTGCGACATTTATTTAAACGGGAGGAAAAAAGGAAGAAAAACGCTTATGCGTCAAATCGAACGGTTGTTTCGCAGTTTAAAGTATCGACGTAGCGAGTGTAATCGTTACAGAGCGTCAAAAAGCGTTTTTAATACCTTTCACACACGTGCGCACACGTCGGCGCCGGCGTTGCCCTCTCGACGTTGAGTTCCAATCGCCTTTGCCCGGCCAATTGGAATTTTGTTTGCTGGAGATATTTTAATATTCGACGAGTCGAAACTTTTCGAAAGGAAAGCAACGTGCTACGACAGCGTACAAAGGAACTCTGATCGATTCTTTCTCTCTCTCTTTTTTTTTTAACGATTTTTAATATATTTCGGAAAGAATTTTTTTCATTCACGTCGGAGAAAAAGAGATTGTACGCATATACAATATTTTTTAAAATAACACAGATGTATACTGGTAATTTATAGATTACTATAAATGATATTTGATTCATTATTTACGTCATTCGTGGGAAATTTACAAAAGTGTAAAAATACACAAAATGCAAAAGTAGACAAATAAGGTTACGTGAATAAGCTAAACCTTTATGCAGGATTTTACAAGGAAAACAACACACCATTTGGAACTCTAAAGATGTTTGATTAATTTTCTCTATTGTAAAAAGAAAGGCAGACACGATGTACGCTACATCACAGAGTACATATTGTAATGCAGGCAAGGAAATGCAAATTGTTATTACATGTGTATACGATACTTCTATATACTTTACACTCGTGCATTATGTATGAATACACTTTGATAAAATTTATTCTAAAATTACAATCAGATTCAATTTGACTAATAGCTCGTAAAACATTGAAAATTGCGAATGATTCTAATTCAATGGTCAAAAATTATATTGAGTATAAATAAATTTTATATGAAAACAATTCTTTCACAATTTAATTCTCAATAGAATATTCAACGATTTGTTCGTTTTTCTTTTCTCTTCAAAACAGCATTTCGTTTCTGATGTATTTTAATTTTTTATAGAAAAGATGGTAATCAGAATTATCATTAAGTTCGAATTACATTTTAGAGTCGAAAGAAACGATCGGTATTTCGGCGGAACAAAATGAAAAGAATCGCACGGCGAGCCGGGTTAATTGCGATACCGTTTACGAATTAGAATCTGCTGGTGATTATAATTCCGCGCCATCACCGTTTCCGTAAACCACGATTTAAGAGCCAAACGACCGAAAATCGTGGCGATTTTCCAGCGTGCTTTTCACATTTTCCTCGATGCGCGATGAAATTTAAAAGGACGGAGGAGAAATGGCAACGAATAGAAATTCCTAACGGTGCCCCGTTGTAATGACGAACATGAAATTCTTGTTTCGCATTTTAAGTGGCGCATACCCCCCATCGACGAGCGTTCAAATTGAAGAAAAATTCACGACGTAAATCTTCTTTTCTTTTGAAAAAGAAAATTCTCTACAAAGCGTGACGCAAAAATTCAGCCAAGAAAATTTCATATATTAAATATTCGCGAGAGCTAAGTAATATTTCAAATTGAATAATGATTTCGTTAATGATTTTCCATTTATTTTATCATTCGTTCATTGAACGTTTCCAAGTACCATCACTACAGTATTATACAATGTATAATATTATTGCTACAATCATTTAAATAATTTATTCGTAACCAGCAAATTATTTAACAATTCTAACTATTTTGTAACGTAAGTTCATAAACACTACTCGTTGCTGATATTTTGGACAACTTGCATTGTCTCGCTCTTTGTAACAAAAAATACTAAATAAAGTATAATTTTTAAGAATCATTTGATCAATGTGCATCGAATTAAATATCTCACGATCTGCACCGTTAAAATATTCATTCAAAACAGGTGTCTTCAAACCGTGAAAGTTTGCAAAACCCAAGAACACCGGATCACCCTTTCTTCAACGTCAAATCGAAGACAAATCGACACAGTTCCTTAAAGTTCGTGTTTTCCAAACAACACCTGCAAATTCCTCCTCCTCGAGCTGCAACATACTCGCGTAAAGAGTACGCGCCAGTTGTTCATTAGGAAATCACAATTAACGGGATTACGAACTGTGTACCTCGTTAAAGTGGCACGTTGCGACCGAGCGAACAAGACAAAACAGTGAATCTCTAGAAGAAGGGGTTCAATTGAACCCGATAAATTACAACGACGACGACGACGACGACGACATTCAACCGGCTAACAGTCTCTCGTCAAAGGCGAATTATTCATAAGCAAGTACAATTACAATAATTACGTGAAACTGAGCGACGCTATCCACCGTGATTAAGGAATCTGGGACTTTCTGGGACGAGAGGGTGAAACCTGCCGGACTATTGCCGAATACGCCACGATGTTTCGCCCGTGCTCGGGAGCATCGTTGGGAACTTGAATTTGTGTGAATAAAAGGAGTAGGGACGGAAGAGGGAAAAGGAAATTGAGAAAATGAATAGAAGGTGGAAGGAAACGAATGAAAGGGAGACTCGGAGAGGGCGAGAGGTAGTATGAAGCCAAGAGCGAGTAATGAGGCAATTGGGAATAATAAGGTGCTAATAGATAAGAGTAAGTAAGGAGGGTTTATAGATAAGATGCCGATGGGGAATTTTCTTTCTTTTGGTAAAGATCGTAACTGGGGAATGAAATGGTTAATAAAAATATTGAGATTGCGGGAGGTGACGGTAGAGAGTGTAAAGAGTTTGCGAATAGAGGGAAGTTAGTAGGAGTTAGTATTATAAACTGCGAAAAAAGATCGACAAGAACATTAAAATTCATTCACTTTACTCTTAAGTGAATAACATCTTTTAATCAAAGACTTCCAGAATTAAAAAAGAATTAATAACTAAGGAGGGCAAGTTTATATTTGATTTCTATCGTTGGCGTATAATTTGTTTCGAACGGAAATGATACAGACAAGAATCTGGGACGAGACAGTAATTTTACAAAATACAAAAAATAATTCCCTGCCAGAAATACTACGAATCGGACAGAAAGAAGACAAAAGTAGGAGAAAACAACCGGAAGAAGGGCTAAAGCAAATGTTTCGAAACGTTTGAAGAGAGAGCGCGCGAGAGAGAGAGAGAGAGAGAGAAGGTGGCTGACACAAGGGGTTGCCAAATTAAACAACGGCCTAAGGGCCGTTCCTAATTTGCCCACTCGAGTAATTCAACCCCTACCTCGTCTCTTTCGTTGTCGAGCAAGAATTACCTTGCCGGGAAAGCGGGCGGGCTGCGAAAGACGACGAACAGGGTGCGGGGAGGATCGGAGGATTTCCACGTCGGAAACCGCTTATGTTTCAAGCCTGCCAGCCACGGTGCTTCAACTTTCGCCGCGTGGAATAATCGAATTGTTTATCCACCGACGATTATCATTCTTGAATCGTTTTGCATTGATTCACGGCCCGGCCGGGCCTGCGCTTCCTTTTCGCTTTCTCGAGCCTCCCCGCAGACACGGGGAAGACGCGAAGAGAGGATTTTCGATGGATTTTCAAAAATGAGTTTAACATCTGCGTGGCTATTTATCATGTCCCGGGAGACGTTATCGGGATTACGTCTAATTATTTGAAGGCCTCGAGGAGGAAGGAAGAAGAGGGACGGGCAGACGTATGCCGATGATGCAGGATTTCGTACTTTGGATTTTGAAGGGAGAGGAGGAATTTTTAATCACGATTTTATTCGTGGAGAGAACAAAGTCCTATTTCGTCGAAATGAGGCGCATTGATCAAAATGTTGGAAACATATTGTGAACAATATCATTGAAACACTGCAAATTCTCTAAAGGATTACAGAGAGAAAAAAGTGTAGTTTTGAAGATCAGTAAAATTGTGTAATTACGATTTTGTTTGCATGGAAAGTTGTTTGAAATGAGAATAAGAAGAAAAATAAACGTGTAGCTTAAATTAACTTTGAACTAATTTAAAGAATGGGAGATTCGTTCCCTCAATGGATTCATTCGCTTTGTGCAATGCAAATGATAACTATGTTTAAGCGTAATTGTGAGAGAAGCGATATAATAATTCCCGAAACTTTTGAACGAGAATGTACTCGCTACGAGAGAAGGGGCGAGAGAGAAACAACGTTTTATCTATTCAAATATTAATTTAAACTCTACGTTTATAATTGGCTGCAGTCGTTCCCAGGAAATAACTGCGATGGGAGCCAAAGGAAATGAAAATTCTTAAACTGACGAGGTCGAACAGGTCGAGCATGAGGGATGCGTGGGTGCATTCGTTTCTTCTTAAACAACTGAGATTTTCTGAATCGCGAGAGCGAACTCGCGGAAAGTGGCGCCTTCCTTTTCCTTTTGCCGTTTCTTTCAATTTCTCTCTCTCTCTCTCTCTCTCTCTCTTTGGAGCGAGAAGCTACGATGAGAAAAAAAGAGGGAAATACAGCGAACAAACCGGAGAAACTCTGTGTATAATACAATGCGTCTTTGAAGCGAACGACGCGCTACAATTTCGACGAATATGAATTCCCTCTTCTGCGCGTCCGTTTCTTTTTACCTTGCAATTAGATATATTTTCGCAGAAAACTTTTGAACGTTTATTAAAAATTAGAAATAGAAGAGATTGTTTATGCACGAGATTAATTAAATTAAATTTCAAAACGAGGTGGTTTCGAAGTTTAAAAGTAAGATCAATCCTGAATTCTTTATGAATTATGTCAGTATATAAATAAAATAAAATAAATAAATAATTAAAACTAGGATAAATAAGCGTAAGTCGAGAAGAACCAGTGAGATTACAGAATATTACCAATCAGTTTCAATTGTGACAATTTTTATTATGGTAACAACCTTTTTCACTTTTGCTCACTCTTCTATAGATACCAATAGTGATGCGTTTTAAAACAAATGAACCTGTTTGATTATTTCATTTAACGTGAAATTCCAAAGTCACAAACTATCGTACGTTGTGAAATTGTATCATACATTAACCAAACGATGGTTGATCGTAATTTTCATCAATTTACATCAATTTCTTTGAATATCACAAAACTGTAAATTCTCCTTTAGAGTTTCTTTCGCAGCTACAGCATCGGAAAACAGAATTTGACGACGAGTGAAAAAATTTGCACGTGAAGCTTGATAGATTGGAAACTAAGTGAACTAAAAATTAAGTAATATTACCAATTGGCAAATATAACACCTAAGAAGCACCTGAAAGTAATAGATATTCGCAGACTTCAAGTCCAAGGATATTCACCAAAGTTTCACGAAATTCCAAGTTCCTCGCGGGATGGTAATTGAATGTCGTAACGTATTCTCTTCTGTTTTCACGCCAGATGTATGACTACACCTTATCCAGAACTATCGCGTAAGGAAGTTACCCGAGTGAGTGAAGCTGTTTACTCATGGGTGTACTATATTTGCCAGGATCTTACTTCACCGAGTGCCTTCTGTCTTAGGACGTCGCTGCTTGTAAGCAGTTATACACCTGTCGCTGTAGCTGTCGCCTCCCCCGTGCAAAAACAACACGAACGAAGCTTCCGTTCGTCGTTCACGTGTGATTGGTTGGACAAACCACCCTTTCATCTATCCCTGACAACGACTCCTTTTCTTTTCTTGATTTATTACTACGACGCTGCCAGTCGATTTTCTTGCGTATATGCGTTTTTGTACGTAAGAAGCGGAAGAACGTAAGTTGAGACACACTTCATTGTGTTATTACACAGTGCGGTACGTAATGAATCATGAACCGTATAACAAGTACAGTCTAAGGGTGGATTAATCAATATCAATTACCAATAATTTCTTCTACTGCCATCTGTGATAGGGTATACATGGTATATTTAATGCTCCGTAAACGACCAAAGATAATAAAAGATCTATTATGTCACGATAGAATTTCAATTTCGCGCCAAAATCAAATCGTAAATTGCCCCGTGTCACTTTGAAAGTAGTATCATTTAAAAATGTGTTCAACTCCCCCCTTTTGTAATTCCAATAAAAATTCCAAGAGCACTCCTTTAAATTCCTTAATTGAAAATTTGAGTTGTTAACTTTTTAACCGAAACGTTCAATTAATCCAATGTTCGTGCTTAATGAATTGAAACGTGAATTGGCTTATGTGCTTTAAGTCTGTGATATTAATATTGTCAAGTACCGAAATAGCGATTATATAATCTTTGCGGAGAAATTGATTCTTTCTAAAAACGAACATGGTGTTACGAGCAATTTAAATGTACGTGAAATCTAGATCACGTGACACGGCGTGAAACAATCCCCAACTTCGTCAAACTTTCCAATTGATGAGCAATTATGTGAGCATACGTACGAATCTGCTTCATAAACCGAACGTCCAAATCCACGAAACGCACAATTTCTCTTCTTCCTCCACACAAGAACGCGGCTTATCTTCGATCCGCAGTAGCGCGTGACTTGGACCGCGAGATAACTGGCTCGCAGGAACAAACGTCCGCTCGCGTAAATTCATATTAGCGCCACACCCTTTACCACTGTAATCCTTTTTTGCGCGTTCGAACTTTCCTCCCGCGCTCTCTCCCCCTTCGTGACTCGAATTGCAGAAAAGGGGGAGGGGGGCTTTCGTTTCCGTTCGGATCCCGTCTGGCCAACATCTCCTCGTCCCGACGAGCGAGTGGAAATTATGCAAAGGAGCTTCTTTGCTCGCCGGCAGTCACTCTGAAATAAAATCTCCAGACGGATGGAAAACTTTCCAATCGGGGGGGCAAAGGTCGCTCCAGTCACCGGTAAGTGTCCTGATTACGGCCACTGGACGACACTTAGGCGACGAACAGGTGGAAACCGAGTTACCCGCGATGGGATTTTTATTGCCGAAGAGTCGAGGCGAGGTTGGTGTTGCCAGTGAAGTTGGACGTCGATGAACAAGCGAGGGTTCATTTCCTGTTTGAGGTAAGTGTCGCTCGTTACAGGTTCGACCAGCGTTTCTCTGAAATTTATTTTTAAGCAGAGGCCTAGTACCTGGCTCACCTTTGGCTGTTACCTCACGCCAAAGCGATTAATTTGTAAATTTTCGTGGAATGTTAATACGTGCTATTACATTAATACGTGTGCCTAATACAGGATATTGTTGTGTTGACGGAACAAAACAAAGAACAATGTTTATTCTCTTTAATGGAAAAGTTTTTTTAATTGTAATGTTTTATCTTTTGAATTTATTTAGTAGAGGGATTCTCAGAAAAACAGAATTGAGAATTTAAAGATGATATGAAATTTAAAAGGAAAAGATTAAGAATCTAGTGAGCAGATTGCAGCTATTGTAGCGATAATTTTAGATGTAACCGAACGAACGTTATTCACAAGTACTGTAATATCGTAAAGTATATACAATAATTTTGACTACTTTGATATATCATTTCATTTCATTAGACGTGTAATTTAATTATTTCGTTTCATTTCTATGTTCCAATTTCTCAACACACATATTGAAAGATTAAAACACCATTTCTCAACATACATATTGAAAGATTTTTAAGATCAATCACAACATTTTTGAAATATTTTCGTTTTATTTAATTTATTCGTCCTGCCAATCTAATTATCCTAAGCAGATGTGTCGCACGAAAGCATTTTCGCGATACGATACTTTCCACGCGGCATTGATATACCGTCGCCGCATTTAGGTTATCAGTCGAGTTAATTTCCTGACGTAGATGCCCATCGTTGATACGTCGCGTTTGTATTCTGTTTCAGTTGTTGCGTGAGGAAATTCGAGATTCAAGCACGCGTGTCATACGCAATGCCAGGAGAGAGAGAGGGGGAGAGAGAGAGAGAGAGAGAGAGAGAGGTGCAACAACGCGCGTTCGACATCTCCCCTGGTGTGCAGAAACGATCGAACCCCCGAGGTAATCCGTCGAAACCAATTCCTCCCTGAATGTTCCACGCAATTGAGTCGTGGTAAATTTCCCAAAACGGTCAGACTAAGATTTTTGTTTTTCTGTCTGCCTCTCGACGAAAAATACTGGCAGCTTTTCAATAATTGATCGAAAAGAATTATTTTCATGTACTATTAATGGACAAGGTTCGCAATGTGTGGCAGATTTTCATTTCGATACGTACATGCGATAATAGAATGCGTGAGATAATAGAAATTTTACGTTTCAAGTTCTTTCACTGTAAAATACATCGTATCGATTTATAAAGAATCTTTGTTATAAAATCGCACAGCCGTCATTAATAAGAACAACGTAGTTGAACTGGAAACGTCATACGCATTGCACATTGGCTACAACAAAGGCAGTGCATGCTAATTTCAAGTCTATTAACCGAGGATAAAGGATAACGTTTAATAACATTCTTTGTTTAATGCTGATAAAAAATCTCATTGGAAAATAAATTTATCTGCCAATATACCCCCTATCCCCTCGTGCCAATAACCACTATACATTTTAATCTACAAAGAAACTTTATTTGAAAATTCAAATAGGTGAATTAACAATTAAAACCTCGAAAGATACCAAAGTCGAACAAAGAGTTTGTTTGATTCACAGAAAAACGTCACCCTGAATATCTGCGTGTACCTATCCCTTATTAATTTCATCCTCTCGCTCGCATAATCCACTATATATTTCCATCTGCAAGGAAACTTTATTTTGGCATTCAAGGACAACGGTGAAATGGGTGAATTAACAATTAAAACCACTAAGAGGGAAAATCTCGAAAATCCTTCGTGGAAAGCGAGCTGACTGTCATCCAGAGCATTTCCTGGAATTCTTCAGGACGTGAAGCGAGAAACGAGGGGAGCGAGGGGAGGATCTGGCAATAGAGAAGCCCGTCGATATTGCTATATGTCCGTGGAAGGAAGTGCACAATCTGGAGATCTGTTTCGGGATTCTTCAGTCCCGATCGCTATCTACCGTGTCATCGGACGTTCCCCGGCTACGTCGGGCACCTTTTGTGCGCGGATTCAAAACTTTCCTACTGGTTTCATCCTGTTTTCATCGACACCGGAGACAGTGTTTTATTGGCTAACGAACTGTAGAAGAACCTCCGAGAGAGAGCACCTCGGCTGACGTGCGTGGAGGATCCTTCGAGACGCGCGCGAGAAATTGGAAAGAAAGATTTTTATCGAAACGCTTCAGAAACAGAGAACTGCCGCTCTCAGGTGGGAGAGTGCGGTGCGCTCTCGCGTGGAAGAAATAATATTTGGAAGTTTGGATCCGAAGAAAGAATCTGAAATGCACTTTCGCGAAAGACGATACCACCGGTCCCGTTGCACAAAAGCTTTCGAAACGCTTGGTGTATACTGTTCGAAAGAAATCGAATTCGCACGTTTCTCAGGTACGGAAGTGCTGCTTGCTTCGTTCGAGACGCTGCTCGTCGAGTGCTACCGCGATAGTGGACCGAGCTATAGCTTTGAAACGACGGAAGGTGGAAAAAAAAAAAACTGTATTTGGTAAGATTGAGTGATCTCGAATACTCTTGGTGGGAATATTTCTACTTTCTGCAGAAAAAGTAGTCCAAAACACCTTGAAATTTACTAGCACCGTAATGAAGCAAAGCTACTGTTTATACTATAATTTGAAAAGTGTATATCAAAATTACGACGCATTTGCTGTAAACGTAATAAATCTCAAGTATGAATAAAGTTCGTTAATGTAAATTCATTCGTCAAGTTTTACCGATATAACGTCGAAATGCTTCACAGAAAATTCATTGCGTAATAATTCGAACACTTTCACGAGTAAAAATCATTAGATATCTTTTAAACTAATCGATTTTAAATTCAGACGCACACAGCTGCATGTACTATCTGTGTGTTAGATCTTTCCAATTTTTTTTTTTTTTAACTTTTTAAATATGTTTCCCTTTGGAAAAAGCAGGCACTGAAACCTTCAATCCAGCTGAAACATTGGAACCACACCTTGTATCGGTAAGGAGAAAGATCTCATTTCCCCTCTGACTCATCGAATTTCCTACATTCATTCATCAATCTTCTTACACAAAAGCTGCAGAGTTTCGAACAATGAAATTGAATCGTTCGTTTATTATTTCATTTCGTATCTTGGACTATTCGTCTATTGAAACACGTAAAATATTGTAATAAAGTATTCGATTAAATATCTCTAGTTGAGAGTCGGACTAGCACAACTCTGTCTTTTTTCGAAATCCAGTTGAAATTATATTGCGATAAAACCGTGGAATATTCGTCCCGCGAATGGAATTCTATTGTGTGTACAACTTGTATACAGAGTTTATTGCGTCAGGATAACAGAGATCCATTTGTAGTATCTTCTGTTCCTCCTCTTCTTTTCTCGCGTTTTCAAAATCAACTTACTCCTTTATGAAGTTTTCAAACTATTTCTTCGTAAAATAATTAACATCGTCTCTTGTTTCGTACCTTCTATCCATCCTCTCTCTCTCTCTCTTTTTTCTTCTACTTTCAAAGCTATATTCCCTCCGAAAATGTCCGAGCCACACATTCATTCTTAAAATAATTAACGTCTCTCGGCTCGGTGAATTTCCAGATTCTCCTTTCTCTCAGACTTTTCGAATTTTCACACTTTTTCTTCAAAATTTACGAACGAGATTTCAATCGTCGAGTAATTCTCTTCGTCCTTCCTCCAGTTCAGTTTGCAAAATTAAACTATCCTGCTTAAAATTTTTGGACTATACTTTCTTAAAATAATCCTCGATCTTTTCTCTTTCTATTTCTAGGAATCTTCAGACCGTTCCTTCTCGAAATAATTAACGTCTCCTGGCCCGGAAAATATCCTCCCCTTCTCCGATCTCCAGAAATTTCCAGAATTGAAGTATGTCCCAACCCCGCAACGTTTCGTCAAACAACGAATAAATGTCTCTCGGTGCAGAATCACGAATAATTCGTCGCCAAAATCCACGCGCAACGAGCACGTTCGTTTCGATAATTTCTCACGGGACGAGAGAGCCTCGCGCGTCCCTCTCTCTCTCTCTCTCTCTCTCTCTCTCTCTCTCTCTCTCTCTGTCTCCCTGTGTATGATCAACAGAGGGCGTTTGAGAGCGTTAATTTAGTCGTGGCGAGGTTGACTTTATCCAATGGCCGGGGAATGCTGGTTGTTCTTCGCGATGAATAAAAGAAACGCGAGAGAGGAGCGGAAGGAAAGAGCGACGATGCTGGCGGCTAGGCCCCGCATTTGCAATTCCGCGCGGCCATTAAAAATGTCTGCACGCAACGTCGCGTTCGTACGCGGAACCGGGGGTTATGACGATACGTTTCTTGCCGCGCACACGCGTTCAGATTGTCGTCTCCGATTTTCCGCCGACACGCCACGGCTTTTAATCCGCCGGCTAAACTGACAATTAACTGCGGTAACGCGGCATTTATAATACAACTGGCTATCAAATGGCGCGAATAATTAAACAGATGTGTAATTGTGGGACAATCTGAGAGAGAAGTTCCCTTTTCTTTAATTAACTCGTTAACTGCGCGATCAACATTACGAGTTAACGAGTATGCAAAGTATCGGATCGAATGAAATCATAACTTTAAAAGTCGATAATTACTCGAATTCATTTGAATAAATTAGAAATTTAATCCGTTCCTGATTGAAGCAATTGTTAAGAAATATTGTAGAAATTCCGCTTTGAAATAAATTTCGAGAATCTGGAGTTTTTTTACGTTGCAATTTACACTCTCCCTGTTTGAAGTGAATTATTTTGACTTTGCTGCAGTTTTGGAATATTCTGCGACGTCTTGAGTATTTTTCAACTCAATAGTCGAACAGATGTGAATAGCATCGCAGTCATTAGATGTGAATCGTAGAAATGGACCAGCATTTAAAGAATCGACCAAGTACTAGTTATATTCGTATTTCGTCCAACGAAATCGACGTATTTCATTGATGTAAATGACCAACCGAGTGAGAAACAGAAAAACAGAATATCAAACAACCCAAAAGGTAGTAGAAGAGTAAGCAAATAAACGTAATTCGACCAGATGCATCGACCCTATTCATCGAGACTCGAGTGTAAAGCGTTCACACGCGGCGTGCTACTGCTGTTAAATTAAATGTTCTTTGTTCCAAGTGAAATCGACGGCGAGGATAGACGGCTCCTTATTGTTCCGGAATTACTTTGGCCAAGCAACAAGAATTGCGGCTCCACGAACGTGTTTCCACTGTGCACCTACCGTGAAACGTCACTGTCCCTTTGTGCTTGAACACAGATAGTTGGAATCTTCTCTCCCACGCGTTTGCTCGCGGTGTAAGATAAATTCGAAATGGTAACGAGCAGAAGATGGGAAATACATGTGTACGTGAAGACAAAGACGTATAAAAGGATCTACGAAATATATAAAAATCTTCAATATCCCCTCAGTTATACAGTAAACTGAAATTTATCAGATTTTAATGATTTTAAAAACTCGAAAAGTTAATCAATTTTTTACGAACGTGAAAAGTCAACCAAATTTCAAATATACGAGGAAAAACTAGACTCAAAGGTCAGACAGATTCTGAAAATACGACGATGCTTCTTAACGTTCGTTTATCGGAACGCAGGTTGAAGGAGTCAAAAGTTTTATTTCCCATTTTACGTTCACAAGGAGCGTCGACATCTTCGAGAACATCAGAGTGGAAGGAAGAACTTTTTTTCTGTAAAGTTCGAGACGAAAACTAAATCGTAACCTAGTCTCTAACGCAGCAACGCCCGCGACGATTAAAGACGCGGACTTGCAACTCTATTCCACTGGCAACCCTAATTTTCTGCGAGTTAATCTCGACGTCTGGATGGTCCTCGGGAGTACGCACGAGCACGAAAACGAATCCGCACTTACAACTCGTTAGTTACGCAAACTTGCCTCTCCTTGGGCCGTGTAAGAGGTTTAAATTCATTCGGTTGCCAGTCAGGTTCCTATTACATAAATTTCCAATCGTACTCAAGGCAGTAATTTCGACAATTATATAGTTATAAGCAGTCGATATCAAATCTCGCAATGATTACTTTGTCAACGAAGACACGATTTGTTTTGTCGACCCAAATATCGATTTTCTCAAATTTACTTACTATTTATATTTCCATCTTCACTTTGGATTAATAGAAGAATTGTGCGCAGTATTTCAAGATTTCTAATATTGGGAATTAATACGTAATAGTTGATGGAAATATATCGATGGTTTTAAAAGTATTGATTTTTATTAAAACTCTTGTTTTACTTTCAATGTACGAATTTGCTAAAAACAGTGTCAAAATAATCAGGAATCCCAAATTCAAATCCGATAGACGAAGCTTTTCACTCCTCTGGAAATCGAGAATCATCCTCGATACCATTGTCAATCGTCACTGAAAGTAATCTGCAGGATTCCAAAAGGGAACTGAGAAATTCTGAAAATGATTTTCTCCGTTGCGAAGCCTTGCTCGCAGATCCACTCAGTACGAAAACAAGAAAAGAAAACGGTCGATCGGACACGTGGATTCCAAGAGTCTCAAAGGTCCGCGGGAGAATTCAACGGGTCGAAATGAGGTCGAAGGGAAGGGCGAGTGTTGAACGGCGGGTGGCCGCAAACGAGTCGGAAGTGAAAGTAACAGGGGGTAACACGCGAGCGCGAGCGAGTAACACGTAGAGGTGGCTGTCGAGGGTTACACCGCCCGGTGGCCTAAGTGCTAATCAATCGCACTGACAATTCCTGTACATCGGTTTAATTAATTGACTAATTGTTATGCTAATTAGCAGCGCCAAGTTGGACCGTGTCCGCCCGATGGGAGCCAACGTCGGCTATCGGGAATCACTTCGGCATAGCGAAACTGGAAATTTCCACGTCCGCGTGTTGTACATTCCACCGGGTTTCGCGGCCAGCATCCAACTTTAATTACCAGCTCGCGTTTAAAACGCGCGACCATCTTTTCCCGATCTTTCGCTCGGGAGCGTCAAAGGGAGCCGGAAGTTCCCCAACATCTTCAAAAACGTACCTTAAATATCTCGTTTACTTTAATCTCAAGTTTCGCGCGCTCGTTTCGCCGCTGACCCGCTCAAGTAGTAGATATTGGAGTGATTTTCATCGATATCTCGTTTAGGACGACAGCTCCGCCATTTTCGGGAATTTTGAAAGCAAACTTCTTCCGTCCAGTCGAACAGAGATTATTCTAGTGGTCGATTCATAGTCGAATACAAAGTTGAATATACGAGTGATAAAGTCTCGTCTTCCGAATGAAGTCGTCAAACGAATTTGCAAATTAGTTACCAAGCATCGACTGTTACTGACATTTGGTCATTTGTCGAATGAATATTGAATTTTACGTTTGACACTGTGAACTCCCTGAGAACTTTTGCGTTGACTTTTGTTTTCACCCCCATTCGTGTTTTAAAACACGATCTCCCGAAAAAGTTGGATGCTTTTATTTGTAATCTATGTCGCGTGCAGGTGTGCACGCGTTGAGCTAAATTCGAAAGTTCGTCGCGAGTGCATGTACGTTTTGCAGCATGGATAATAACAACGCGACGCTAAAATAAAACAACGTAGAATAACATTTCGTTTTCATCGGACATTTTTATAATTAATTGATATACTTGTTATTGAAAGATTTATAACGTAATCATCTTTGCAAATACTCTATCTTTAGTTGTTCGTTTGTTTCATTCTCATGAATTTATTCATTGCAGGAAGATGATACAAACACCAGCAGGTTCAAAGGTAAAAAGCAATAATGGTATTTATAGTATCGCATTTCCTGGCTTTCAATTCCACAGAAAAGTGGCCCATGAACAATTCATACGTCCTGACATACCACAGCTTTCTATCCCATGACTTAATAAAGCATTTCAACGTTCAGCAAACGCGATGCTCGAAACTTAAAACCGGCCATTAGTCTTTTGCGTCATATAATATTAAGTCTATCATAGAGATCAGAAGTACAAATTGCACACATTTGAAGTGGAATCTTCTCAACCGAAAATTCGATACCCATTCAATTAGGAAACTAAAATTATTTACGCTACTTTGGCACACTTCGTTTACGATATGTCGTTTGAGTACTCATAAAACGAGATTTCAACCCCCCTTATCTTTATGACTATAACACGTTTACCCAGCACTCTTTAAAGCTAAAGGTTTTGATTCGAAAAGAGAACGAAATTATTATTATTTGTGAATTCGTTCGGTAGTTTTGTACAGCGAAAGATTTTAATTTTAACTTTTTCAGCCACAAAAGTCTGTGCAATGGTCGATGAAACGCTTTTTTGACAAAGTAAAATCATTTTCAATTTTTCTGCCTCGTTGCTTTGAACTCAAAAAATTTATGCATCGATTGATAAAACAAACTTCGTTGCAAAGAAAATTATACGTAAAATTGCACAAATTGCACATGAACAGATAGAATAATTACAAAAAATAAAGTATTCTGTTTGTAGTTCTTTCCCTTCTTCGTCTTTTGCGAACGCGAACGATGACGCGAGAGTAAATTTCCACGTTATTAATATCGTTGCAGCGAAGGTTAAGGGGTTAAACTAGCATTAAACTGCAAACAGCCAGGCCCTTCCACTTTGCCGGAAATTCCTACCGCACCTGTCTGCAAGTTTTCAAGCAGTGTCGCACGGGGCTCTCGCATAATTCCCCCGTCGTCTAATCGCTGGAGCTGCTCCACGCACCATCAGCTCGTATTTCGCGCCGCGGAGCCGCCCCATCAGTTCACCCCGTTCAACAAATCATCCCCGTGAAGCGGGTATCAGTTTCGCGAGTTCGCGAGCCTGGCTCCTTTGTTCGTTAGACTTCCTCGGGCTGCCGTCATTTCTACAATTCAATCTCCAACTGCTTGAACACTCCGAAGAGGAACAAGGACGGGATGTGCGAGTACGCGCGCGCGCGCGCGAGAAACAGAGAGAGAGAGAGAGAGAGAGTACAGGGTGGTTCTGTAAATCACGCGGGACGCGACTGCCATTTCGGATTCCCGGCGTGGCCCTTTGTCGGCGTATAATTCACACTCGGTCACGTATTACACCGGCCGTTGCAACGTGCATTACACTAATGTCAAACAACGGTTGCTCGACTGCCCGGTGACCTGGCGTTAATTTCCACAACGCATTTTCGTTTCGCTTCGTATCGATCCCGATCCGAAATTCTTCGCCGATTGGACTCTGAATCGGTCCAATTCGGTTCAGACTAGAACGCTTTGAATCGAATCGTTCTTTGCAGACTCGAGATCGAGCGTCAACGATACTCGCCGAATTTTCCAAGATTCTCGTGTCGAGAGGACATTTCGATACCGTTCGAATCGGAGATGGCGAATTTTTGGAGATTGTACTGTTATTAAGAATGTTACGAATTTAGAAATTATACCGCTGGACGTTATGAAATTACGATTACGCTATTGGACGGCGAAGAATGTTAGGAATTTAGAAATTGCGCCGCTTTGCGAATCGTAAATTGCGCGCGTAACAAAAATGTAAAACTACGAATGTTCGAATACGTTGGTAAGCAACTGCACGTCGTTCAACGGTTTCGAACGACGATCTAGACTGTAACGTAAAAATTCCTGTCGACCACTTTCTCCTCTCGAACGGATCGTCAATAGATGCAGAAACATTGAAAACGTTCAAGAACCACAAACGCACAATCTCTCTGAGATATTCGATTCTCTCCCAAATGATCAATCCACTTGTCCTTCCTGCAACATGCGCAACTTACTGGATTGCGAATTTTCGAATTCGAACAGTGAGAAATTTACGAAGGAACAGAAAAATATATAAAACGTCAAAAGAGTGGAGTGCATTTCGCAGCGAGGACAAATTTCCACTTAGACTCTGCTCCGTAGGAACGTAAGAACTGCACGGGGACTTTGTTCGATCATTATCATAAACTTCTTGATCACGCTGCGCTACTTAATTGGCCGATAAGCGAAGAAACATCGGCAGTTTCACGTGGAATTCCCTTTTATCGCAGCGAGAGAGAGAGAGAGAGAGAGAGAGAGAGAGAGAGAGAGCGGTTAATATCGGCAAAGTCAGTGAGGAACTCTGCTCTTCGATCGAGTCACTCGATCTCGATCGCTGTTATTCCATCTTTCTGCTCGGCTACTTTTTCCTCCCCGCCTCCCTGACCTATCTTCTCCACGAGTTCTATTATATTATCGGAATACAGGACGGCGGCGGTTCTCTGGCGAACTTCTCCGACGGGGAAGAACTACTCCTCGGAGTAGTCGGTGCAAGTTCCGCGGACAATAAAAGCCCAAGTGCTCGTTCAATCTTCCGGTACAAGCTGTCGTTCGATCGACTAAGGATCCCGCGTTACCTTCGAGATATCGATTCCGGCTGTGACGTGTACGTCTAGCTCGTCTCTGGATCACGTTTCACGCCCTGAACGACACCTGTCGTACATACTTATTATCCGCCGAGGGGAAATCCCGGTGTCCCAAAGTTCGCGCGAGTGATCGACGTCTCGTGAAACGTTCCGAGAAATTTTTGAAAGCCAGATCTTACTTGTGAAATGAAGACACGTCAATTGGCGAGGAATATCATAATTCGTGTATTTTTTTTTTCTTTTTTTCCTTTTTTGCAGATTGAAGTTAATCAACAGCCTTTTATCGCTAGTCCGTTCATTTAAGCTGTTCTGTGACTCTTTCATTCGATTACACTGTGTCAATGCTTTACGATGAAGAATTATATCGTTTAAACTTGTGACGTGGAAAGAACAGGTTCAAAGAAATTTGAAAGATCATTCCTTGTTGAAAATGATCTGATCTGACTCGCAGTTTTTGGATTCCGAAAATCTCTTTCCTTTTCCTACCACAGTGAAAAATCTATTTCAATTCTTCTCTGAGGACGAAGATGATGGATTATTTTTTATGCCACGCGTTGTCACATGAACGTTGATGGCGGTGAGGCACGCTCGTGACTTGAATATGTTTCCTGTGATCTCTTCGCAAGTATAAAAAGCGCATAACGTAAGAATCAACAGGAACATGTTGGAGATAACGTAT
>KQ435859.1:3723721-3735956 GCA_001276565.1 Melipona quadrifasciata
TCGGGAAAAAGGATTAATGGCACGTATATCTACATATGAAGAGAAGACAGCTTTTACCTGCACTTTAGTGAACGTTTTATTCGAACTGGGTCAAACCTGTCCCTTTTCGCCATTCGTTCCTCGTTTCCTCTACTGCGACTTTTTACTACACACTCTTCTTATTACTCTCCGCGCATGAAAATTTATTTGCCCCCGACGAATCTCTTCGCGATACGAGTTTCTTGGGAATTTTGGTTAATACCTAAGTACCCCCGTGTATCTTTGAATTTAAAAAAGAAAAAAGAAATGGAACGAAGCCACGGAAAGTCATCCAAGACAGTGATTCTTTGGACAGAAATTTAATTAAAAACCTGTGCATTCCAAATTTCCAATCTTCAAGCACTGGTTAAGTTACTTACTTATGAACTAAAATATATAATAATAATAATGCTATAACATAACATATATAATATATAATAATAATACGTAAGGTTAGAGGTGCTTAACGTCACAACGACGCGGTGTTTACTTTCACAGTGTGAAATTAACAGAAATCAACTGTATCTTTGAAATTTTCAATTTTTCCAATTTTCGCAATTTAATGCAACTGAATGTATGACTTGTTGAAGCAAGATTCGTAAAATGTCGCAAATCTGGCAACAATTAGCGTCGCGTCGAACAACGCCCGCGCGTATGGGGGTTGTATAAAGCAAATTTGCGCGCGGGGATTGTCTCTCGTGATGATGCACAGTACGTATTCAGCTCGTTTGCTCGCGTGCGACAAAGCCGGCCGGGGCGTGCACGCTTCGAATTTACGAAGCATCGCTGAATATCGTAAGCAAGTGTTTTCGCGATTTACGCGTACGACGGCTAACCGCGAAACCGTGGCCCATAAATTTCTCGCTCGTCTGGCTGGGCTCGCGAAACGGGAACGAGGTATTCGTCCGGCTACGGAACGCCTGACACGTTCCCGTGCTCACGTCGGAAGTATTCTTTCTTACGTCTATTAATATTACTGTTGTTACAGTTTATATCATCGCGGTTAAATCGCTCGAGATTTACTGGCGCGTATATGTGACATTTGTACTATTCGGCGCACGGTGCACGAACGTACCATGACTACAAATGCGCGAAAAGTATGGAAAAGTTGCTGCACTGGGTATTTCGTTCGCGGTTCGATTGGAATCGTGTCTCTTAAACAAGTCGGATATCTTTCTTAAACGCGTGCTTAAAACTTTGTCTAAATCTAATTTAAACGTACGTTTAATATTTTATCTAGATCTTTGAAGACTATGCGTTGTCATTTATATAAAATGTACTCTAAGTAAGTATACCCCTCTTTTAATATTCTCGAAATTTCTCCGATGTCGAGAAATAGTTTCTAACACAAAGATTAGTTCTACAAATTTAGTGTCTGTCGTTCAAGGGACGAATTAAGTATAATTAAGAATTGATTGCATTAAAATTTAGTAACGGGAGAAATTTAGTAAAGTACCGATTCTATCAACGTTTTGATAAATTAATTAGTTTCTAGTTACTCAATTAATTACAGTCGATGGTATTTTTGAAATTGTCGAAACAAGCTGACAGAAAAATTGAATTTACCACCGTTCGAAAAGTCCAAGGAAAATTTCTGAAATACCAAAGAAATACCAGTTACAATATTTTATCGACAACATTTTGTCAGTTTTCGGAAAAAGATTAAAAAGATCCTCCGTCAAGTCAAACATTTGAAATGTGACGTTCGCGTCTCCGAGGGTTTATTAATAAATCTGCACGGTCCAAAAATCAAAAAAGAAAAAAGAAAAGACGCTCGAATTGTAGTGATTCAACAGAAGCGCAATGAAGAGGAAAAAATCCGAGGAAAAGAAAGATGAAAAACCGTGCACCGTTAGAACGAAAACCAAGATGAACGAGAGTGATTAATCACATCAGAGACGAAACGAGAAAGAATCCAATCCCCGAGATAATTATCGATAAACGTCGGGCACCTAATCGATAATCGTTAGCAACGCGTTCGCGGTGGCCCGAGTCCGCGTGCGCTAGATCATCCGTTAACGCATTCCTGGCCGCCATTTAGCGCAGTTTACTACTTTATGGCGATTTGTTCGGTGTGCATGGTCTCGCGCACAGCAATCGAACGCGACCACACGCTTCCGGAATGAACGATCAAAGCGAAACCCGACCCGTTTATTTGTCCCGCGCGATATAACGATCCGGGATATTCCCGCACGGGCCTGCACGATTTTTCCACGCGTTTTCCCAACGCCGGAAATCCACGAACGCCGTCTGCCGTGAAAATGCACGGGTCTTTTTTATGCGTACGAAAGACTCTTCTTTTTCTCTTGTTTTCAAATTCTTGCCTTACGATTTCGAGGTATCGTTACTATTGACATTAACACGCTGTTTGATACATGTTCAATCACTCTGGGTTCAAATTGCAGACGTTAATGACAATAATTTTTATACGTTTAAACAGACAGGCAGTGGATGAGTACACGTGCATTGTACATGATTACAAAATTCGATATCGATTCGATTTGACACGAAGAGTCGGTCATTTCTGAAAGTTTTGTCAGCGAGATCAAAGCATTCGTCTTCCTCGATAAAACTTTTCTCGTCTCTCTCCGATTAGATGGACTGCATATTTAACTTGGACGCTATTTCGAGGCGTCCAAGTGGAAATCCAAGAGACTTTTCGATTTATTTTGACACTTTAAAACGCTGATCTCCCCGTGTTTTAAATGTCCCGACGTTGCAGAAGACGCTTTTGTCGTCATTTTTGTTTGCTGTTTAATTTTTTGGAAAAGTTGTATCCACGACGTGTTACATCCTTATTACATCGTTATTCACAAAATGTTTCAAGATTGTATTATTTCTCAAGTAAACTCTTGTTTCTCTGCATTTCGAAAAATTTCTCTGTGCTCCACGCGAGGAAAATCCAGAATTCTATCAGTAATTTCACTGTGCACGATGTCTTTCAAAATATTAAAGTAAACGAAGCGACACGTTGCTTGTGTAAATACTTAATTGACAGTTGGACGCAAAGACATGAATATTATCATCTTCGTCAAATACCATTGAAATTTACTAAATTTATTAAATTTATTAAATTTGTGGAAGAGAAAATGCGGTAAATAGCTCTCCAAGACATCACGAGTCAAGTTTCGTACTCAAAACTCACTGTTTGTAAGACAAGACGAGTCAATATTCAATACGATATTACATAAATTCAATGATTCCAATAATATGATTCTTAATATATTAACTTTAACTTTGTAGATTCATTGGTATTCATTAAATGCCTACAAATATAATAACAAATGCGTACAGTATTTTTCTTGAGAAGCCCACACGTGAGTTTACATATATTCTTTCGTTTTCGATGAATCTTCTTTTCCCTTTTTTCTTCTCTTTTTTTCTTTTTTTTTTTTTTAATTCAGATGGAATGTTCGCCCGCAGGATAAGAGGTAAAAGTGATATGACGTGGATGGAAAACAGAGTTAGACGGGGATGTTTCCAGTCTCTTTTAGCGCTTTTTAGAGATTTTTTTTTACCGAGTTAAATGGAACGTGCTCTGGAAATGTAAACTTCGAAATTTATTTCTTTATATTGTTATCCACGCGTAATGTGTACGCATATGTTGTTTTGTTGTTAATTTCCGATAAACAATTTGACTGACCACCGTGTTCGCTTTCATCGATTCAATTTGTGACGATCAAAATTTGCAAGTCTCTAAAATTTCTATGAAAATATTCACAAATTGATCATCCTCGATATTTCGACGTTTCAAAATGGTATGTTTTTATTACTGTTTAATCATAGATAGGTAAATACGTATCGTTCGGCAAATGCATCCTGTACATAAATAATATTATTCAAAGGAAAAAAGGAAAAGGGAATCGAATTCGATTCTTAATAGCAACTTTAAATTGTAAATTAAATTTCACTAATACGAAACAAAAGAGTCGTCACGACACGTTTCTTTCAATTAAAAAAATTTTTTAAGAAACATACAACACAACAAGATAATTAATTACCAATTACAAATAATTCTACTACTCTAGCCGTACAAAAGTTTGAAGCTTCGGTGCCTCGGGTAAATCTCTCAAACACATTTTCATCGAGAAGATGATTTCGACGTTTGAGAAAGCTTCAAGCGAGCTTCGAGCAAAAAGACGATGGTGAAAATGGAGTAAAAGTCCGCTACTACCTCTTTCGAATCATTTTCAAACGCTTGAACGTCCGCGCGGGGAATAGTGAAGAATCAGAAAAGTATCGACGCAACAGGATCCAACCAGACGTGGTTTCAACAAGCTGGGAATTCCTTCTCGACACCAAGTATCCGTCGGCAGCGGCTACGCGCGAGGCATTTAGGAGGCAAGAGGGCGCGTGCCGAGCGTTTCACGCAGCGCTGGCCGTTCGTGGGCGTTCGTGCGCGCGACGCACGCATTCGACAAGAGCCGCGACATCGCGTCGGCCGGCTGACACGTTCAGATTGATGGGAAAAGGGGCAGAGCCGTCGTTAAAATGATACTCCCCCGTGGTAGGGCTCGGTCGAATGTTAATTACGTGTATAATTAATGTCGCCAGAGTCGGCGAAACGAGCGCGGGCTTTACTAAACCGAGTGGTCTCGCGTCACGTTGCCGATATCACTTCTCCGTCTTCCCTTCCCTCGTCCCGCCGTATTCACCTTTTTTCACCTGTCTCTTTTTCCTCGCAAACAGAGGGTGACGCTCGCGAGAACGATCGATGCCGACAACGTATTACATTATCTTCATCAACGTGTGTTTTTCTACCTGCTGCTCCTTTCTTTCGTCCCTTGGCTACTCGTTGCGCTTTTTTAACAGTCTGTTCCACGCGTTTCGTGTCTTCCAGAATATGAATGCTTCTTTGGAACGTTTGGAACCCGCGGGGAGCACGAGACGTATTTGGATTGATTTTTTGTTGAGAGACCAACACGCGTATTTTCACCAACGCTGAATGTATTTCGACGTAATTAGACGACAGACATTATTCGACGTTAGTTGAGTTATCAAATTATTGTTATTATTATTGTGTCAGATGAAATCACAATAACGAGATCACAGGTTGAGAAACATTGGAAAACAACGAAGGAAAACGTCGAGGAAAACAACGGGATCACAAGCACGATTTTTTGTCTCGGATGGAATAAATCTTTCGTGTTTGTGTTATTTTTTTAAGCAATTGAGGATCATCTTAAAAGGTGGTGCAAACGTACTACCTACACTGCACTACTTATCGTTTACGAGAGAAAACGCCTGTACGTGCAAATATAAATGTTTCAAACCAGCAACATTATAGCAGATACCACGTTCTCTACGAATCTTTCGTTATTTTTGAAAAATAGCAGAACATTCGTTCGTTTTTTTCACGATCTATTAATGTTGGATGATTTTTGTCCATTATTTTCTTTCGCATGAACTTTGGATCAACTTGGAACAACTGACGCTCGCAATCGGAATTGCCTGCTTCGAACTTTTGAAAATAAGCGTTCGGCTAACTACATAACAAACAGAGCGCTTTGCACCGCGTCGCTTTCATCACGTCGTTTTCAACTTCGTCACTTTCTGCCTGTCATTAGCACGATCCGTGCAAAAGTTTCGCTGCTCACCTCGGTACCTTTGCTGTTCGAAATTTCCTTTGCCACGGCTGACTATTACGAAACCATAAATCCTTTCAGGTGCAAACCTATTTCTTGCACGTAAAAAGAAAACATTAATACCTGTATTATGAGATATTCAGAAGCAGGAGAAACACAGTCTTTTAAATTTGTCATTATTTGTGCAGTTAAGAGTGTAACTGAACCAATAAGAATGAAAAATTTTAATCCGCGTCGATATTTCAAACTGTGATAATTAAAATTAAAAAAGAGTCACGTGTCACTCTACTTTGTTTCGTTTCAAAGCGTAAAGTCTCCACCACGACAGTCTCAAGTTTATCGTTTTCAAAGATACTTCCAAGTAACAGGTGGGAAACTGAGAATTCGCAAAAATTGTGGAAGTTCAAATTCTGAATAATTTTCTCTATTACTAGACTCTGATGCTCAAAGTTAAATAGAATAGCGAAAAAGATCTTGTAGCAAGTTTTAAAGTTTTAAAGAGTTCAGTCTTGAAAATTATGGTGGACCTTGTCGTAAAAAAATTTGTTCTGGAACTATTTTTTATTGAGTCAGTGGTTTATTTTCTTGACAATATTTATATTATCTTCGAATGTTAATAATGACACGATCGGTTTAGTTACCAGGGAAATAAATCCATCAAAAGGTACAAGTTTAGCAATGAATGCACTTTTAATTTGTCACACGCTCCTCGTTCGATATCAAATTTGAGACTGTTAAGATTGATAAATGAACAAGCAACAATTTTCGAAGAAGAAGAAGAAAAAAATGAAGAATAGCCTCACTGATAAAGTTGTCCGATCGAAGCAGAACGAGAAACAGAATGGCGAGACAGGTTTGCCACGCGTTTCTCCGTTGTCAGACATGAAAAAATAATCCAAGAACGTGTCAGCTGGGAATCGCTGAAAGTCTAGCGGGAAGTCTCGCGGGGATCGAGCTTTAGACGGACGTCGAACCGACGGCAGGCATTCGACAATATGCCGGCTCGAGCCGTGCTTTAAGCCACAGAGATCGCCTCATGAATATTCACCTGGCCCCGGAAGTTAGTCGGCCAGGCGTTACCGCGAGACGTGCCGCTGCGACGAGACCGCGATGGATCGTTCCGCCGGCACTGGATCACGCTTAAACAGACGATTCGGGAATTTATTCTGACCAACGAATTGCATTTTCGGCTGGGAAGATTGTTGGACTCCCGGCTGTTGATTTTCAAGATTGGGGATTGTTGACTCGTTTGGGCAAGTTTCGCGCGCGAATAATTCGGTGCTTGAAGGGCGCTTGCATCTGCGAAATTAAGAGTTTCACGGCGCATTGGCTTTATTTCGCGCGAGTTTCAGAGGAATTCTGGCGAATTTCGGGTTTTGTTCTTTTCTTTTTATACACAGAAGAGAAGGAGAGAATTGAAAAGTATTTCGAGGGTATTCCGAGAGTTGAAAATTTCGGAAAAAATACTTCATTCAGGTTTTTCTGCGAATTGAGTTTCGAACAGTGAAACTCGTCGCGATAGGAATTTTACGAAGAAAAATAGACGAATCACGTTAGAAATTGTCATGCTGAAAATTGTCGAGTGGGTAAAATGTACAATAGTAAAGTTGTCGAAGAATTATCAATGATCCTAAATGGAGGAGAATTTCTTGTATTCTTTGTTTAAGTTGATAGATGTTAATAAGCAATGTGTGATAATATCTTTATCTGCGTTCAATAAAATTTACAATCGCGAGTTAACAAAAGAAATTGTAGAAAATAAGAATGTACTGACCGAATAATTTTGTTGAATCTCAAGTTAAAAGTTATCCCACTGAACATCGAGACTCATTGATATTTAAATACTTTTGTTACCTCTGCGAAAGTATAGATATAGTTAGACACGTTTAGAAACGTTCGAAACTTTTCACTTTCTCTATTTTTTAAATAAAATTTAATAAACACGCGTAGACTGGTACGACCAATTGAATTTACAGTAAATATCTTAAAACTTCTCCGTTTCAAAGCTCGAGAAATTCCCACGAGCCTTCGAATATTCGTCCCGTAACTTCTAAAAAAAAAAAACAAATAAAAACATCTTTACAATCTTTGCCGTTGTTTCGAGGTAGAAAAAGAATCAGGGACACCGACCTCTCTCCTCAGAACTGCCTCGGCAATTTCTGCAATCTACATTTATATAACACTATTTCCGCGTTGCCTCGGCCAAACAACGAAATCCTTGTTTTCCAAAGAAAATAGACCGCCAGGCAACGAACTTTTAAGCAAACATCTTTGTACGACGCTATCGCGAAAGGGTTTAACACGTTAGGGGGGGGATTCGCGTTAACGCGAAGTCGAGCGACACATTTGCAAGCGAATCTATGAAAATTGTTGAACAAGAGAGCACCCTCTCTTCGTCTACTCTTTGTCTTTGAGAAACAAGCGTGAGATTAAGGTTAAGTTTATCCAGAGGGAAATTCGACCGAGTGACTTCGTTCGAGTTGGAGCAAGGGTGGTTAGGGGAAGATCTAGCTTGTCGAGAGCGGCCAAGTACGGTTACGAATTTGGAATATGAAATTAAGGGCAAAGAGTGACGATGCGGTTGTTGCTGCGGTTCTGTTACTCTGTTAGGGGCGGCATGACAGAACGCTGGAATTTCTTGAGGCTGTATTCAACAACTGTCACCAGCAAACGATGACTCGCAGCAAATTCCAAACGGGATTTGTGGTCAGGCGAAGTAATTGAATCCTTTGGGATTGTGCCAACTTGGTTGGAACAATTATGAACAATAATGAGGCACGTTGATGTCGCAGGTGGAGATTAGTTTAGCGTTTTCTTTGGCGAATTTTGTACGAATTATTCGTCGTTACTCGAACTTTGTTGTTTTTAGAAACTCATGTTTGTCCGACAAGTGTTCTCGATTGAAAACTAACTAAAATCCAATAGAAAAATTCGAACCAACCTTACCTTTGCGACTTTCGAGGAGTTCGATATGCTTGTCGAATGTCATCATATTGTTTGGCTCTTTATTACACTCAACGAGTATCGAAATTGGCACTTTAAAATCTCGAAATGAAAGAAAATTCAAACATGCAAACATAATTGCACGTGTGTACGTATGTACCTATGAAATCATAAATCATCATCGCCAACTAAATCAAAACTTGTACTCCAATACGATTCGTCTCACTGAAAGGCCCAGAAGTAATTGTTCTGACTAGGAAATGAAGACGACTTTCTTGCTTTATGCAAACATTTGAATCGACACAAAATTACAGGCGCGATCGCTCGGTACCAGACAACGCCACGCCCCCTTGCGAATCACGTGACCCAAATCAACCAATCGCTAATTTTCGTTGCATTAACCTGAAGAGGCCCGATTTTCTAGGTTACCCCCGCTAAAATCACATTCAGAGATGAAAAAAGAAAAAAAAAATACAATACCAAATCTGTGAAATTGCTGTTTTTCGTAAAAAGATTCACTGATAATGTTTCACAGTCCGAAAAGAATGGTTTTGCAGTTAACACGCAGTATGAAATCGTAATACAAAAAGAACGAAAAATTCACGGGATAATATCTACTAACTAGAAAAAAAGTGCAATAAGCTGCAAAGGGGTTAAAGTCGGGATTAGAGAATATTGCGACAGTTTCTTAAACAAAGCTCGGTTTCACAATGGCCGACACGAAATCGGAATAGTTGGATAATTGGACAGAAGAAATGTATCGTTACGCGATCGCGAAATGAGCCAGAATTAATTGAAGACGATCCGTGCCGCCGTTGCAAGTAATCTTAATTCCACCGATAATAATATTCTCGTCCGAACCGCAGTTAATGAGGCGAGATAAATTAATACCCTTCCGCTTAATTTCCCCCGAGGGTATAAAAACTTCTTATCGATACGAGTTCTTTTCTCCGAGACAAGCTTTGAGAGAGAGAGAGGGCCAGAGGATTATGATCGAATAGTTAAATACCTGGTTCAACTGTTGTCCAATTGTCGTGCTTCGAAAGCAAACTTAATGAATTTGGACACACTTTTAATTTTAGACAAGTGTGTAGAATGGTTTATTGTTGTTAATTTCAAGGCACAATTTATTAAATTTGTTATTCAACAATGAATATATGCAGAAATTAATAATCTCAATTCAATCAATAAATTTGGAAATACTATGAAATTTATGAATGAGAAATTATTATTTCATTTTCCCGAAATTCATTTCAGCGAACCGCTACAAATTTCCAGAGAAAATACGTAGGTTTTAAGTATAGTCTTTTTGTTGGTATAATTTTATAAATCAGAAAAACGATCGGAAAATTGATTTCTCTTATGAAACGCACACAAGAAACAATTCTTTCCGTTAATTCTGTCAAACGCGCGATTTGTAAGTTCGTTCCATGAAACCGAGGAGGAGAAAGTTTCACTGTCCAGGGAAATCGTGCAAAAACTCAATAAATTCTAGGCGATTACCCTTCGCGTCGACGTGTCGAAAAAAGGAAGGAAGAAATCAATGCTCGTTAACCCTCCAGTCGCTTGTTTCATTAATTTCGACAAGACACGCGTCGAGAAGATTATCGCATCGTGTCGTGTCGAGTTTACGAGGTATCGGAATAATCAGGAAAGCTGAAGAAAATACTAAAGTAAATATTTCTTTTATCAGAATCTTTTATAATAGACGGCAATCTTAGATTTTCGATATTCAGCAAGAATCAATAATAAAGACAAATCTGAAAAGCTGTCTTAAAATTTAGGTATTTAGGTATATTGACACCTCTGACGATATAATAATTCAAAAATTGACGAGGCAACAGGTGGTTCTGTTTCTAAAAATACAAGACAGAAACAAAGGGAAAAATTCACCAGTCTCGTAATAACAAAATCAATTAACCTCTTAGCTGCTTTTAAAAAATTGTGCACATCTTGTCTTTAGAATGACGCGATGAGGATTATACTCGTCAAACATCGAGTGTGTGCAGCTGCTGTAAAATTGGATAAAATTATAAGGGAATAACACTAATTGTTTTTTGAAAGATCAATAAATTGTTTAACCTAATTAATATAGTAAGAAAATATTTAAAAAAACGATATAAAAAGTCTAGAAAATTTGAAAACATTCTAAAATTTACAAATGTGTTTTACTTCCCACGCAAACTTTAATCCAAGTAACAAGCATAACTCGTCGTTACAAAGAGAAAAAAAACTGCACGACTTGTACCCCAGTATGTTTCGTCTCACTGCCCAAAAGCAACTGTTCCGACTAGGAAACAAAGACGACTTTTTTGCCATAAAATTTTATCGATGTGCAAACATACGAAGCAAATTACAGGCGCAATTGGTCAATACCAGACAACGCCACTCCTACTCGAGGTCTAGCCCACGCCCCCTCGCGAATCACGTGACCCAAATCAACCAATCGCTAATTTTCGTTGCATCAGCGTTGCACCTGAAGAGGCCCGATTTTCTGGGTCACCCCCACTAAAATCACTTTCAGTGATAAAAAAAATTGCCATTTCTTCGTGACGAGTGTATCGGTCATTCACAGCCAAGAGGTTAAATCCTAAATAGCACGGTGCAATCGAGGAACTCCGGCACGCGACTCGAGCAGTGCTGACAACTCTCTAGTCGCTCCCTAGTCCGTAGCGAGTCTAGGCGAGTCCCCGAGCACGGCCGGGTAACTGCATTATAAACAGGGAGAACGCGCTCGTCGGAGCATTTCTCCGAGCGCGGCGAGTCCTTTTGTAAGGCTGGCGAAAGAAAAGGCCGGAGATAAAGATATATATTTCCAGGACTGGCTGGATAACGAGCCGGCCAGACGCGGCGCATTGTAGTCCGGGTGGAGAAAGAGCGTGTACAAAGTGTAGACAACGCGATAGAAACACGTCTGGCCGGAAAAGTCGAGGTCGCGGTAACGAAGCGGGAGGCGAAGTGGCCTCGTTTCCCGGACGTACCGCCACGATGCTGATATCACCGACGCGACCGTATAAAGTACAATTATTCTCGATCTTTGTCCAACTCGTTTCGAGACGTTCGACCGTGTCGAGCAGCGCAGAGGGAAAGCTGAAATTTCGTCGCTTAGCTGCGAAAGCTATTTCCCTTCCTTTTGTTCCCCGCCGGAAGAACGTTGAAAAGTGTTTTCACGGAGTTTCTATTTTTTTCTTTTCCTTTTTCTTTTTTTCCTTCTTTTAATGACAAAGGGATGAGGCGTGTAAAATTGCAGGTGGGAGCGATCGAACAGCAGAAAGCGGTGAAGTTCGTTTTGTTTCGTTTTCTCGATTCTCAAAAGCACGATTCGAGGACTCGGAGTATGTAGAGTGCTCTTAAAAGTGAACGTTGACGATGAAGTTGAAACTTTGTCTTTCCTTTTTTCGCGCTTATTTGAGAGCGCGTCAGAAGGGTTCCGTCACAGGGTGTTTCTAACAGCAGAGAGTTGAGGCGTGCAAAGCTGCAGGAAGAAGCGATTGAATGATAAAAAGGGACGAAATTTTCAAAAACGCACTTTGAGGAAGTAACATTTCTTCGAATACGGAGCGAAAATTGCAGAAGCGGCAGACATTTCGCCGGTTAATTTCGCTATTTTTATTTCGTTTCTTTTCATTCTCGCCCCCTCTCAAAGGCGCGACTTTATTTCGCGAAGATTTCTCGAAATTTCGTAAACG
>KQ435859.1:3744338-3767095 GCA_001276565.1 Melipona quadrifasciata
TAAAATCACTTTCAGTGACAATACTACAGTATTGTTGCGTTTTTAGAGATTTGAGTGATTTTTGTACGATTTTTATACGCTAGTATAAACTCTGTGTCGTTTTAATCGTAACTATAATTTAAATAAATAACAGTTTACAAATAAATATCAGCTTTACATATCTTTAATGATGCGATCTCATCTGCCGAAAGAATTTTATCCAAAACTGAAACAGACAAACTTTTGGACGATAGTATACATCTTATGTACAATACTAGAGTGGAATTTTGCACAGTTGTGAAAAATTTGTTTAGATGGAATATTTGCACAGTTAGTCACAAAAATCTACATACATCTGACAAACTACCAACAGTACTGTGTTACAGTACTTATTTTGGACGTATCTAGATATGTGGATATGTAACTTTCAAGTTACAACGATGTTACAGACTACAGAGGATCGAAACAATTGCTCGCTTTCCTTCCAATGTAGAGAAAAGTACAGTCTTCCTGACCGATATCTGTTACATTGTTCTCAAATATTCCATCTATTTTATTTATTCTATTAATCAATATGTTGTTGTCATGAACATCGAATGTCATTCTTCGTGTTTCAATTCTTAATACTTCACCTTTCGCCCCAGATATAAGTTTTGTTTATTCCCAATAATCAAACATCGAAGTTGCAATACCCCTGACAGCCGGTCCTTAATCTCAAACATCTGGTTGCCAATCGTTGGTATCGATTTTCGATTCTAAACATCGGACTACTAATCCCAAACTGTCCTCGGTTCCGAGTCCCCGAGGATACAATAGTTAGGTACTAACTGCTACCAAGCAAATATCGTTCGATTTAACAGTAATTGCTTCATGTTCTTATGCTTAATTTCACGGCCACTCGGCATATCCTAAAATATTGTCGCAAACACACCAATAATACCTTGGCGCTCGAACCGGCGTAAATTACCGCTGATCCGTACTATCGCGTTCTATTACCCTTCCCTGAATTCCCTGAATATTCATCATTCTCATCTGCTGCTTCAGTTTGTAGAAAAAATTGTGTAAAATGAGACGAGACTTGCAAATGAAATACTAATTGCACGATCGAATTAATACATAATTGTTTTTTTCTTTTTTTTTTTTTTTGTCAGCATAGCTTTTTTAACAAAATCAATCTGACATTTTAATAAGTTGTGATTGTGACAAACACGACAAAATGTGTAACAATGTGTATGAAACAAGTTATAACTAATAAATATTCTATTGGAATAACAGAATGTTTGAACATCAGACTATAAAATTATAGACACGTATATTTTTAGAATGAATTTTAATTTCTACCGTGTACATTTTCAGAATTACTTCGGTATAATCGTGACGGTCGTGTCTCGTTAATATTAATGAAACTTGCGAATGTTTTGTAGAACATTCGCGAAAAGTTCCTGCAAATATCTGAATACTTTCACGAGCAGCCACGTCAGATATTATCCGCGCGCAGATATTAAATATCAAGAGACGGGAATTTAGATTAAAATTCAAATGACAAAACGCTGAATGCCACGTGTCAACATTGCCAAGTCAAATATTCTAAACTTGTAATCGAATGCCCGACCACGAAGTTACATATTACAGTTCAAAAGTCACACGCGCCCGAATCGATACTCGTATACATCCCGTTTCCAATTTCCGTGCAACGCTCTCTGTTTAATACGCAGATTAAAACAGACGAACTCGTAAAGTGGACGGATCCGGTGATTTCACCCGGCAACAGTCACTACGTTATCATTATTTAAGAAATGAAATTGCACTCGCGAGGAAGAACCTTGCGAAAAATAGAACGAGTAAATGGGATTGCTCAAGTAGGAATATTTATCGTAATTGAGGAAAGGAGTGGCTAATGTACACTCAGAGATATTAGAGTATTTGCTCATCTCACATGAAACCTGGTAGTTTCCATAATAGCATAGTGATATGATCGATCAGTTAGAATTTTGAATCATTATTCAAACTGTATGTACAAGTTTGCATCAATGTATTGTACAATTGTAAATAATTTTATAAATTATCTCTATTTATAAATTTTAATTTTAATTAATAAAATTATAATTTTGTACATTATTTCTATTTTCTACCTTTCCAGTAATGGAAACAAAAATTGTTACTATAATATAGACGTGGATATAACCTTGAATCGTTTTATTGCAATTTTGATTAAAATTGCATATGTAATAAAGGAAATTACAGTAATGGATAGATGAAGCGAATTGATCAAATTTTTTGGTCCAAATTTCAACCAAGGAACATTCATGTTTCGTCTGTGTTTAATAAAAAAGGGAAAGAATTAAGGATGCAATTATGCAATTATGATGTACATTCACGTATGATACAAATACCTGTGTATGTATCATCGACAATTAGTGCTCGTTACAACTGTAATATTCGAGTAAATAATCTGGCTGATTGGAATCTTTTAATTCTTTTACTTCTTCGCGCCGTATTGCCACCGTACATTATCCCTCATATCAAGCTCATAAATAAGTCTGAAATTTTGGCTAGCTACAACCGCGTTATTTCCTTGTTAGGACACGCTCCTGCAATATACGATGTCGTAAATGCGCTTTACGCGCAGACATGTTCGCTGTATCTTCTCGACTAACTGGTTAATTATCTGCGCGTTATAACAGACCAACAACAGTTTGTTATCGCTTCTTAATCCCTTCAATTCACAATAAAACGAACCACGTCAACCGAAACTATTACGTTTATCACCGGCGTGCTGCATTGCGAGTTAAAATTGGAAACTGATCTTGCAGAATTTAATACTCTCGTTGCATCAGAGCTTGTTCATTTGTGAACTTGTCTCTTCTTTCAGCCATGAAACCCTACTTGGTTCCATAAAACCATTAATTACAAAAAATTAACAATAAAATTCTAATTCCGAGGGAAACCATAATATAAAAATTCTGATATGTCGTTGGTAAAATTTGAAAAATTTATTATTAGAATCATTAACACTTGAGAATGTTCCCTCTATTCCTACTTATTCTCGAAAACAGATTTGGTTCTTTCTGCGACAAAACTAAATGCGAATATTTATTTATAAAACTTCTATAAAAAGGTTGTCACTGTAGAATAGTAATTTGTATAATTTTTAATTAGACATTTTTCCTCAAACATTTGTGAACAATTCTTTCTAATTAACAAACTATCGAGGAACGTTAACAAAGTGTTCCTTTCAAACACAATCCGTGCCAATATATACGTATAATCGAAGATTCCATTCGGATCGATCAAAATTTGAAGATACATACCGGCCAGTGAATCACGCTTGTCACACTCTCTGTGTGCATTTGTCCGTGATCCAAATTATTGACTACCAATCAGTCTTTTAGTTGGCCAGCTATGCAGTATATTCGGCTTTAGACGAACGCACGTAGTTCCAACACTGACGAACATCGAAATAATGTTTGATACAACTCGCAATGAACAGACCGAAAAGATTCGGAGGCCGATTCGTGTCAAAGGAATTCCATAGGAATTTTTGTTGGAAAGTTACGAGAATTAAAGCAAAGAAAAATCTGGCGTTTGTAAGATGAACTTTATTAACTCTTTTACGGCTGGCTTCGTGCACATGCGACTTTCATTGACTTTCAAATATTAATGAAATTGATAAAACATCTGCAAATAATACGATTTTTGTCTGAAAATTATCTAACAATAAAAACGTGTGATTATATATCGTTAATCAAGTACCGTTGAATTAGATCAATTCTGAATCAAACAGAATCAAACGATCGAAGGAGAGAAGATTAATTAAGCTGTACGCGAGACTAAACAACAAATATAGAATGAAATTTTTTTACAAGACAGTTTGTTTTCCGAGACTTTATTGATCGAACGACGATACGAAATCAGAAATGAAACCGATTTTGCAAACAGAGCCCAACGGGACGCGAATTTCTGAAATCTGAGGCTACATCGATTTCATCAAGAATCACATCCCGCGGGCTTTGAGTTTCGGAAACGTTCGAATTGGCGTCGTTGATTAAACGAAGATGATTGCATTACTTCGACCCATTTTCGAACTCGCGTGCCTCGTACCGATCGCTTGATATTTAAATTTTTACGAGTATCTTTAACTGATGCACTTTTGTTTCCAAAAGTTTCCATTGTTTTCCTCCAAAATCTGCATTCGTAATATATTTAATTCTTACTATTCCTTTATTATTAATCTAATTCTTTACTATTTGTCATTACTACGGTATTAATATACCGAAGTACCAAATTTTTGTAACAGTTATCTCATGATCAATTGATAAAATAAATAGACGTAAGCTGTCAATGCTGGAATTCAAAAGTTTTTTCGAATAATTTCTTCGCGAAGGAAACGGTGTCCCGTGCTGTCACGAAATAATAAATTTCAAACGACGATCAATCAACGAAATTCCTGTAATACTTTTAGCAAAAATTCTCGCGACTACGTGCGATTTTTAAAATTCAAACTTGAAACCAATATCAATCTTATATGCGTATTGTTATCTACTTTACAGTACTATCGAAAGACTCGTAATCCAGAACATTTCGCACTTTGCGATCGATTGTTTTTCAATTTCAGGAAGGGACTACTGTCAACGAAGCACGAACGACTGGAACGGGTCCAAGAGCGACGGAAACAGGAAGCGCGAAGTCGAGGCGTGGCAGCATCGTCTTATGGCGGAAACTTCGAAAGAGGGTTTATTTACAATGGACGGAGCAGCGATGCGATTAATAAAACATCAAACTTCAATAAATGGCACGATGGGAATCCGATTAGGAGACTTTCTCAGCGTTGTCGCGCGATGATGAATTTCCCCGCGTCCACCGTGCCGAGAACGGAAGCGGAAATTCGTGAACATTCGTTACATCTTTATCGATCGTTATCGAATGCAACGTCCTATCGGCAGGGAGTAGCTGCTTCCAGCATTAAAAAAAAAAAAAAAGAAAAAGAAAAAAGAGACGAAGGGAAAATATATTTACGATGTAATTCGACGCCGGTTTGAGGATCGATCGTCACGTGGCAGAAATCGGTGGGAATTTCATCCGGTTTGCCAAACGTGACCAGTTTGAGCAAAAAAGTATCGATTCCGTGGAAGAGGATACGGCTGAGTGATTCCGTGAAGGTGTAACGACGAGCGTTGAAAGGATCGGCTGGATCTTGATTCATTTTATCGAAGGTTAGATCATCGGGATTGGATTTCCTAGCTTTGTAAGTGATACGGTGTATCGTAGTTTGTATATATGACGCCAGTGTTTGGTATTTAACAGCAAGTTAAGTCGGTGTTCGATACTTATTTGAATTCATAATATTGGGATTTATACGTTTCTGAGAAATTAAAAATGCAAACTATAGTACCGATAGTACGAATTTTTATTTAACTTTCATTTCTTTAAACGAAACAATGGATGTAAAATTTCATAAACATCTGCAGTTTACTCGTGACAGTCAATTGGATGTGATAATAATTAATGAAATTAATAAATTTCCAAGCACTTGGATATTCAATAGCCTTGGGAATTTAACTGAAATTTATAATTTGATATCTGAAGATTGAATATTCAATGCTTATACCACTCAATATTTGAATGTAGACACTCAATATTCTTAGAAACTCGATTTATTTTGCAAGCACGCCTATTTAGATATCCGATATTTGGATATTCAACAGCCGATACTAAAATATTGAATATTGAGTAGAATATCGATAAGGCAATAGACAATTGTTAAGATAGATAATAGAATTATCAAATGACAGTGAATGTTCAAAATTTGGCACTCTATATTACACAAAATACACGATATAGACAAAAAGTGTTTCATCATCCAAGATCATGTTACAGAAATATATTCCTTAAAAAAAACGCCTCAGTAAATTCTGGGAAGACTTGTTCAAAAGACGTCCGGCCGCCCGAAGAAGGTAAAGAGAGTAAAATGACGCTCGGTAAACGGCCATTAACTCGTATCTTTTATTTCAACGATTATTCCGTGAAATCGTTCTCCAACAGGGAGAATTGAATAGCCGAAGAAAGTCACGTTGAACAAATTCACGGACAGCCATAAGCTGTAACGAGGGAAATAGGAATGTGGAATACGGCCGCTATATATAGGCAAGGCGAACCATTAACTTTTAACTGCAAACTCCTTTTGACCCGCGATACCCCTCCGGTAAAGAAATGTACACAGCCTCCCCTTTCAGACGATAATCGTTCTTTAAACTCTTCAGAGCGTTTAAAGAAAAAGGCCACACTTCGATGCGATACAAATTTATAAATTCCTCTTAGGAAGAAATTAAAAGATAACACGTTTCGATGTCAGGAACGTGTGAGGATTAATTGAAGGGTTCGTGACTGAACTGTGCACGTGCTCCAATTTTTTCCTTTTTTGAAGCAAAATATTCATTAAAAGTACGTTCGTTATGAGGACATTTATTAAAATTTGTAATTATTTATTATTGTATGTAGTTTAATAATCTAAATTTAAATTTAGTTTACTTTCATCATTGTGTGATTACCTAAATTTAATTAAGAATATAGTTTACTATCGTCAGCAACGATTCCGATTCCGAAATCAGAAAATTGCGTTGAGGGTAATTTAAGAGGTAAAATATATAGATTCTTAATAAAACCATCGCAGGGATCACCCTCGTAACACAACAATACTCCAATATCGAATAGCGTTTGGTCGAAAAATTGCTTCCGAATACAAACAAACGCACGCTATACATACGTGCACCACCGTTCCAATATTTCCCGTAGCAGCTGTCAAATTATCCGTATATAGATTCGGAACTTTTGATCCAAGCTGAAGAAAAACGCACCAGCGCGCAATTCAACGCCGCTCGTTGCGGAGCGACGATGATCGAAGAAGGCGTACGTAGCGGAGGATGGCGTTCCGCATGAGAACGTGACCGCCTCTTTTCCATCGACGGGGACATCAAAGGACCGCGATGGTCCACGCTTCGACAACCAACGGAAACGAGAGACGAGTGGAAACGAGACGGCCGAGAGTTCATATAATTTACTTTTCGCTTCGACGGATTTCAATAGTATCGGAAATCTAGCCACCCCTGGCCACGATTCGCCATCCCTCTTCGCTGCTCAACGGATGGGATCAAGTTCAATATGTATTTACGAATTCGAGTCAAGTTCTAATATCTGAGGTTCGTTTCGAACAGGAACTTGAAAATGCAAACATTTGCGATGCATTCATTCCGCGTCGATCAAGCACAATTCATCGTAGATCAAGTTTAACGCGTTTCGTCCGATTCGACCTATAAATTTTATACGAGTTCAACGCCCATGTACTTAAAAGTAAAAATGTTTCGCTAGGAACAACTGCAATTGATCGATTTCATTTTGCAAGCAGTTCGATGTTTGTAAGATTCGAAACTTTCACAAACAGCAGTTGAATCCTCGAAATCTGAATTCTAGACAGAATTACATTCTCCCTGTCGATAGAAGAAGGTGATTATTGCTTGCAATGTCTGTGTAATTCGTTCGAAAGAAAGATTTATTCTCTTCTCAGTTCACGTACACGTACAAATGTACTGATAGGACTAGAGACAGTGGGACTTTTCGTAAGCATCAGACACGTACATTCGCAATTCTAACAAAATCCAAAACTGAGTACAGATAAACAGAAACATGCTTCGTCAAGTGGATAAAATCTTTGTTGTACTAAAAAGCATTCGTCTGTAAAATTCGAGGGTTGTTTCGAAGATTTCCCGAGCCAACTGACGTATCGTCGAAATTATTTTCCAATATCGTTTCGTCTCCTTTTAATATAGCCCGATTTGCTATATTTTGCAATTGCACGTTTGAGACGATTCGGTCGCGAAAAGAGAAATCGCCAGAACGGAGGTATTTACCCTCGTTGGAGATACAAAATTACAAGGAATTCGAGAATCCAACGTTCGAACCTGCTTGTGAGGTACTCGATCCCATCTCTACTGCCGCTTCCTGACGTCTGCCACTGTGGCGGTAATGACGTGGATCCACAAAGGCACGAAATTAGTTTCCAACGAGATTCGATTCTCCGCGAAACGACGGGGAAAAAGACGCGTGGAGGGAACTCGAAGGGATAAGCCGCCGGAAACCGAGCCCTGTGCATCCCCCCGCCGCTGTTACGTCCCCACCGCCCCTTCTCGCGCCATTTCAGACGTGGATATGCACCCCAACGGTTCAACGAAACCGGCACCGGGGCTGATCAGAGATGATGGAATAAGAAGAACGAAGTTACGACGGATTGACGTTAAAGAGAAACAATCTTGACAATCTCGAGATGGAGGATCCCCGTTCTCCGTAGGGATGATTCGCAGAATCGAGATGGCTTCCAGCTGTCCCCGACGCTTTTTACGGGATTACGTGTTTTATCTAGGTTGAGCGGGTCTGCTTGGCTTCCGTTTTGTTCGAGCAACGACGACGTGTATTGTTTCACGTGGTATTTAGTAATGTTTTAGTGAACTGATGTGTGTATTTTTTCTTTCTTTCTTTCTTTCTTTCTTTCTTTTTGAGGAGGATTTGTATTATAGGTAGAGTTTTGTCAGCGAAGATCATTTTCGCTGGTTTGTAGATCTGTCGATGACTGTAGTTTTTTACTATTGTACGATTTGCATAAGAATTCTTCGTACTTTTGGTTCCTTTAATTTATTATTAATTGTCAATTGGTCATTGATACTTCTACAAAAATTACGAAGACTCGTCAATTATAAATTATACTATTTAAACATCGTTGTATGTTATTTCACTTGCAACGAAAATAAAGAATGAAAAAGCAAATTACTCGTCCGTTCTGTGAACAACTCGTGCGTCCTACGAATTAACCCCCAAAACAGCTTAATTGATAAATTTCCTTAAGAAGAACCTAACTTTCGAAAGTAGCCAACACGATATCGAACGACGCAAGCAAGTTCAACGTCACTGATACAGAGGATAAACGGATAATCGCGAAGCTTGCAGAACGGCCAGTGGTCAACACTGGCGGTATGGGGGTGGGGGATGGGCAAGCCTTAAGATCGATTTGCAAATTATGCACGTGCCCGAGAGGGGTCAGAGTTGCCACGCTGACGACATAACCCAATATTTATACAATTAAGCCGGTGGTTGCTTAGGCGGGGTGGCGAAATTTCGTTAGGCCAATCGGAGCGTGAAACCGTTCGCGGGTGAAAGTCCCCCACCGACAAAATGGCCCCAACTGCCGGATCAAAGATGGCGAACACCCCCGACGTCTGGCTAATTTTTGCGAAAATTACGCGCAGACTCGGCCCACCGTTCCAATTCGTCTGACAAGTCGAAGGGTCGCAGACTCGCCATCTTGCCTTTCTTTAATTGAGACGCTTCGACGTCTTCAGCCCCTCGGTTTTGTTCCGCGTGTACGCGACTTGTATTAAAACCACCAACTAGAATTTTATTGAACTTCCATCTGTTGAGTGTTCTCTCACTTCTCGGATACCGAGAAACCGAAAGTTATAGTTTAGAGGTATAGAGAAGTGAATTATATTCGACAAACGTTCGTGAAAATTTGTATCTACAAACGTACAGTACTGTATTTTTAGATTTTTTCTCCAAGCTTGACCAAACTTGATTAAATCGTTGCAATCGTGTTTCCAAATCATGTTTTAAACGACACGAAAAATCCTATAAGACTCAAACACTTTCGAAGAGAAACTATATTCACGCGCAATGTTAATTTCATATGTCAAAAAGTAGAAGAAAAATGTTTTCAAAATTTTCGAAGAAAGATTCTGTTTTGCTATAATGTTGTAAAATGGAACAATTTATTCTTCTTTCTGGTTTTGCGGTAAATACGTTTATTAATTAATAATCGTTCGTTACGTGTCGCATGAATTTGAACGCGTGGAATGAAATGGTTGCGGAAGATTTAATAACTGTTATTGCAACTCCGAGCGATCAGTAGAACGACGGAAATCCGCTTTAAATAGTCGCTTGTAAAGTGAGACGAACCACCGAAGTGAGCGTGGATACAATGGATGCTACGAAGTATTATGTTAGTTCTCGACTGCGGATCCTGCGGAACTGTTAGCTAGGTAACGATGCCACAATTACGCGTTGAGTACATTGTACGATTAACGATTGAATTACTTGTTTCTGTGCATTGTCGGTGCTAAAACTACCTTCCATTTACATTTATATTGCAAGAATCAAGAAATTTGATTCTATTTAATCTTCTACAGCTTCGGAACGTCTGAACTGTCTGAAACTCATTATTTTTAAATACAGTCCTCGATAGTAATTCATCATCAATTAACGTATTTATCGAATGTTTCAATTAATTTAAAATAAACTATAACACTATTCTATTCTATTCTATCCTTTCTTTCACTCGCTTCGAACAAATTATTAATTATCAATCGTCGACCACACTTGCTACAAATCACGCATGTTCAGCGTCAAGAAGAAAATACCGCGAATAACAGTTATTGAGTCACCCCAGTCGAAAGTTCCAAGTGCAAAAGTTCATAGAAACCAAAAGGGAACAGTACGAATTGACGTTACGAGCGCGAATTGACGCTCGAGCTGAAACGGGACGAGGAGCGAGGAAGAAACTGAAATTGTTCAGCGATCGGTGACCGAAAGCCACTTGTTGATCTATATCGCGGCCAGAAGTGCGATTCATTTTCCCCGGTGGCGGGCAGACGGCCGCAAAGCGGCAAATTCCGTGAATGCAAAGGAATACCCTTTAATCCTTCGATTGTGGTTCCATGGCACGTTTAACTTACGCCTGGAAATTCGCGACAGAAGGACCCGGCGAACGTGGAACGAGTTTGCTGACCGGTGGAACAGGTGGGTGGAGTTGCCAGTCCTCTATTCAACGTAGCCTCGACCGACGCTTTCGTTGCCCTCGTCCACCCCCGTTCGCGCCACAATTCGCCGTTTATAAAAGAGTCGAGAGGCCACGCCACCTGTCCTGTGATTTACTCGCAGGAACAGGTGTCCAACGATGATCGGTGCTCCCGGATCGCGAAGCAGTTCCGGGATTAAACGAGACGTACACGCTACCTACACCCTTTGTGGCTCCCGATGACCTTAAGGGGGAAGATTTGATTCTTCGAACGATTTCTGATAACTTCGTTACGTCGTCCAGTGAGTAATTTCATTTCCTTGACCTCCAGTGTAGAAGAAGAAAAGTTTCTAAATGTTATTCAATTTACCACCTTTTCCCATTTCATAAAATTCATAATGAATCAGAAAGTCACTCGAAGCCGATTTTATACGCTTATTATTATATAAAACTTTTCACAGGATAAAAAAGTATTAAAGTGACCGAAACAGGTCGTAATCTAGATATTCAAATTCAAATTTTTTTTCTAAAGTTGTGGTCTGCGAAAGTTTCTCCATTAAAGTTGTTTGTAAGTTGTTGATTATAGCGTTATAGCGTAATTAACAGCGTAATTTAAAAGTTCATAATGATTTACGTACGAAACACGAAATGTTTCTATACAGAACAAGATAAGAAACGATCTAATATTCTTGAACAACAAGGAATACCCAACTAGAGAATTTGCACTTTGCGTTCCAATAACTCTCTATCATATTTTAAATGTTTTACTTGAAGTAATATACTTGGAAAGACAGTCAGTTGATACGAATTGAAACAATTCAAGCAACTTTTCTTCACTAATTACATCGGAAATAGCATTGAAATTTTTTATGAAATACTTTGAAGTATTTTTTATCGAAGCACAAAACTTCGGTGAACCGAAGAACCTAGAATCCTCTCATTGTCCCTCGTTAATGTTAACGATACGCATTGCTCTTGGTTTTACATTAATCAGCATCGAGAAGCGGGCTGCTAATCTCATCTAATCCTGTTAATTCCATAAATTCTGCAATAATAACATCCGAAGCATCGTAATGCGGCAAACAAAGTGGAGATTAGGCAAGCGAATTAATCATTTATAAATTCGTCGCTCGGAAATTTATAGCTTTCAGACATTATTCGTTGGAATTATTATCTTTCGAAAGTTATTTTTCGAAACTTTGTACTCTCAAATATCGAACAAAAAAATATGTACACGCATTAAACGATAAAGATACACTGCGTGAGTCATCCAACATGATCAAACGTTGTTTGATCTTCAAATCAACATGTCTTAAGAATTCTTTGTTCAAGATTTATTTTTTCGACGCACAAAATTATAATGATGTTTCATTCTTACTACCCTCATGTTATGAAAGAAATTAACTTTCTTAACATTTTAAGCCTTTTTTTGAATAATACAAATCACACGTTAGCATTTTTCCGAGTTAAATGATTCAACTACGAATGTCCGTGAGTTCATATTTTCACGGAAACAATTAAAAGAATGACGATCGCAATGCAATATAATTCACTCAAAGTTTCAATATATCATCTCACAGCTTACTTCACCAACTGTGACACTGTAAGCCAGCAAATTGCTTTGAATATTTTACATTATTTCATTATTTGCACATCTCTAAATCCCCCATAAATACACGAACGTCCTTATACGACTCACGCTACGTAAGCTATTCCGAAATAAATTTTCCGCCGACGCGAGGCGACGCGACGCTATGAATGAATGATGGATTGCCAGAAAGAAATAAACGCCAGGAAAAGTCTATAATCGAAAATTCATAAAATCAGACGACCCGACTCGTCGAACTACCAGCGACGAGAAGCTAGTGTCTAAAAATACTTCTTCTCCCTTCAAGTTCTCGAATAAAAATTATACTCGCAAAACACTACTAACTGCTATTCGCAAAATACGATAAATGGACAGATGAAAGGAACGTTTGTGTAAAAAGTAAGAGATAAATTATTTCCGAACAATCGGTTGTTTAAATGAGAAAAGTTCGCTTGTCGTTTTATAACTAAAACAACTACGTGATTGAACGAAGTGGCAGGCCACCGTGTGATTTCATTCTTCGAGACGTTGAGCGCAAACGTCTGCAAACAGTCGTTCACCTACGCCATTTTTCTGCCTCACACGCGCTTTGCGTATCTAATTCTTCTCCGTCCTATTAATGGATTCCGGGCAACGTACGAGTGTTTACTCGTCCGGCGCAATTGCCGGACCCTACGTTAGGGGGTTGTTTCATTCCCCCGGCGAGGGTGAACCGGCGAGGCTCTCGCGCGGAAAAATATCGACCGACACACGAGAGGAGGAGCGGGAACGACTCTGATCGAAATTTCGTATGCTAAGCGGGAGGATGGACTAATGCCGTGGAAGGAGTTGGCCGTAACGAATGTGATTTAGGGTGGTCAGCGGCGGGAATCTCGTTTGTGATTCGAGAAATTAGATACAGACGAGCTCGATGACGCGAAATTGCGGATAATGGATTGCGTCGGACGACTGCGAATGGAATTTGGGGAGTTCTTGACGTGAAATCGTTCGGAATTTTTATGTGTTAAATGTGCACAAATTATGGATTTATGTATTTTATGTAATTACATACGTTACATAATAACGTATTGTATTATACGTTGTATAATTTGCAAACTATAATTTATAATTCATAATTTATTGCAATGTAATTATAGATTTGTATGCAATGTATAATAATTGCGGGGAGACAGCATTAACTGTCATAATCGTTAAATGTATAATTAATTGTACGATGAAAAAAATTCAAGCTGTTATATTTGTTGTTAGTAATTCTTGTTGCAGTATCATTTTAACGCGACGGAACTCACCAGGCCATTACATCGGGCGATCCAGACACGCGGAAAAAAGCAAGAAATCAGGAACAAAAGATACCCGTGAGAATGAAACGAACGAAAACGCGCGAACACAACGGGGAAACCCCTCCCGTATAAATCCCAACGTTAAAATTTCATTTTAATTCTATTCGTGCCCGGATACTAACAGGTACCCGAACTTTCTTCCTCTCTCTTCTGCTTTTTCACCGGGAAGTTACACGCGAGAATTAATTCCCCTTAGCGAAGGAACCTTAGCTGTACATACTTAGCGTTTCTCAACCAAGAGAAATCATCCCCGGGAGAGGCGGCGAAGGCCTCGCGTGCGTTTAATGCGTGATTCCCCGGACGACGCGAACGGGCGTCTCGTAAAAATGTACAGTAGGAACAACCGCGGCTGTCCCGCGAATGTTAACATCGTAGTTTTTTAATTATTCAAACGGCCGGGGAATTAATAAATCCCATTAGCTCGTTAAGACACCGTTACGGCAACTTTCTCCCTGGCAACCACCGGTGCCAGCGGAAGAAACGAGCGGAGCTTTAATCGCCGAGTAAATCCACCTCTCTGGCCGATTCGAGAGAATGGAAGGTCCTCCAAGGAAATACCTTTTTCTATTCGCCGAATGCGAGAAAATGGAATGTTTTGCGTGCGTATTTCTTCGTCTTTCCCTCTTACGGACTGTGCAGGAAGAAATCGGGGGGAACTGTGACGCGGTTGCATTGCAATTTGTCTCCGGCGTCTCGGATGAGTTTTTGCGTGGAAAGGTTGCGGAGGATAATTTCTGTTGTCGTGCGCATGTACGTCTTAAGTAACGTCATACAGGTAACATAAATATGATCTAATTATTATTAGATAATTTGATTCAAATTTAATACAAAATTCAGTTAACTGCGGCTCAACGAAAGGCAAGTTAAGAATTAAGTTGAGTTTATGACTAAAACGATAATTGAAGATAATTTTTTTAACAAATCACGCGGTATTAAAAACAAGGCAATTTTATAAATCAACTTACGAGTTAAATTGTAAAAAACAATTGTTAAAATTATCAGTATAAATTATGAAAGATATTCCCGTCGGATAGACTTTGAAGCTAATTGCTCTTTACACCAAGCGGAAAGTCATACTTCTTCCAACGACGAACAACGTGTGACAACGTGCCTCGAACCTCTCAGTTGCGATATATTTTCCGAATAAAAGATCAACGCGCCCGTCAGATTTTTCAAATCAGCGGCGTACCCTGTATCCTTCCGGAAGAAGCGGAAAAACATCCGACCGATCGAAAGTGAGGATACATCCCGTGCCAATTGGAGAGTACGGCCGAACGGAGCTCAACCGGTCCCAACCGATAACAACGGACATTTCTGTTTCTCTCTGATTTTGCATAAGCAGACACAGCCGTCGCACGCGTTTGGAGTGCATCCAATCCCAATTCGGGGCTTGCTCGAATATCAATTGTCTCTTTCTCGTTTCCAGCAGCGCTTCTGCCGCCGAGGCGCATACCATATGGAGTCCTTTAACAGCGTTTCAAACAACGGAAGATTGTTTGTTCGACGGGCGTTCATTTTAGACGATACGCTCGCTCCTGCGATGAGCATAACTTATCGTGACTGAGGTTGGGAAATGTAGGCATGTCTAACGTGTGTTCGCTAAGGGCAGGTAGCGTCACGCTAGGTTTGACGTCTAAACGACCCGCTGTTTGGTGAAATCGAGATGCGAAAACCGTAATTTTCGCGAGTCGGCGAGTTTGATTATTTTAGAGAGGCAATTCGCCTCGATGGTTGATATTGTTTCAGTTTGATCTGGGTTCGGAGGAAATGAAGAGAGAACAAAGGGTACAATGTTAGATACTGTTTCACTTTGATTTGTGGTTGAACTCATCCTTGAGGGGAAATTCAAATTTTAATTTTGTGCTTGGATTTTGTGTTTAATTCACAAACAATTGGCAAACAGAGGTAAATTTGTGGCATTGGAAACAATAGGAAATTGTACATAAATTTTTGTGACGACTAAACATTAAAAGTATAATTCATTTAGCGGTGATATTATCATTGTTATACATTTTTCTTTGTTTAAACGAAACTCCAAATCTCTATGAAAAGTTTCCCAAATGAATGCAAATGAAGGTTTCTTATCCCTTTCAATCGCATATCGTGTTTGAAATAAGCTTTACAATTCAATTATTGACGAAGAAGACTAATAAAAACACCAGTCTTTCGCTCAACGAAGAGTCATAAATTAAACGACAGTAATAAAGTCAATATCTTTTGATTGTTTCTTCGTGATTGAATTCAAACGAATTACAGAATTTAAGTGGACAAGCCCTGATGAAGTAAAGATTATTCTCGAAGAGACTTAGCTGATTCCATTACACTAAGAATCCTTGAAATTCAACTTTCAACTCAATTTCTCTGGAGCCCGTTTCCTAAACGTTGTCCCGTTTCCGCGACAACTTCCGTCATTACCAACCGGTCTCAGGGACCATCGACTTCCACAGCAATTGAACCATGACGCCATCTTCGTAGAATAATCGCCGACTCGAATGTTTGCGAACGACGCTTGACCAAAGTGGAAAACCATGAACAAGTCGATTGTAGCGAGAACAATTCTTTTGGTGTTTAAACGTGTTTGATCCTTTTTCCTCTTTCGTGTCAATTCGACATAGATACTTTTTTCTGCAAAATGTGTGTAAAATGTGCAAGATCACATGTGTGTGATCAAAATTAAACGTCTACATCTGAGAATAGGTTAAACAAAATTTAGAATGGAATAGAAATTTAATCCAATCTGCGAATTTAAATATCTCTTTTCATTGTATTAATTCTTTTCTACTGTCAACTTGAGGCCAAGGAACAAATTAAGTTGGATGAATGAGAGACATTGAAAGCGATAACTTTTATTATAATTATTAATTCCTCAATATTTAACCTTGTATGATTAATTAAATTCCACGTATAAATACATACACGGAGAAACATGAAATTTCCACTCTACGTTTTAACTATGATATCTCTCTTAACACACAGCTGTTTCTCTTCGCGAGGAGAAGGATCGAACAAGCGAAACAGTTCAAGTTCAAAATGTAATGTATAAAAATATGCGTTGAAGCGATGGAATAGTACAAGAAAAGTGACTGGATGGTCCCTTTAACTCAATAATAAAACAAAAATAAAAATAAAAGCAGTATCTTCGTCAGGTGGTAAGTTCCGATTTTTTATGAAAAAGACACGTCATAATTTTTTTAATACCGTACCGAATTTATTTAATACACACCCAAGGAATAAATCAATTTTCGTTGAATAACTCACACTTTAATCACACGTTATTTCCTTTTTCTTTTTAAATTTCGTCAAAGTTTCTCCAATTCCAGACTGTACAATTCTACGAAATTTAGACCGAAGCCTTTTTGCGAAAGTCACCTTTAAAGCTATTCGAACGAATCTAACTGAAGAACGAAAGGAAGAAGCTCTGCGAGCAGCAGAAAACAGTGTTTCACGTGGAATCGCTCGTGTCTGTTGCATTGTTCGCGAAAATTATTCGCGCGACGATGCTACTGCACGGTGGGCCGTTCGCGAGCCGTGGCTAAGTGTTTGTCCAACCAGCAGAACGCGCCGGACGGCTATCTTGGCAACTGCTTACGCGCATAAATCCGCGCGTAAACGAGCGAGTCAGGGAAAATAATCTAACGGTTTGCGTTGCTCGCGTAAGTGGCCAGTTACTTTCAGGCCACCAGGTGTGCCACGTTTGCCGAGGACCCACGCGAATCATCCCTCTGTTTATCCATTGGCCGATTGCCGTCAGATGTTCGCCAAGTATAGCGAAGCGTGCGAGGGTCTCGTCCCGTTTGGATTAACGCTTCGACTGACGTCGTCGATCTTTGTTCGCGCGTCCACGGTTATGAGTTATTGGCGACGGCGCGCGCGCGTAAATTATCAATGGCAATTTATGGATCATTCGTGCATACCGTTAATAATAATTTGACGGGGAACTCCTTGCGAGTTCTCGTCTTTAATTTTTGAATTTCGATCAGTAATAAAAAATTACTACTTGCGAGGAGTATTTTTCGAGCTGTTACTTACATCGGCCTTCAAAGAATGAATCGTCAGTAGTGATTGAAGTGTTTGTGACTCACCTGAAACAAACAAAATGATGACATTGTTACACTTTCATACGTCATGTATAAATTTATCAATTCTATTGTAATATTGTAATATTAATTTGAAAATCATCCCCTATTTCAACAAAAATATTCTTTTCATTCAAATGATTTCAACATCATTTCTCGCTATCTAAAATCATTCTTCGTCAACTTCCATTACTAATAATAGTATCATTCATTCGCCCAGCTTATCCCCCACCCCTCTAATCGCAATTGACCATTTCTCCAGTTTACCAATAATTAACTGACACGAAGAAAAAAAAAAAAAAAAAAGAAAAACGAGAAAAAGGGAGTAAACTCGAGCCAGCAGCGAATAGTTCCGTTTGAAAAAGTCAATGTTTCGGTCAATGTTTTGTATAATGACTTGCCAGCGTATTTCGTGCAAGCCAATATTTGTACGTGCTCGACTCGACGAGGGGGCAATTAATAACCAGTACGAAGACAAATACACGGGACGCGTGACAAATGAATCGTCTCGTGCAAACTAACGTTCGCGGGTTCCCCCCTCGTAAACGCGGGGCCCTCGATATTTATTTTTTGCTCGGTGTCTGGATTTTCGTCTGTTGCGTGTGCGACGCGTATTAAAAAAAAAAAAAGGAAAAAAAGGAGAAGAAGGAAAAAAGCCGCGACCCAGTATCGGGTCGATTTATCGCGCGCGGGGGAAAATAGCTTAGATCGAGAGCGAACGATGTATACGTAAGTACTTACTTACGTATCAATCGTGGGTACCAGCACCGCGACAATTTACGCGGCTAATGAGATTCAAATAGCCGACTGGCGCAAACACGAGATGGCGAATCGACTGTACCGCGCGAATACTTCGTCACCGATTTGCGTCGCAGATGGGAGACAACTGTTTCTGAAGCATCACGTTCGGAGGAATGTGAAGGGGGTTGGAAGTTTTGAAGATCACAGACGACTTTTTTATAGAGTAATTTCACGGAAAGAGAATAACAATCTTTTAATTATAACATCTTAGAATTGCGAAATGAGTAATAATCGGGAGTTTTGCAGATTTTAGAAGATATTCTTACAGGACCATTTCAGTGTCGAGAATAATTGTAGAATTAATATATAAGTAGCACTTGGGAGTTTTGAAGACTTTAGAAGATGTTTTTGTAGAAATATTTCGGTATGGAAATAGAATAATTGCAGAATTGTGAAAATAAATAGTAATTAGTAAAAATATAATATTACAATTATTGCGTAGAATAATTTAAGAGGCAAAGATACATTTATAAAGAATTTGTTACTGCGTTTTATTCCTCTGACGATAATAATTAACCAACAATAAGAATTAACTTGAAATATCTCGATAAATAAGTCAGTAAATCATTCTAAGTAAAGAAAATTATACAATTATAATGTAAACATACATTAGCGAAGATACAATAATAATTTAAAGAAACAAAATATTCAATAAAGGTGACCATTTGATAAAATCTGGTAAAAGAGTTTACTATCGGATGCACAGAAGGAAAGAAAGGTACGCTATTGGGTCAACTCCGACATGACGTGTGAGTATAAAATTGCGAGCTGTCCAAGGGGTAAGAAACTATAAGTGGCACGCAAAACGGAAGAAGATGGATGAGAATGATTATCGGAATAAGAAAACAGTTTGGTAAGAACAATTACTATGTATCCGAATTAATTAAGCTGTTAACGTATCTTAAATAATCTATTCTCAACGAATTAAAAATTGTAGTTTCGTATTATCGCTCTTTATCCTTTACTTTGAAATTGCAAGTTGATTTCAAAACATCGAGAAACCTACTTATTGACGTTTATACATCAGACCAAATATTCAGAATTTCTTTCGATAAACCTTGCAGTGTATTTCTTGAGACTAATATCTTAGTTTTGTGTAAAACAAAATTTCTTAGGCAATTAACAAAACAATTCATTTATGAAACATTAATTTAAGCGAATGAATAATTCATATACCTACGTATTAATTAATGAATTAAAGATAGCTGTTGTTCTCGTAACTTCTACAAAAGTAGTAGCACTGACAAAAAAATTAGTTCTGAATAAATATTAACATAATTTACTAAGAAAAAGCTTGAGAAAGTGATAATAAAAATTTGGTAAGAAAGGAACTGAAGGAAACACAATGAAAATTTCAAGTTCCAAATAGCAGTTAGAGATTAGAAAATGAAAAACCACTGCCAAAGGATGAACGAATAATAATTCGATGATGGACAGCATCCAACGAGTTAAAGACTCGTCATTTTTTCAAACATAACTCGCGCACAACGATACTATCGTCCTCGACATTTTTCACAAATGCAGCCAACGACCGTACTTCGTTGCTTGACACTGAAAATTAACAGCGGCGCGTTAGCCGCTCTGCATGAAAAGTTTACGAACTGTGAGAACAATCGTAAGTTACTTAACCTGAATAGCGGATTGTTTCGACGATCCACTGAGATCTATATCGGGAATTGTTACAGCAATCAAATTTGTTTCGGTTAGTTGTAGAACAACTCCGAAATTGCGCGTATCAGCCCCATCCTCGCACCCAATCAAACTGATATTCTCTTTTTTTTCCCGTCGTTTGTTCGAACGGTCGTCGCGTGAAAGATAGATCGATGTCGCATGTGCACATATACACGTGATATGCACGAAGAGAGCGTTGAAAAAAATAAACGACACGATAAACTCAAAACGCCTGGATTTGTCACGGATATGTACCGAGGTAAATAATTCAAAAATAAAAAAAAATATATGTATTATAACAAGTGCAGTTGAACAACCGCTGCTTGTCTAGTTTCCTTCCTCATCAACGATCTACGAAACGATTTCTTTATTAATCAATCAGAAGTTGAAGAATAATTTCCTTGTTTGGGCATCTTTGAGGAATGTATTTTGTGTATTGTACAAAGTATTTCGAAATTTTATTAACATTGTATTGTGACGATTATTAGCATAATCTGAAAACGTACAGACAGATGGAGCAAGATATTTATTGGCAAAAGTATTTGTAATTTATTAATAATCTATAATATTTAGAAACTGTACTGAGGTCTAATTAAAACCAATATTGTAATCAGTAAATACAATTATGTACATTTTCATATGCGTCTTGCACATGACGTATAATTTAAAAAAAAAAGCGAACAATATTTTCATATACTTTCATAAATCACTGTACGGAATTAAAAATCCCTTTAAATTAATATTCACGTAGATAAATCATCTCCATCAATATATTTTTAAATCGATAATCTCGCACGTGTATTGATGTGTTTTTTTTTTTTTTTGCACAAAAAACACAAATAAAAAATTCACTCGTGCATCTACGCCAATGTTTAAAATATCTGGCTTACACGAGATTAAAAGAATTTGTTATTTCATTGGCAGCATTCTGCACAAAGTGCAGAAATCGACGCAGTCTGACTTTTAAACACACAGGTTCGTTTCTGGGAAGATCTATAATAAAAACTCCGTGTAACGATTCGAAGAATTGGAAAGAAAGTTTGAATCCTAATTAAATCCCGAAGTAGACCAGTGTTTGGTGTAAAAAATTCGACACAATTTCGATACAAATCTCTCACGTACGTGCACACTCTTTTCTTAATTGTATTTATCACGTTGCTCCAACATCGAATGTGATACCATTAGCAACGCGGCTCTTACGGACACAGAAGGCACTGTAATTTCGAATATCGCGTGCTCTCTGCAAAATTTTCGTACCTTGAAATTTCCCATAAATGCACAAACATCCGCAGTCTGGTTGTTGCGAGTCCAACTTTCCCTCTATTTTCTCGACTTTCTTCCCCAGTCCTCTTGCAACACTTCGGAATACATTACGCGTACGTAACGGTTCTTATTACGAGGTCTTATGAAAGATTCAATCAGTTGAACGAACAGGTGGCCACGCAGAAGTGGAAACGCAGAGGCCACTTGTACGATAATGACACGCGGTTGAAATTAAAAGCGAACGCGGTCGCGGTCTCTCCGCATAATTACCGGAAAAACGGAAACGACCCCGCCGTTGTTGGCTACTTTTACGACGAGAAGATCGATCGCTCGTAATCGGCTTGAGAAATGGCTCTTCGGATTCGTCTCGTATCGCGGGGATCGAGCAACGTTCTCTAATGTTCCTTCCTCAAATGCTAATTTGATTGTCTCGGTTTGTATACCGTGTTGACTGGAATGAAATAGAGCGCAATAAAACGATAATGAAACGATAGGTAAGTATGACGTATGCCGAGACACATTACGAGACACGCGTTAAAACGAATGTATGACTTTTTCATGTGCTAATTTGATTGTGCTAATTTGATTGTACCAATCTGTAACGCTCCGCCGACTGATTGAATCAGAGTGCAACGAAAGGATAATGATAAAGCACGACGAGTTGAGACGTACGTTTCAAATCAAATTTACAACTTTCCACTTTCGTTGTCCTTGATCGAAAGCGTTGCTTTCATCTGTGTTCGAAACCATCATCTGAAGCGATTAGCGAGAAGAGCCAAGCTCTATTTTCAGTAGAAGCGAAACACGGTTGTGACGATTATAAATTACACTACGCTTCATTTCTGTGACACATGTTCCACGAAATGAACTACTATTTACTCATTAAGGATCCTGACAATAAATAAAAGAAGAGACTAGTCTGTGAGAGTGAGAATACTCCATCGCGTCCCCAGACTGGGAAAAATTTGGGAAATATTTTAAAATAAATCGAGTAACATTTTGAATCTTACTATTCTTCGGCCAGTTCTTTCAAGCTTTACAATTTCATTTTTGATCTGTCACTCTTGAGAAGTTTAGAATTTAATCCGAACTGAAGATTATTTGGAGAAATAATCGAAAAGTTATCGCAAGAGTGGATCGAATTCTATGCAACTTCTGAACATCTTCGAACGTGGCGGTTCGAAAGTTTTGGTAGTTCTAAC
>KQ435859.1:3771609-3819829 GCA_001276565.1 Melipona quadrifasciata
ATGCAAAATGCTGCAATAAACATCCCCTTTTATGGCGCCAAAATGAAAGCCAATGTTTCTGACGATGCGTAATACGAAGGATTATTATTTCATATACAAAATTCTGCTATTTCTTTTATGAAAAAACCTTCATTAGAATGTGTAGAGAGTTCTCAATATCTGTTCTCTCTCTATATAACATTATATATATGACAACATATGGTATTAATGCGTTTCGAACGGACGTTGGTATCGGAATCGCAAATGACACAGAATCGACAAAAAATCTCGACAATTTGAAATTTAGAATTTAGTTCGAAGCTAGCTTTTAAATTTCACAGAACTAACGATTAAATTCACTTCCAAAGTGAATTGCTAAATTTCAAAAAGCGTCCAGGCGGCGGTTAAAAACCATCGCTCTTTAAACACAAATCCCCGACCTCAGTCGCAAATCCTAACTTCAACACCGTCTATCTCCTCGAGATCCTCCAGCTTTCTATTTACTCTCAAATCGAACATCAAAACGTCTCCCGGAAGCAATTAGGATCGCCAAGAGTGGAACTCTAATCCCCCCCCCCCCAAAAAAACATAACTCAAATCCCTTGCTCAAGATCTCAACACATCGAGTCCCAACCTTCAAATCCTGCAGTCTTAAACGTTTATTCTCGAGTTGAATTACGCCTCTCACGCAGAGGAAGCAGTTAGCATTGTCAAGCGTTGAACTCTAATCCCAAGTTCGAACATCGTCGATGGAAGGAGCTACGCAAACCTAGAAGTCGCAAGCTTCTGGCCAAACGTAAACTTGAACCCTTTCCTCTGCTTCAGCAACGGAGTTTTAAGTAACGACACGATTATTCAAGAAACGCAAAGAATCGAGAGAGGGGGGTCTTAGAGCCTTTGGTCCTCGAGTACGGAGCCAAAGAGAAACAAAGTTCCAGGACCGTTACTTTACATCGTGGAATTCACTTAACTTTATCTCCCTGGAACTTCCGAATGATCCCTTATCCCCAACGAGGTCACGCCGGGATCACTGCTGGCAATTTGCAATTTTTCCTCCCCGGAAACTTTGGCGTGTCACCGCTCACCAGCGAAAAGGAGCTTCCGATTTTATCGACGCTCCGCGTTTAATTATAATTAATGACCGTGGTTCGCGTGGCCGACGGTGTGTTTCGTCGAGTTTTCCCTCCTTTTCCTCCGGTTGAAATAACGGTGATTGATATTTTTAATAGACCTTCCGCGTTTGACCGCGCGTTGAAAGTTTTGACGAGAGATTCCCCGATATCGAAACTTTTGCAAACAATTTTAAATCGTACTCTGCATTATACTCTGCATTTCGTGCATTGCATTTTAAATTGACGTTTCCACGTACTGCGACTGAATTGGAACAAATGTCTAGAGAAATGGTAGAAGACGAATGGCAAGTTTGACACTTTTCTTTGAAACTGAAGCGAGCTTTCTTATTGGAGACCAATTTTATTAAAAATTCTTCGCAACTACTTCACACTTTTTTTAAATTTGTGCCAAAGTTGCAACATAGAGAGTTTGGAGAGTCATACCGCGAATGACGAACCAGAAAATGGTCCACATTATTATATATTTGTTTCACAATCGTCACAATAACCAAAGTTTTGACAAAGGTCAACATTAATATCATTTCACGCGCAACGAACGTTATATTAAAAGTTTCGCCATTTCATCCGTGGATACTTATATTAATAGACCTCGCAGACGTATAAAAACAGACAAACATCCACGGTCTAGCGACGAAAAACTATGCGAAAACACGATCTTGTGTCACGAGTCTCGATGGTATTAATTTCCCTGCGAGGGTGGTATCGATTGGAAACCAGGTCAGTGAATCTACCTCGTCGAAGCATTCCCTGGAGAGAGAGAGAGAGAGAGAGAGAGAGAGAGAGAGAGAGCAAAGTTTATCCTGGAAACGTGTAGATCGATATCCGCGTGTAAATTCGTCGTTTCTTACGCGCGAATGAATTCCTACGTTGAAAAATTCCTATCGTTACGTAAAACTCGCAGCGCACTTTGCTCTTTGCACGGGGTGGTTTTCTCGGGGAACTTGGACTGTCCTAATGCCCGACGGTGGAGGAAGAACGGAAGAAAGTCCAATGTTCCGCGGTCGATGGGAACAGTCGAGTCATTCTGGGAGGAATACTGTTCACGAAAGTGAAGATTACTTGAGGGAGAATGATTCATTGGCGATCGGGAAGTTTGTAGCTGAAAAGCAGGAGGAAGTGTGGTTGGATCCAGTGGAAATGCTTTCTTCGAGAGTTTGGCCAGTTGATGATTCGAGGAAATGCCGTTTAAGTGGAATTTAAATTTGTAACAAAAGTAACAACTGGATTTATGCGTAGATATAAATGTTTGGACATTGTAAATAGGTTTCATAGACGGAAAATTCGAAAATTTTTTAGATTTAGACAACTACTGTTATTTAATTTCGTGATGTGAGTATATGTTAAACACACGCAATTTGTATTGAATATAAAATTCATTGTACGTAATTATATTCATGTCATTGTATATTTAAATACACGTGCAACTATATTTGTAAGAAAATTTCTTAAATGGAAAAGAAAAGAAAATTTATAATTTTCATGTGTATAAGTATGCGAACACTGCGATTGAATTTCACAGACAAAAATAGGAAGAAATACACTATTTACCAAGGGGAGTTTAGAAATAATCGTTACAATAGAAAACTAAAAGGATCACGATCTGCTACATTTTTCCTGTTTCAAATTTGACATGTAGTTAATCGATCGTCCATTATTAAATTTCTCTTTGTATAAAATCCTGAGATTAAATGTATAATTCTGCCAGTCAACAAATATTGATTGTCTGAACATCAAACAAGTTCTCGTTTTTCCACGAGAACGTGTCACACGTGTAATACACTGATTTTTCATACGCATGACACGAGTCAGGTATTACTTATATTTTATGTATATATTAAAATCAATAAAAATGGACGTATCGCGTGTCCTTTTCCCCTGAAAAGGTGGTCCTCAAATCACAATACAAATTGAAAAAATACGGCAAAACGAGAAGCACTCGCGCGACTATGAAACTCCCGCCGCTGAAAATAGAAAAGTAGAAAGTTCCCCGGCGGTTTCAATTGTTCCCCCCGAATTTCGGGCATACATACACGTGTCAAGCGCACACTTTGAAGACCGCCATTTTGAATCAAGCACCTCCTCGTGTCCAAAACTCATCGTCTATCCCCAGAATCCATTCAACGTAATTACTCAATCGCTACTTCAACCATTCATCACTCGCACTCAACACACGAGAATTTCATTCATACCCAAGTCCATTCACCTCCTCGTTATACTCGCTTCAGCCTATTCACATCGGACCTTCCTCGAAAATGCAATACAAAAGGACAGGAAGGGAAAAAAAAATGGGAGTTGTAGAAATCCTTCACGTCACACGTGACGATATTTAAAATTGATATTTGTCACTGCTGTCTGTACAGTTGGTAATTTCTCTGCTAAATTTCTTTTTCTATCAATGATAACAACAATTTACTCTAGTATTGTTATACGAATGAGCCATTTAAAGCTACGTTGATTAAGCGAAAAGGAAAATGGCGATGATAGAAATTAACTCGTTTGATTTCGATGTAAAGTAGAATAAAGAAATGAATGATTGAAGATGTATTTTTAAAAATGAGTGACACACACGTGGAACTTATCTATGTAATTTACATTATAGGAACTACATTCCTGATATGATTTTGTAAATCGAGACATCTCTGTCACAACCGAAAGCACACACTCAGTTTCACTTAGTACAAAATATTAAATGTTACAAAAAATATTTCGTTTGCTGCAGACTGTTAACTGCCCTGCTACGGTGTTTCGAAAATTCGTTTCCTGAGAAATTCAACGGGTACTGAAATAATCGGGAAAAAGCCAACAATGACCAAAAAGAAGTTACCATCGCGAAAGCAAGAGAATTTCCTCGGCGAAACAGCGGCGTAACTTTGCTCACTTCGTTCCAATTATTTTTCAATACACACGCGCACGCACGGACCTTCCCTCGCTCTCCGATTTCCACGTTACGTCGCGCGACGTTACACCGCGCCGGAAAAAATATAATTGAATTAGAAAGAAACAAAAAATGAATTTTCCCTCGCGGAACGCGACGCGCTACGGGGAGATGTAACAGCGAGTCGTAATCGACACGTACGCGGAACGCAATATCAGAATCGAAAGCGGTGAAAACTCGATCTCTCTCTCTCTCTCTCTCTCTCTCTCTCTCGTGCGAAAGAGAGAGTCGAAATTCGAGAACTACCCTTAAAATGGTGTACCAGCTTTTATTTCTGTGGAACCGCGAAACGCTATTTCACCCCTTCCCCTCCGCCCCCCCCGCCCCTCCCTGTCCCTCCCCCTCGTTCGTCGAAAGTTATTCCCTTCCGCCGTCCGCCTTTTTCCCGTTCGAGTTCCGATTTATGATTTGTCGAAACGCCTTGCGGAATGCATCTGCATAACACGCGGGCGCTCAACGACAATGCGATAACGAACGACGCGATACAGTGAAATTTTCCAGTGGCTCCAATTATCTCTGCATTACGTCCAATTGAAAGTCCTGCGGAAAATCGCGCCCGACTCCCTTGGAGATTATGGTTTTATTCAACGGCTGGAAAAACGAGGCGAATTGTTGCGCGATTTATTCCGCACCGCGTTCAGACATGGAATTCGCAGTTTCGCTATTACGTTCTTTGTAAGTTTTCACTACAGTTGCATATTTTCGCATTCGGTTCCGCGATTGGTTTCGTAGGGGATTTTGCTCCGTCGAAGAATTTTATTACCGATTCTGTTTCTGTGGAAATTAATTATTTCCTTTTAATATTTAATTACTTTTAAATACTGGAATTTTTTATTACCGTTGGTACTAGCATTTGCTACTCATCATCGCTAGTTACAGCATTTAGTGGCAATTATTCGGAGAGTATGACACTCCAACACAAAAGTTTGGAGCATCCTTTATCTTCTAAAGTAAAATAAACTTGGGTGGCAATGAAATGTTTTAATTGACTGACGATTAATTAAACTACTGCGAAACTATAATATTACGAATGGAGCGATCATTTACTATGCATACAACGTATGCAATTTCTGAGACCTTTTGCAGTGGTTGAGTAAGTTTCAACGCCTATTCAAAAATGATAATAATTCTATATTTTCCATTATGTTTCACGCAATTCGTTACGTTCCGCCGGAGATTCTCTGTAATTGATATACCGCGGCTGCCGTGTGTTTCACAGAAGACCGAATACCGTAATACCGAATGATCCATTCGGCAGCGAATGGCAAGCAATACGAGATGCTCGTAATTTCACGAAGGAACAAGATTACTTTGCTTTCGACGATTTTCTTCCGTACGACGAGCGTTTCACGCACAATTTCAGGTCGTCAAGTCGGTCGGGTTGCTTCGTATACTCCGTGCCAGGAAAATTGGAGCGGATAAATAACTACGAGCCACGTCAAATAAAATTCAAAGAATTCGGGCGACCCGCCATCCAAATTTCGCTTACTCGGGAGAACGGATTTGTGAAAACGTTACTGCCGTAACCGCGGCGAGATCAAAGAAGAGGAGCCTCTTTCTCTGAATCATAAAGGGAGAGCGAAACCCTTCTCCCGTACGAAAATATTCAAAAATACTGGCGAGGAACCGAGATCGAAACGAACGAGCAGAGACGAGAATCACGCCGCAAGAATCACAGACGCCTTGCTTCTTGTTCGCTCGACTCGTTAAAGAAACAGAGGAGAATCATCGAAATGCAAATATGCAGTGTCTACCTATGCAACAAGGGTGAACGGTTCGTTCTGATTTCATTTCGAAATTACAAGTTCTGAAAAGTCCATTCTCACGGAAGATTTCACTGAAACGTGACTCGTGTCATTGTTTCCGTGTCATTGCTAATATCGAACGATTCGTGTCTTTTTAGATTACGAGAGTTAACCTTAATTATTTCAACCTCGATAGATTTCATCATTGATTGTTTCTACGACGCGGTGTAAGTATTTTGTAAGGAAGAAGTTTTATCCAGTCTTTCTTGTTTTTATCTGTTCTAAGGTTGCGTTCGTGCATTTACAATTTTTCTCGATCAATTTACAATTTGACGTAAAAATTTTATTTTTTAATGTTGTGGTCGTGAAGGGAAATTCCAAGAATTCGTTCGCTACGTCTTCGATAAAAATCTTACAATTGCATGAAATGCAAAGATGTTGGAATATATTTATAACACACAGGTTCAGTTTGGATACATTTTACGTGTATTATACTAAGAAACAAATGGTTTAAAATTCCATAATCTTTTATACAATTAAGTGGATTAAAGAAATTACAATTTTAAATTATATTCAATAAATCGAAAGTTTCCATAAATCTCAAGTAATTGGAACATTTTTCAACAGAATACCTGCCATTTACGTGCAATGGAACGTAATGACTGCTACATAATCTTATTTAGACAAAAATTTACCATACTTGCGAATTAAATATTTATGCAAGATAGTCGTTTCAACTCGCGAAGATACTTTCTTCTTTACATCCAAAGGAAGAGCAACGAGATACAATTGCGATTTGACCTAACGTAACGCTCGATTCCATTTCTAATTTGCGTTCCTCGATCCTCCAGACTTCGTAAGTCTGGAACGTGCATTTTAAGACGCACAACGTTAGGTCGCCATTTGTGTTCGCTAGAATAACCAAATTTAAAGTAGAATCGTCATTAACTCGATCTTACATCTTTGCTCAAAGAATCATTTAATTTTCTTCGACGTTCTTTTGTGAATTAGGATATCTGCGTTGGGACAGCAGAGAAGATTCTTTCCCCTTTACATCCGAGGAAGAGGAAGAGGAAGAGGAAGAGGAAGAGCAACGAGATATTATTACGTCTGGCCAGACAGAAAGCACGTAACAGCTCCAACAGTATGATTCCACTCGTCGAACCGTAAATCGGTCCGAATTCGTTTGAGATCTACGTAAACTCGAACGCGGGACAAGAGAATGCCGAAACCAGGAGGGGGGGGGGGGGGGAGCAGAGAGGAGAATCCGACAATGGAACCGATGAAACTCGTATTATTTGCGATGTTGAACTATTTTGCAACGCTCTGCCGAGCCGGCCTCTTTCGAGTTTCCCAAGGAGAGAGCGACGCTTTCTTCCCTCCCTTTGGCTGCTTGAATTATCGGAATATTCTGATGCTTGCTCGTCCACTTGTGCTTCGGCTCTGTTTCTGCCGCTCGAAACACCCAAAAGGCAAAAGCACGGTTCCTGTGATATCGCGATCGGGCGAGATGTTTGGAAGGTAGAATGGAATTTTAAAAGGTGCGTGAGATCTCCAATTTCTGTCCAAAAAAATGAAAACAGCGCGACGGGCCTGATTTTATATCAGGGGAGATACTGGGACTTTGATTTGGCTTCTGCAGCAGAGTTTGTTTCAAATTTTTAAAATGATATTTTAGGACGTAGCACTTGTAATAAAATATTTTATTTAGTCTGATATATAGTTTAATATTTCCAATGATATCTAAGATTTTCCTGGCGATTTCATTACGATTTTAAAAAGTATTAACTTGCGATTGCATATTAATATCAAATTAATTGTTACATTGATGTCATAAATGACAAATAATAAATTGATGCCGAGTGAATTTAGAACTAAAAATAATTCAATGGAACAAATATACACGTGCGTCAAACTCTTGACCAATATAACCGTGACGACAGTGTCAATGAAATTTCAAAATATTTCATAATAATGCAAACATGTAGCACGTTGATAAATGTATACAGGTATTATGAAAATGAGGAGCTTCCGATAAAGGAATTAGTCGGAGATTTCAGATAATTGAAACGTTAAAGGCAATGGAGCTAATTTGGAATATTTAGCGCAATAGCAATGTCCACATATGATGGAATACAGAATGATGGAAAATGCTGGAAAATTGGATTCAACGACTGAAAATTTCTTTCAATTAATTCTCTAAATTCATAAATTCGTGCATTTTTCATCCGCGAATTTCACCACTGTCGTCTCCAAATTTTTTTCTCAATTCTCTAGAAAATTCGGCCAAAATCTGAACTGGTCGCGCCGTCACGGACGACATTCTCCAATTAGCGGCGAAACGGCCGGTGCATAATCTTCTAATGAAATTCGGCGAAAATACAGCGTATCCGGAACGCGTTATTAAAAACAACGTTCTCAAACTGGCGAGGTTAACTAATATCGCCAACGGACCGCGTTGTCTGTCGGCCATTAGCAACACGGCGCGCCACATCCGGCTCGAGGAAGCTCGCGCTCGCGTGAACAAAAGCGGTTCGCCGTGGCAATATCGTTTTAGCTCATTGATCGAACGTAGCCGAGGGGCTCCGCGTTCTCGCGACGCAAGTGATTACATTTGCCCGCCATTTCTAATTAGATAATTGCACCGTCGCACGGTTAGACAGAGAGAGGGAGAGAGTAGACAAAGCTGCGCTCGTCATTCGACGTATTGGTACGTTCGCGCGTACATTTCCATATTACACAATATCCGCGGCTATTAAATCGGCTCGACAATATTCCCAGCGTTTCGTGCGTCTGAACACAATCGTAAATCCGCGAGGGAGACGATAGAGAGCGATCGCAAAGCCGGCCGTGTCGCGAATTTCCGTGGACAAAAAAAATCCCGCCCTCCCCCTGTTATTGGGAAACGCTTCGTCGTCGCGCCTGCTCTCGCCACCCCCTCTTTGTTTCGTCGAAGGTTCGATGATCGTGGAAATTTGAAGATGAAAGGATAAAACTCGCTTCTGGATAAAGAACTCTGGAGCACGTCGCTTCTTAACGTTGATTCGTGAATTTTCTAAGTTGCGCTGTGTCTTCGTTCCTTCTTCGTTCATAGCATTTTTGTCAAATGCTGCGTTTTAAAGCTAACTTTTGGTCCGATTTGGACGACTGACACTGAGGTTTGTCTACAAACAGTATCAAGCGATTTCTGGTCGTAATTTTTAGTTGGGCGATTTTCAAAACTATTCGTTGTCATTACATTTGTCCAGCGTAGACGCAGCTTTAGAATTTACTACACTGTTCTCGATGTTCCGAGGTATTAAAAACTATACGTTTACGCTGATACTCAGTGAGATAAAAGTTGTTCTAAGCTGATCTTTCGTTTCTCGGGCACGTAAATGATCCTCTGCTCTCTTACAAGTAATTCAAATTTATTATTAAATTTACTGTAATTTACAGAATATCGTCATTGTAGTAATTTACATTACAAAAATTTAGGATACTTAGTTTCAACTTGCATTTTACGTTCTCTGCAGTGAAAATTAGTTTGTGAGAGAAAAGTGTAAAATAGAAGCTATATTTTTTGATATTCTTTAAAATGTGAATGTTGTAAAATTGCGAATAAATAAAACTAGTAATGTGTTAATTGAAAAATTTATCCACTAGACGGGCTTATTGTCTCCATTTCATCAGAGCGACGCAAATGAACTATTACGTTTATTAATAACGATTGCATATTCAATTTGTAGATATTTGCATCGCATCTGTCTACTCTCCTTTGTAATTAATTCTGAGCAGCGTGCGTTAATTAATTGATTAATGAAATATCGGAGATGGAAAAAGTGTTTTACGCTCTATACTCTGGAACTCTCGAATGCGATGTTAATAGCTCTCCAATTAGCAATTTCCTATCAATCCTTCTTGTACCAATCCCACGAAAAATAATTGCATCTTTCATAATGTCATATAAAATCATTCGAGAAACTATGAATTGAGAAAAATCGCTAAAAATCGGCGGGTAAGATCGGAACATTCGTTCGAACAAAGTGCTACCATTTTCAATCAATCTGTTTCATAATTACTTCTCGATAGTTTCTCATTTTGCGCAAATGAGCAATTATCGATAACTGTATCGAAATAGATGCGTTACCTAATTGAGAAAAAGACAATTAATTGTGTCACGATCGACAGATATTAATAAACGAGATACTGATATTTAATAAAGTACCAAAGATATTTAATAAGGATACTAAAGAAGAAAAACTGTACGACTTGTGCCCTAGTACGATTCGTCTCACTGAAAGGCCCAGAAGTAACTATTCTGCAACTTTTTTTGCCATAAAATTTTATCGATACGCAAACGTTTGAATCGATAGAAAACAAAATACATCGCTCAGTAGATCTAGACAACGCCACTCCTACTCGAGGTCTACCCCACGCCCCCTCGCGATTCACGTGACCCAAATCAACCAATCGCTAATTTTCGTTGCATCAGCGTTGCACCTGAAGAGGCCCGATTGTCTGAGTTACCCCCGCTAAAATCACTTTCAGTGATAATATAATTCAATGAACTTCTAACGATTTCGTTCTTCGAAAATAGTATCGTACGACGATTGCTTTCGGCCCTGTTACCGCATTTGTCGCGTCGCGTCGAAATGGAAAGGAAACTCCCGCCTCTTTTATGAAATACAAACAAACAAATCTCAGAGACGTTTTCGTCTTTTCTTTCACCCGCGAAAGGACGAGATGGAAGGCGGCCGATCGAAATAGTATGAGAATCAATTCCGTCGATCGCTGCCGGTTGAATTGAAAATCAATTTAGCCAAGGCTGATTTTATTTCACCGTCACGTTGCATTTTACCAAGTTCGACGGCCGGCAGGGAGAAAGGGGAGTGAAATGTAAAAACGTCCAGAGAGTTTCTCGCCGGATACAGTTCTACCGAACTAATTGTTCTTGCCCAATCTACCGAGCAAATTCCTTTAATGGAACGCTGATGCATAATACATGGACCGATATATAATACAAGAGAACCCGACGCGCAAACATCTGATATTTCGAAATAATCGGTGAGAAGAAATGAGTTTAGACGATGTTTCGCGGAACGACGAGATGTAGCGACTCAAAGTATTCGAATATTTTATGGATACGTGCATATCTATGCATTGTGCGTGTTGTACAAAATATTTTTATATATTATAGCGAGACGAAACTCGTCGTGACCACGTTGGTCAAGTCTGAAACAGATTTAGACGTATTTTTGAAATGTATTTGTTAAGTGCATAGATGATGATAATTTATTTTATAATTAGAGAAAAAAGATGAACGTACACACGTACAATGACACACATGTGTACATTTAACAAAATGTACAATTCTTCAGTTTCAAGTATGAAAGTTATCGAAACATGTTATGAATATATTACATGTATTGTATAATATTTTGAAACTTTAATAATATTTTACCAAGGTACGCGAATATCACGGTACAGCATATTAATCTAATTTGAAATGAATCTAATATAAAGATATATACAAAAGCACGAGATATAATATATATATATGTATTAAAAGTATTAAAATTCAACAGCTCATTATTCATTGTATTAATAGGCTGAATATCAAGTGGGGTCACATTCGACACATTATGCAATTCAATTTACACGTTACACAACTCACGTCGTATACTAATTTTCATGCTTTAATATGTATGCATGCACTAAATATTTTCTAACTTCTCTGTGCACTTTCGGAAACTATGCGCTTCCAAATTTTACGGGTAATGTTGCTGGATGCGCATACATGCACAAAAATCGAAATTTACGTAAACATCTGCTGTTTAATCATCAACCGTATCGCGCGCCATCATCCACCGTGAAACTTCCGTCGGATCGACGAATCTTGGTTCGAGTTAATCGTTGCCGGTGTAATTAGCGACGTGACGACGAGTTCGTTTAACTCGAGTCGAGCTTACCCGTGAACGATGGTGTCCTTACGCGAACGTTCGAGTGGAGGAGGTCAATTGAAGAAATTAAGCGCAGACTTCAGATAAGATGAGTGAGAAAGTTAAGAGAAGACAATTACTTTATTATGAAGTTGCAAGTAGGCGATACGTGCTTAAAATAATATACAAATATAGAATACCAGGAACGCAATCTTTCCCTCCCTGATTTAGTATCAAACGCGGCTTCCAGAATTTTGAGAGCTTAGACTACCAAATCGGCGATGAAGAGATGTTTCGATATTCCGCCATTATTCGGAAATTTGGAGCGAAAGGCTCGTTCAACCTGCATCGGGGAATCATTAAAACCTTGGCGGGGCAAACTAACTTGTTCAATTAATATTTAATAATTCTAGAAACCCCTTTGGATTAAAAAATAGAAGGCACGAGAAGCACTAATTATACTAAACGGAAATTACCATTTTTTTCTCTCTCAACGTGAACTGAATTAAGCACAACAGGGCGAGGCGAACGATTCTACGTCAGACTTTAATTCAGAAAAAAAGAAAAAAATAAAATAGAAAGAAAAAAGGAAAAGCACCTCGGATGTTAAATAGTACTTCGTAGAAGTAAAACGGAGGTATAACCGTGAGCACAGCATAGCGCACGATTCAAATAACTGCAATTCTCTAATTAGAACGTAAGTACCTTCTGCAGCAGAGAGTACGGCTAAACATTTACTACCAAATAATAATTATCATCTGCGAATTTCTATTTTATTAATAGCAGAGTCCCGCTGTGAATGAATAAATTTGAATGCTGAATTAATTTACTATAGAGCCGGAATTGGAGTGAAATAACATATAACAAAAATTTACCTTTATTCGAAAAATAACTTCATATTGTGCCGAGATGAAACAGATTGTTTGCAAATAGTCTTTTACTCGAGTTTAATTTATTGAACCATGGCAACGATAAAATCGGGTGTTATTTAGTTTAAGAAACTAAACTACTATATGGTAATAATAGAAAGTACGAAATGATGTTAAAGAATGATTCTACTTGATAGGCTGATGATGAAACAGGTTAGAAAAAAATAATTGAACTGCTCAAGTATGCCAGCACACGTGATTTCCCCAATTGTAATCCTCCTGGCATGAAATTATTTGAATTATTTGAATTCTATAGTAATTATAAAAAATAGAGTTACGATTATCATATTAACCTGAGATAATTAAATTCTAAAAGATTTATGCAATCCCGATGTCTGCGAATATTTTTTCTGTCAGCATTGTTCGAATAAAAAGTGAACAAAGGTTTATTCTCGATGATACCCAGCCCTCGAAACAAAACGGAAGTCCCGCTAATTGGATTTCAATCGCGGGATTTCAAAATAATCGCACGCGGCAGAGCAATCGCGCTTATCATTTCCTTATTACCACGAGTCATTAACCCGATATTAATTACTCCTTTTCGTATCGCCACCCTAACGCAGTAACCGGTATTGAAGTTTTTCTTCTTTTTCTTTTTTTGACAGCCCTGTCAAGATGGGACGGATAATCGCACAGAGCACCTTTATCGCACTTTAGACCATTAACCCGATATTAATGACGCTCGCGATGTTTGATATCTAGATTAACTTACCCCGGTTATTAATTACACCCGCGGACGTGATTGATCGAGAAGGGATTCCGTGTCGATTATTAAAAGGCCAAAGATTGAAAATGAAATTACATTTGTTCCTGATCGTTACGTCGGATCAAAGTTTCTCCAACATAAATCTAACTGACGTAAGACCGACTAACTTGTGAATATCGTTAAATTGTTATTTATTGTCAGACCGATTGTAAATTACTTCGACATCCATGGTATTTGTAATTTTCCTGACAACATAATAATAGATATTTTATATTTTAGTTTTCCGCTCTGCTCGCAAACTGTCCATTCGCCACTTGTTAACCGCCTGCTAAGTATGATAATTCTACACCTCTCGCAATAAATTCCCATTGTCAGTGTGGGCGTAATACTTCAGCAGTTAATAAAACTTTTAATTAAATTTCGTTGAAGCCCCTCGGTTCTACGAGAAACGTATAAAACGCGGCAACTGTTGAATGCTTCTAATTCAATGTGCCGGGGGTGTGTGAAAATGAAAAACTGCGCGGCAAAGAATGTGAAAGAGTAGCGAAACAAATTGGACGTGTTTGTAAAATTTACTCGGTTATTAATCACATTCTCGTACGGTGATTAATCAAGAACAAAGACGAAGTTGTGTTCCTTTCACATTGATAATTATAAGTGGAATATTCGGGAATACAATCGTGTTTGTCACACGGAGGTTTGGCTCAGGAACCATAAAATATCCTTCTATTGTTGAAATTATCAGTTTACGAAATAGTTTGGACATTATAACGTAATTATTGTGATATTATTCTACTAAACTGTCCCATGGACTGAAAGTTTTAATACGAAAGGTATGTTTGACAATGAAAATTTGTGATTGATTGATAGTAAAACATTACATGCACAAAAAAAAAAAAAGGAAATGTATTGCTAAGATACTGCCCGATTATTAATTACGGCCTGATTGATCGAGAACAGAAATCAAATTACGTTTCTCTCATATCGATAATTCTACTTATTTCACATTCGTGACGAAACGCTTTGTCCGACTGAAGTTCAAAATCACTCTCGTGTCTTTTTCTCTTCGTGCAACGCGGTATCAACGGAGAACGAGAAACACAGAAAAAGACAATAGGACGTGCTGGTAAAAAAAAAAAAAACGATTTACGTTCCGGCAGAGCAAATGAAGGACAAGCATCTCCAATAATGAACCGGCCGCAAGATTACCGGACTGTATCGTGATTACACAGTTTCCACCGCAACGTAATGAGACGGAGTCCAATTGAAGTGCCAGCATTCAAGTCGGACCTCGCGGCCTGGCGGATGAAACTGTATTTACAGAAGAGACGACGTCACTTATTAATGGCCGTAGTCCAATTGTTAATCTCGCGACAATTAATTAATCTCTCTGTCTCCCAATTTGTCGGTGCTGTCTGGTCTGAGAATCGCGGTAGGAGAAATTTCCGCCCGATCGAACGAATACGCAAGATCGTCGTTTTCGTTAATCCGTTGCAAGGAAATGCGAATCTCAATATTGCTGAACTTTGAGTTAGTCAACGTTCGATATTTCTTTTTCGATTGTTTGAACTTTTAATATTAAACGTCGACCGATCAAACAATTTAAAGCTCGGTGGTTTTGAAGTTTAATAACGATTCGAATTATTTGGTATTTACCCGCCTCTTCGCGAAGACATAAATTTTACTTGATCTTTAAAACAAAGCAATCGAATCTGTATAAAATTACGAATCGATCGTTTTTAGTAATTCCAGCGTCGCGGTCGGTACTTTGGGACCAATCTCTACTGCAAATAAATCAAATTACCACCGATATCCATTCGATAGACGAAACGAAACTCCCGTCATCCATTTTCGTGAAAATATAAATTTTCATTCGTGAGATATCGCGAGAACGCGAAAAAGACGCTCGTAGGAGCAGATCAGAGACCGTTCGAATGCTATCGGTTCACGATAACCGCAGTACCGATCGGATCAACTCGTTCTCGAAACACAGGCCAACAATGGCACACAGGCATCCATTTAATTAGCGCAAACGAACGCGCTCTTACGCATCCAGCTAGTTTCGATATCGTGGATCAGCCTGTGAACGTGCAATCTCGTTCGACCAATTCATCAGGATTAATCCTGTGTTCATAGATGCGGCGCCAAGACCAGCGTCGCGACACTATTACGTGACACGACGTGGCATCGCTAAAGATTCATTGTCGACGATTGCCTCGTAGCGAGAAGTTTGCCTGGGACGAAAGCCGCAAGACGCGGAAAGTCTCGCCTTGGAGACGGCGGAGAATGCTTTGCCGATTCGTTGGGAAATTAGAATTAAAGATTAACCCTCAGTTTTAATCATATAATAATTGACCAATGGATCATTGACCCGGCGACTCGAGCAACGCGATTATTAAATTTTCGGCAATCAGTCAGACTACTGAATCATTCAGTGGTTTCCTGCTATTTATTCGTCGGTTTTTCTTTCAGATCGTTCCGATAAGTAATTGTTTTTCGAGTTTCTTAAATAGAATATTTAAAAGAAACTCTCATAATAGTTTCGAATTAATTTCCTCGTCTAGTAAATATCTTCCTTAATCAAAATTTGATATGTTTGAAAGAAGTATTTTCAAATGGAGCTAAATATACGTGCTCTGTCAACGTAGTCGCTATAAATGCGTTACTTTTTACTACATCTGACAGATGATAGATTGGTGGCCTACAATCTAAAGTTAATCCATCTTTGGTGCGCTAACTGTGTTCGACAAATACATCATCCCTAGCAAAAAGTTTGCGGTCGAATGGAAATACTCGGAAGTATTCAAAAATATTGAAATTATAATATTTTGTGGCTGAGGATCTCGTTACTTTGAATTTTTATCCCTTCGTCAGAAATGGAGCAACTCAGTAATGCGCGGAATATACAGGTGCATAGAGAGAATGTTTCATTTTATAAATACAATTTTCGAGCTGTCAATTCGAAAATAGTTTATAGGTGGATGCGTAAAGAAAGTAGGAAAGTTAATTTTATATACATGTTTTATTTAGGAGCCTTGAGCACTTGGTAGATGTCTTGACTTCAGTTTCGTAAAATCAAAGTTACAATATTGTACGAAAAACAAAAAGCGACATGACGTACAAAACTTTCAGATTAAAAATTGGACAAATATTTTTGTCAAATAAAAATCACAATAATATTACTACGTACATCAATGGAAATATCGTCCCAACGATCGAATCAAAAAAATCAACAAATCAAAAATTACCCTCGTAATCAAAAAAGTATTCGATAATATCTCAATATACAAGGAAAGAGATTTAGGGTGAAAGATATATTAATTGCTACTGGACGCGAATGCTATAAAACACAAATTTTTATCTGAATTTTAATTAAGTTTAATTAACATTCTTGCAGCGCTACTCGAAAAGACCTGAAACCAACACCGAAGCCAAACGTGTGGTTAACTTTACGAAAGACGGCTGGTTTCACAGACTGTCTCGTAATTCTTTCGCGTGTTTACAACGGAAAATTGTTGGATACTGTTGGAGAAAATAAGTCGCGAGTCTGAAACATATTTTAGACGGTCCATTTGGGACTGGCGCAGTTTCCGAGTTCATATTCGTGAAAATGGCATAAATAAAAACTTTACAAACAATCGAGTTTCATGTTCGAGTTCCTGTCTAAACGACGCGAGCAAAAAGAACGAGATATACGACGCAGGCCACTTTCGTAATGATCAAAACAGACGGCCGAACTTTTCGGTCGAATAATCGGGAACATCGCGTGTCTGACTATAAATTGCCGATACTACTGAAACACGCGTGGCTCTGTAGCAACGATGCTCCGGACAGAAAAATTTCAAATTTTCCACATGTAAAGCAAGTTTCGTTTCTCTGTCTCGATTATTAACCACTTTGGAATTAATTAAATTAATTAAACAAAATAAACCGTGCTGTTTGATAAATTTTCAAATCCGACTTGTTAAAAAACAAAGTGCTAAACGAAACAATGATATTCTTTCTCTTTCCGAGATATTTTCATGTGTAGAATAACTTTCTACTTGTAGTGCCGCGATTTCAGAAACGCTTTGTTTTTCACATTTTACTCGCTAATACGCGCTCGATAATCCTGTCAATAAGCATCGTGCATAAAGAAAAATAGCAGCGACGCAAGAGACAAGCGCGGCATTTTTCCGCTCGGCGCCGGTCCCTTGACAGAAATAGTTTAAAAAAACGGCTGGCGAGTCTCTGTTCGTGACAGAAATAAAACATTTTCAACAGCAATGATCGTGTACGTACGCATAACATATTCAGCACAGTTTCAAGAGACACACGCCGCCGCGTCCAACGAACAAAACTTCGCCGGTGGAAAGTTGCGAACAAATGCACGAACGAAACAAGAGGATTTCAAGACACGCGTGGACTCTGACAAGAACGAATCCTCCGCAAGAACGGTAACAGAGCGCAATGTTTCTCAAACATCTAACCCTTCGAGCAAACATTTCTGGGATAGAAACATTCATAAGCCAAGCGGGCGTAAACGCGTCATCGCCGATGAGAAACAAGGAATTCAATCGCTCGTGAAAGCGTTTGAACAATTACAGGAACTTTTCATGAATATTTAAATTTTTATTAACAAGAGATCGTGTCTGTCACGATCACGTTTGATCAAGTTTGACGTAAATCTGTAGATACGTTTTTAAAAATATGTGCAAGAGAATTGTACAATTGAGATGGATTTATTAGGCGTACAGATGACGATGATTTAGAGAATGAGAAATGAATGTAATATTTTCTGACAACGAAGCTTGTGTATCAGACAAAGTGTAATCCCTCCAAATAAATTTGCTCAGAATCACTAAATTAATTGTATGAAGTGTGCGAAAGTGTTCGAACACACTTTTATTCGTACGTAATACAATACAATTAAAAACAAATATAAAACATACTTTATAGAATAAAGATTCTGTTAATACATTGACATATTACATATGTCGTATTATGAAATACGTGACACGATAATCTACGATAAGAATCGAATATTAAAAACGAAAATTGTTCCGAGGCTTTTGAGCGGAAGTAGACGGTCTATAAATTTTTCTCATAATTCCTCAACGCGGTCTTAAATAGTCCCTTATGGCTGACTAGCGGAGCCCTCAACGCCGGCGGAAACACCAGCGGCTATCAATAAATAACACCATTCATCTCGTAAACGCTCGTTTCACGTGCGCCGATATGAAGTTCAACATCAACACTCGCGTTTCAACGCGGTGTAATTATAATATAGTCAGCAGCAGTATCGCAGTGAGGTTTGCATTGGACAAACAGCGCCGGGTAAACCACTCCAACGGAGCCAGTGAGGAGTTCCCTGCGTGGCCCCGAATCGATGTTTTTGCATAATTCAATCGTAATGGCCTAGTTTTAACCGACTGTTTCGCGTCTCCGAAGAGTGTACCAGAATTATAAATTGCTTCAGCGCGTTGAAGCGCGCTTTTGTTACAGCGGATACGTACACAAGGGTGGGTGGTCGACTGAGATTTTAAAGTATCCGGATACTCTGTGCTTCAATTTCTGTGTCAGAGACTCAGAGACGAATGCGAATCGAATCGAGCATACATACGTGATTTTTTAATTTTAATCGGTCAAGTAGTATGAAATATCGGGAGGTGATTAAATTGATATTTATATTATCGATAATAATGGTTATATTTTGATGATTTTAAGAGTGTAGAGTTTTAAAATTATAATTAATCTTAATCCGTTCTTTATTGTACATGTTATTGTACACTTTGTACGCAGGATTTTAATTTTATCAAATAATCCATGATTTAAGAAATTACTGTTTTTAAGATAGAGATTCCAAAATTATAGCCAATTTCTGATAATTTGTGGATTCTTTTGAGTCACTAATAATTTTGCCGAATATTCGCGTGAAGCTATTCAAAATTAGGTCTTCTTCTTCTTTCATTGACGTTAATTTTAAACTTCTTACTTGTATTTTTTAATTTTAAAGAAATGTTGCTCAAGGAAATTCCCGAGAATCTTCGATCTGATGTTACAGTCGTTATATAATACACTCACGACATAATGTTTCGTAAATGATGTAAACGACACCGTGACTGAACAGCAACCATAATCTATAGAGAGAGGAAAAACGTGAGCGGCACACGAGGGAGAGTTTGCGTGGTCGGAATGGCGCCACGGCTCGAGCAGTTTTCAACTTCAATAGGGGAAAAATAGTGGTCACGATGTATAAGAAAAAAAAAAAAAAAGAAAAAAGAAAAGAAAAGAGAAAACGCAAAAGTTGCACGAACGTAATTGCAATTGCTGATGTACGTCGTCCGATGCGTCATCTGATTGTTCATAAAACTACCTTCTGGAATTACAAATGACAATAGTCGCGTGTTTAATTCAATAAATATTGACAGAACGTTCCATTCGATCAATTTAAATTATCAAAATCCTCCTCTTTTATCAACTGATTATCCTTATTCTTTCTCAAGTTGCGATATTAAAATCTTTTTTATAATATTGTTGCGAAAAAATTTTCGAGATTCCAAAGTTGAACGGAAACTAATAAATAACCATGATATAATAAATTACTATAATAATTATTATTTCGAAGATATTTATTATAAAATTTCATTTTCGTCAAAAGAGTGGTTATAGTTATCGTTATTTCCAAAAATCTTCCACCGGAAGTATCATTTTACTCAACTTTGGTCCCAATATCTTTCCCTCCAATATTTCCTTCAAATTTCATATTTCACGATTTTCAAGTGAAAGTCACATCGCAATAACGCACAATTTTATAAAGTTTAAACAAATGCGAATAAATTAATAAAATAAAAATTACGACAATATAATAACCGGTTGGCTCGTAAGCTGCGTTTCCACGATCCGATGAAACTTTGATTGCACGTACACGTGCATCAAGGAAAATTCTTTCAGCGAATCGATTTTCGAATTACGACGAAATCAGCTTTCATATTATACATATTATATTCGTTCGAAATTCTAGCGTGTCTCGAACAAATACGCGCTGATCCCGTAATCGGATCTCGAGCGACTCGACGACTATTGTACTACGATTTAACTACGTTATTACGATTTATATTTTATTGTCTGTTGGCTTCCACCACTTACGGTTGGATACACCGGGACACGCGAAAAGAATTTCGACTTCGTGATACTATTTGATACTTTCGTCGGCGACGAAATAACGTTTCAATTTCGTAAAAGCGAGTGAATCAACGAATATGAAGAAAATCAAGACTTACAGATTGTCTGTGTGGACGTTGTACGAGAAATTCGTTCGAGATTTTTATTGCGAATTTTACCGCAAATCTTCATACAATGCACTTTCTAATACCAATGTTCCAATCGTTTAAATTACTTTTATAAAAAGCGCGAAATTGCAGAAACAACCGCACCAAACAATTTCATTCGACAAGGTATTAGAAAACATGAACTTCAATGGTACTGTATTCGTCCCACGACAAATTTACTGGACAAACGTACCGGATTCCACGGCAAAAATCGTCCCTGCTGCGTCTTCTAGCGAAAGCAACGCGGCATTTGTATGCAAAATAACACGTTGAGATTCCGCGAAAGTAGAAAAGAAGAGGGAAGAGTAGAGGGAGAGAAAGAAGGGAACAGAAGGACGCGCGATCGTCGTCGATCACCATTGCGTGATCGCTCGGAACGTTTCCTGGCGTGGAGGGCGATGACAGGCTGTCGACGAGCCAAGGGGAGAGGACCCATGAATCTTTGAACACTTGGGCGAAGTTGCTGGGGTGGTCGATGCCGAATTATGAAACTTTCATTCGACCGTGGTCGACGTGTACAAACGTTTAACGCCGAAAATGAGGCAATACTTGCGACAGAACGACGAGATGGTTCAGCGTTTAGCAGTTCAGATTTTAGTGGATTTTCGATTACGTGCAACTACAGAGACGACAGTGTATATTTCCTGCGATTCGTTGAAATTATGAAATTAACGACGAAGCTTGAGAATTTTCTGTCTTTTCTTTTTAACAAAATAGAGAATAAATGGTTCCTTTCTGTTTGATAAATTTGGGATTGAAGAACAGACTTCACAGGATCACTTGATAACTTTTTAAAATCTTCTAGAAAATTACATTAAATTACTCTGTAGCTTTGGAAATTTATCGAAAATTGAAGAACGAAAGAAATTTGGAAAGTTTCGTTGCTTGCTCTCACGAACTACGTATCTATAATGCTATTAGAGTCTGAAAGCTCAGAAAGAACACTGCGAGTTTCTGTGTTTTAGAGCATATCCGACATTTTACCTCTCGATCTTTCCTCTTTTATTGGGCAGCTTCGATTATCAATATTCACGTTCGAATATTTCATTGCACGTTGCATTCCGCGCCGGTAGTTCAATCGATTTTTAATACGGGCAGGCCAATAATTGCACGCTGATGAATTGGAGCAGGCGTTAAAGCAGGCTTTTAGGGAAACAAGAAAGCCAGTTGGATGAATTTAGTACGGCCATTAAGGAAGGAAAGGCTGCGCTTATTAGCGGAAGAAGAATCACCCTTCATCGTGGCAGCTCGTTGGCTACAAATAGCAACAGCCCGTTAAAAATAGATTCGCCCATTTGGGTTAAGAAACAATCGATCGTCTTCTTAAACGCCAGACTCGCGAAATTCAACTTGAGTAGCCAGAGATTCAGTATCACCCGAAGTCTATCACGCAATTCACTACTTTAATCGGATCGTTCGGCGAAACTGTCTGGAATGAAAGGACGACGGAAAATTGGAAATTATAAATTTCAATAGAACACGTGATTGCGGATCTTTACGCAATTTCACTCAAGAAGATTCCATTTTTTTATACGTGTCACGCGTTTTCTCAAGCTCCCTGCAAATACGTAAAACTACATAAAAGTTATTAAATCGTAGAAGGGAGAAAATTCTCGCGTTTAGAATATTGAAATCTTCGTATCTGTCTTGTATTTCAGCCAAAAGTGGAGCGGATTTCTGAAGGAAGGATTCTTTAAATTTTACAATCTTTAAATTTTACAAGCAAGTCTCGACATCTTCTGAAATTAAAACCGCGATCGATACAGAAGCGCAACAAAATATCCGTGGACATAAATTTTGGAAAATGTCGAAAGTAGAACGCGAAAATCGTCATCGAGTCACGAGGAAGAGTTGAAAATTTCTCGACATCTTCGAAATTGTCTCCACAACGAATTGACAGAAATATAATTGTAGCTGATATGTATCAAAGAATGTCCAATGTAAAAGCAGTTGTCAAACCAGAAGGAAGAACGCTAAATTTTGCAAGCCCTAATTAGAATTATAAAATCTTTGAAATTAACTGAAACTCGAAGGAGGTCTCATATTCCCTAGATTGTAAATTTCACGCATTCACAGGAAAGTATTCGAAATTTCACAACATCGATTGTAATCTAAAAATCCTCGAGATTATTTTATATTTTGCGCAAAAGTAGGACACGTGAAAGATTCAATAAACCGGCGATTATCAATTCGATTTCTGATCAGTAATACGAGTTATTCTCTTCCCTGGTTTCGCCCCTCTTTCCTCCCTGCTTTCCCACCATTTTTCCCTCTTCTTAATCTTTCGAGTAGCGGGGCAAGCTCTTCGAAACTCCGGCGGATCGATGCGCTTTTCAAGAATAAATTAAAACGAAATTTGTTGAAAAGTTCCCTCGCTGCGGCGAGCCGGCGCGCCGCCGGCCCATAAAACACCGAAGCTTCTTAATTACTTTTCTGATTTATATTATCAGTATAAATATCACTGGCAGCGACGCGTTATTAACCTTGCGTCTTAAAACTAAATCATAATCCAACGAAACAGAGAGGGAAAATGCGGCGTGTCTCGTCAAAGTCCATCAAAATCCATCGATGATCCATCTCTCGACACATTGTCGGCTGTATCCAGTTAATTAAACGTCGCGATCTATTTTCTAACCATCCAACTGACTTTCTCACAGAGAATCCGCCTTTCCAGAGCGATCCCCTTTCGTCTTTGTTACTTCCGATACACGTCAGTCAACATCTTTCGCCCTCTCCTCGATATTTTTACTCGCCAACGCGTTCCTCTTTCTTAAATGTAGTTCAATCTAATATTTCACTTTCAGTCAATTCGCGTAATGTGTAAAATGTAACGCAATATTGTCCCATCGTCAATACGATCGATCAATCGTGTCGATTTCAGCCAATTTATTCAATTTATCCAATATTTCGTTTTCAGTCCTTATCTGCGCTGCTTTTCCTTGAATTTTACACAGTTTGAAGAACAATACGATAGTGTTAGTTTGTCGTAACACGTGGAAATCTCATTAAAACGCCTAAAGAAAGAACTTTAAAAGATATTCCTCGTAGCGCAACGACAATGCCTTTAGATTTTAATGAAATATATATTCCAGCGAATTCAATTAAAATGTTTCCCAATCCGATTTGAGGAAGAGATATTTTCGCTTCTTTGTTTGTCCGATTAAATAACGTAATAAACCGTTACTAATTAAAATGGACTGAATTCGTGGCATTTTAAATAAGATTTTATCGACAGCACTTTTCGCGTAAGTGACCTGTAATTTTAGATTTTGATTCTTTCTCATTTAATCCAATTGATTTATTATCAAATGGCAAAGATTGAGAAAAAAAATGGAAAAAAATATGAATAAAAGAAACGGAAGAATGAAAGAAAAAAATTAAATGAAACACAAGACAAAATAACAAATACGAATAAATACGAAAGTGACGGTTCAAGAAAATAAAAATCGACCTAATGAAGCTAATTAATCTCACAAAGTAATTCCCTATAAAAAAAAAAAAAAAAAATAACGAAATGAAATATCAAGATTCGAAACAACAAAGAACCAGCCAATAGATGGTGTACGGTAATAAAAACAAGAGACTGCTTTGTAAAAGCTGTTCCATTCACGAGACCCGACAAGGAAGAAGAATTAACGCCTCTGTGCTTCTTATCCGAGCCGGAATAAATCGCAGGCCGGCCGATATCGCGTCGAGCATCGACTTCTCTGTTCTCATTTCGGGAATAGAATGCATTCGAAACAGGGAAGACGTGCGATCGGAATAAATTTCGTAGGGACGAACCACGGGCCTTTGTCGGCGGCGTCGTTATTCTTCGCTCGCTGTAATCGTCACCGTGCATTAAAACGGAAATCGATGCAACTGCGAGCGAGATTAATTGCCAATCGATCCCTTTGTTGTTCCTTTTGCTCAAATATTTCTCACGCGAGGTGCAACGCGTCGGTTGTTTACTTAAAAAGTCGACTCTTTTTCAAAGTGAAACGTCAGACTCCCCCCTCTCCCCTTGGGGAAGAATTTAACACCAAAATGATCAAAAATGACTAATTCATAAAATATGGTGGATGCATTTTTTTTTAAGATTTAAATCAATTTTTGTAAAATGCGTATTACAAAATTCTCCTTTTTTTTTTTTTAATGTCTCTGAGATTAAGGGAATCACACTTTGGAAACCTAATGATAAAAAACGATACGAGTCAAGTCAGATCTTGCTAATAAAGACAATATTTCGACAAAGTATAACAATTCATCTAATGTCTACAGTGACGAGTTGTAAGGTATGTGAAAATTGCGTACAAAAATTTACAAGTATTAAAAACGAATTGTTCCATCTATTACGCAGGTATCACAAGTACCAAACAAAGATCAAATTCTATCGTTATTATTTGACATATTAATAACGAAAGAATGATCAATGACGTAGAACTCCGAATTGAATATAAATAAATGTGTTTAGAATAGAAAATATAAAATAATAACACCGTTCGTATTCGATTCTGATCTTTAAATATCAAATTTTTATTCAACGCTCGCAGTCCAATGACGAGAAGGAGCGAAAGGAACACCGGTCGGTAGAATCGGTTAAATAAAAGGTTGGAAATTCGAGTGTGGAATTACGATTAGCACAAGTTGAAACTCGATAACGGTACATTTCGCCAGTTACCGAAGGGACAAACTGGCAAGAAACAAGTTCGCTCGCTCGGCGGAATAACTAGTGGAAGCTCGAGGAGAACCGGGACGGTCCCGGAGAACCCATTGGAACTACTACCACCTCGAACAAGTTTCACGTTCGATTCGTTTCGAGCTCTTGGATCTCGAATGAACGTGAATGCTGAACGTAATATCCAGCGACGTTTGTCGTTGTCCCACGTGTTATAAAGATGCAACTTGCAACTTCTATTAGGAAAAAAGAAAAAAGGAAGAAATTGATGCGGAATTCTTCGAACAGAAGGTCTAAAAATGGTTTGTGAAACTGATGACCGCTAGCGTTCGTTGAATATTCTGCGAAATCGGAGCTATAGACCGCGGGTGTTCTCTGTGGTATAGAAAGAAAGCGCAACGTGACGGAAGAACGAGGAGTCAAAGGAAAAATGAAACCGGTACGGGGAGATTAAAAATAGAAGAAGCCATGGAAAAGGCGTAATATCGCGATGATACGATTAGAAAATTTAGAACCTTGGCTGCTGTTGAAGAGATATCAGAGAATAAATTATTCGAGGAGAAATATATTCGATGGAAAATGAATATATTACGATTAGTAAATGATATTCGTAGGAAACGACGCATCACAAGGCGAAAACAATGTTATAAATATTATTAAACACTCACGTTCTTTACGAATTGAACGAAAATATGTTTTTCCGTGTTTTTTAAACGTATTTAGGATGTACTTTAATTTCTGTCGCCATTCTTCGATTATATATATACATATTCTCCTGAATATTCATGGACGAATCTTTTATTAAATTCTCTCAAATTTTTGAATTATCATAGCAAAATATCTTGCAATTTGCTTTCCAACATTTGTATTTAATATTATACGTAATAATACGTTACTAACAAATTAAACATTTAAAGAGCCAAAAATAAAAGAAATTCATGAAAATGAAATGTTCCAAATTTGACGTCGTAAATATTTCTACGTTTGACGCAACTACTTCCTCGTAATTATTTAACTTCTCCTTGCCACTGCTATTTCTAGAAAAGAAATCATCGAGAAATTAACGTTGAAGTACAAAAACACGGAAAACCTCGACGACAAGTTTCCAAATTAATTCGTTTATCGTTCCTCGGTCGTTCAATCACGCCGCGAAACCAATGAAAAGGATACTTGGAAACCTGAAACGATCACTGAGACTTCCAAGGGGAAAATTAGGCAAAGATCCTCGAGTAACCATTGGGGCAACCATGGAATCACGATTAACTGGAAGTTCGCCGCAGAGACGGTCGACAACCAGAGTCCAGAATTCCATCGGGGTAGTTTTTGAGGTCGAACCTCGGATGAATGGCGGGAACGATCCACGACGGGAACAATGAAGGAAACGTAAAGGGCCGTTTGGTATGACCTCGTAGCGGTTAATTACCACTTTCACAGGCGACGTTATAACACGAACCATGTATTTCATCTGTATGCAACACAATTTTCAGGAGAACCTTCCCGAGTTGGCCCGCTTCTCATCCGATCCGCCAACAAACCAGGCCACAAAGTAATTAACCTGGCTTGTTCCTCGATGTAACGAATAAATGTATCGCGTCGTGTTCGACGTTTCGACTCTTGCATCTTAACGATGACTATGGAATTTTCAAGCGTTTCACGTTGACGGGGTATTTACAGCTGAATATTACGAATTCCGGCTATACTTGTGCCACTAGTTTCTCGTAGAAGAACAATTCAACATGTGCGATCGGTCGTGAAAATTATCAAATAAACATTTAGAGGAAAATAGGGATTTCAAATGTTTCGTATTGCATTGATTTATTAAATAGTTAAAGTCACGTGGATTCTGAGAAAATGTAGCTGTCGTATTATTTTAAATATGAATTAAGATTACTAAGATTCGAGAGATCTGAAAAATACAACTGTACAAAATTATGAAATATACAGCACCCTTAAATATCGAAACAAACTGAGAATTTTCTTATTTTCAATTTTCTTATTTGGACGCGTGCAACTTGGATAACGAGAAATTCCACTAACTTTTCTCTATTTTGAAAGATACATCGAGGAATTGATAAAGAAAGTTGTGCTTCGTTTGGTAGAAAAGGACGTAAACATTCATAAATGACGAATGATAATCAGTAAAAGTGCAAATGCAGAGAGGAAACTTGATTAAATCGCTGGCAAATGAAGTCAATTTAAAAACACAAATAAAATCGCTAATATCATTATCGTTGTAGCTGATCAACAGTATCTTCCGCAGTATTGATTCGATTTACCCAGCTCGCCAACTAAATCATTTCCTAAATCACTTTAAACGAATTAAATTCAATCAGTCTTTAAATTTTCTACAATCAGCAACCAAATAATCAAATATAATTCTAAAATTGGAACAACTGTTTCTCACGTTGCGGTAAATGTAAATTTATAACGCTTCTTCTACATTATAAACTCGACGACATCGAATAAATTATTCTTAAAGTTCTTCAAATTTTCATTTCAATTAGCAATTGAATAACGAAATTGAATAATTCTAAAGTTGGAGAAATTGGACTTTTCCCGACAAATCCGCGAACAGTGGAAAGAATAGAATCGTGCGCTTTCAATCACGAGGCTTCCTCTTTAAATCGCGCCGGTCGGGCAGCGTGTGTCACTCTAACGACCGGCGAAGGGTTAGACCAATTAATTCATTGATCCTATTTATACTGATCGGCGAACGATGCAACGACGTAACCAGACCGCGCGGGGAAGGAAAGAGACGAAAAAAGCAGCTGGACCGATCGCACAGAGGGTAAAGGGCTTGTTTAAATGTCCGGAAGTTTCCGCCCTCCGACCATGTCGAACCTGTTTGCGTTAAATTACTATTTCCAATTCACGGATCAATGATCCAACTCCTCTGCTTCGTGTTTCACTCACCAAACTATCCGAACGCGTGCGCGTTATACAAAATATCTCGAGATTTCGTTAAATCGAGTGTTGTATTTGCAAAAAACTCGTTTCAAACGTATATAAATAAGTGTTTAACGTATTAAGGTTCAATATGTGTTTAAAGTGTCAAAGTGATATTTAATATCGTTGCAAAATGCACGTTTGTAACGAGTGCCTTGTGCAACTTGTACAGAAATTTTCAGATTGATTTCAAATTTCAGAAATACTATCACGGTAGCCATGTTTCGAGTAATTACAAAAATAATGTCTGTGTATATATTATATTATTTGTATACCAATTAACAGACATACCAAGAAACAGATTAAATTATCATTATTATTATTGTCAAATTTAGTGTTATTCGATGCCACGAAAAAGAAACGAAGAAAGTAAGAGAAAAAAGTATGTTCAAATATAAATCTTCCTGTGACTTTTATAATTACAAGAGATTTCTATAAATACGTTCATATATTTTTCAAGTTCAATTTTTTAATACGTCGAACTGAAATGTGACATTTGAAGGATTAAAATTACTCGCTCTGAATATATACATGTGAATCTAAAAATGCGCGAGACTGGAAACTAATGCATTTTTGAAACAATTTAACCAGGATTACCCGAGATTTATTTCCACACAGGATAACCAGAGACGTATAATATATTAATTGAATTGGAAGTTTTACATAGTTGATCGTGGTGCAATTTGAATATAATGCATTCTAATTCGGATTTTCAGTCAGAAATCCGCAGAATTCGGTTTGTTATAACTATTCGCGACCATCTCTGCCATACATATCCAATTTCATTATAAATTGCCAAAAATTATACGCTTTCGGGCAATTATATTCCCCGAATAAAAGGTATATCAACAATCCGATGAAATTTTCAAATGTTGCGGGCGCACAATTAAATCAACGTACGTGTAAAATCGTCGACACTTTGAGCTGTTATAAATTCGTAAAAGAGAATCATGTGACAATCTGCTCGACCCCATTCTAAATTGTAGAGCTTCTATATTAACATGGTCATGTTTGTATTTTTCAGAGATATTTTTACACCATGCAGCAGGTGGGAAGATAAAGCCACTTTTATTCACGAAAGTCGTAAAAATTCAAACGTCTCTGAGAAAAATTCTTTTTACGACTGGATCCACTATGTTCTTGAAGATTGAAATTTTCTTTTCGTAACGACCCCTTAAAACTTGCTACTCAATTTTTTCTCACCGCTGTATCAAATTTCGGGCTAGACGACTGAATGTTGGAATTTCTTGAATTTTCGAGATTCAAAGTTCAATAAAATGGTGCGAAAAAAAAAAATCGTCGAAAAGGGGAGGCTTTGATCTTCAAGATCTACTCGCGAAGACAGAAATTTTTCAGCGTTTTCATAAGCGTTTGAACTTTTACGATTCGTAAAAACGCGTTTGAAAAAAAGGAGGAAAATTTTCAGCGTTTTCAGAGGCGTTTGAACTTTTACGATTCGTAAAAACGCGTTTGAAAAAAAGGAGGACTCGCGTCCATCAGAATAGAAGCTTCGCAGGTCAAAATATCGTTGCGAAATTTTTCGTCGTTGTTGATTCAGTTGTGCTCTTCGCTGTAACAGCATCCAAAAAATATTCGCTGACGAAAACGTCAGCTTAGCAATTACGTGACTTTCCGCAGACACGCTCAACTAATTTCCCAAGGAGCTAAACTTCGTGCCATCTGCGAATTTCTAAGAGTCGGTGTATAATTAATTTCCTATTAGATTAGCGGGTGAATTTACTCTAGAGTGAGTCTAGATGTAAATGCGAAATATGCGCTGTGTGTAGCACGTAAACGAAACAAATTAACAAATTGCACATACGTAACTACATCTCTCGAGTTTCCTTCTGACGCAGGCATGTGCGACTCTTATACCAAATAACATTAAATCGACTTAATGCCTTTGTACATTTAACAATCAGTCGACTGCAACCATCGTGGAAATTAATTAATATTTACGTTTGCTAAATTCAATCGTAATTGATCTAATTGGTGTTAGAAATGAGAGATGTTTAACAAGTTTAGATACAAGCTACTTGATTATATTATTTGACTACAGCGAATAAATAAAATTACGTTAAAAAGTATCGAGTTACCTTAAAAATCATGCTAGACATTATCGTCTATGACAAAATATGATTAATTAAAAGTTTGGAACAAATGATCTGCACTGTTATTTAATTGCACTATCTGTATTACCTAATTAATTATATTATGAGAAAACCGAACATAAACCGATGCAAGGAGAGATAGTGAGGTCTCCTTCTTTATTCCTTGTTTCCTTTCTTTTCTACTGTCTTTTACTTTTCTTCTCTCGTTTTCCGCTCCTATCATTTTTATTTCACAGCCTCTTCTTTCTTTTATATATACCTCTTGCTTCCCCTTACTTTCCTTTCTTTCTTCTTTCACAATCGCTTTCTCTCCTTTTCTCACACCCTTCCTTCCTCCCGTTATTTCTCCTTCCTTCCTCTTCTTTCACCTCTTCTCGTCCTCTTGCTCGGTTTCTTTTTTTACCCTCCTTTGCCACTCTTGCGTAATACTCACTGCTCGTGAAATTCTCAAACGTTTATCTACAAGGCTCTACAAGCGTCAATAAACGCAATCCGTACGCAAGAATGCGAGCTATTTGGCGCGAAACATGGATGCGCGAAATCGTTTGTAGTTTTAGCATTCCGGTAAATCGATAAATTTGCCGACGATATGACCAGAATGAATTTAGCCGCCTCTACTCCGTTCTATTCCCGGCTTTAGCGTGCCAATCGATGAATCAGTCAATGTTAGTTGGCAAAAATATGAACTACGAAGACCGTGAACGGATATACTCGATTATTTCGACAGCACTGACGTATACAAATTCATCTAGGAAGATGAAAAATTGACGTACTATTTTGACAACGTGTGGAGGTAATTTCAGTTGACTGAGTTTCAATCGATCGAGTTTAATCTGTTCTTCAAATATTTCTTCATATTCATTTTTGCATTAAACGCATTGAAACAGTAAATGTCGATGATATTCTGCGATTGTATCAGTCGTGTCTCATTATTCCATAACTACGCATTCGCTGGAAATTTTCAGACTGCGCGTAATGCTGATAACATGGAAAAATATATAATATAAGATATCTGAAATATAGCGCTTTCTACAATATATCATACATGTCTCTGCCAAAGTTGCATATTTTCTCAAAAATGTGAATCTATTCGAGTCTATTCGTAACACACGTCACAGGTCAAGAAGCTCAAGTGTAAAAGTTGTAACGTACGACACCAGGCCATTAGCAGTATCGCGGTATCAACGCGCATGCATGATCAAGCGAGGAAGTCTTCGACTATCCGGCCATCCGACTTTCCGCCCCGATTCTCGATCAAACTCGCTCCGGGACATCCAGCACAACCTCGCGAGGGACTAATTACATCCTGCTGGATATCAGTTATCACGCGGGTACGTCACATTTGCAATTAGGAAGACGAATTCGTACGCGAGAGACATCATTCCGGCAATCCGTAAACGGCTGATTGCCCAATAAACATTAATTGCCACTGTCGTTCGACGACATCCACCGGTCCACTTTGCTATCAACTAGTAATTAGCGCGTGTTTCTTTTTCTTTTTCTCTTTATTTCCTCTCTCTCTCTCTCTCTCTCTCTCTCTCCCTCTCTCTGGCCGTTGATTTAGACCAACTCGCGGCAACCATCCGCGCCATTATCGCGTGATTACGCTTTCAACGTTCGCCACCGGAGCGGAGTGTGCATATAGAACTTCCAAAGTTTCTTCTCGCACGGTAAATAATTAATCACACCTTCGCGAGTGTTCACCGCGGCGTTTCTCGGATACCGCGAGTTTCTTCGTGTTTTTGTATTCTGCGTTCTTTCAGATTCTGGCGCAAATGGCAATGATATTACGTATATTTTGTATTTAATTTATTTAATCGAGAAGCAATTTATCACTGATGTAAACAAATTGATTTACTTTTTGTCAAGTCGAGAGGAAAAATATAGTAGCGAGAAAATATCCTTTGGAATTTCTTTTCACAGATCCGATACGAAGAAATGGGAGAGTTTAATAAATTGATCGGTAGACCAACGTAAAATGTATGTTCAATTATAGTATATAGCAATGTAATCTTTACAAAAGTAACAAAAGTGACAATATTATTATTTGTCTATTTTAATGAATATCAAAAATCTGTTCTTATTCTAATCTTTCCAATTAATATCACTTGTTCAAAAAAAAAAAAAAAAAGGAAAAAACTGCACGTCTTTTACCTCAGTACGATTCGTCTTACTGAAAGGCTCAGAAGTAACTGTTCCGACTAGGAAATGAAAACGGCTTTTTTGCCATAAAATTTTATTGATACGCAAACATTTGAATCGATACAAAACGAATTACAGGGGCGATCGCTCAATACCAGACCACGCCCCCTCACGAATCACGTGACCCAAATCAACCAATCCCTAATTTTCGTTGCATCAGCGTTGCACCTGAAGAAGCCCGATTTTCTGGGTTATCCCCGCTAAAATCACTTTCAGTAATAAAAAAGCAACACTATTCAAGAATCAAAGAACACACCCGAAATAAAGTATATCGATCAATCGTCTAAAGTCTACGCGTACTCGGATTACTCACCGAGGATTCAAAAACACCGTCAAAGTACCGTCGTATAATAAAAAGGCGAGGCGACTCGAGGCAACGAGTACGTTAAACCTATCGTTTCAGTGTCTAATGGATAGTTACGCTTTTATTACCTCGCCGCTCACGCACGATTTTACTCGTCACACGCGACCGTCTCTATCCAGTGATTATCGCGCCCTGTCGAATTAATTAGTCGCCATCTCGATGAGGCGACTCGCAGCTATAATCCACCCTTTCTTTCTTTCTCTCTAAATATTACGCGGGCATATCGTGCTGTCGTTCGACGAAAGTTGAATAGCACAGTTTCGCGTGCTTAATTTTGCGTCGACGAAAGGCGGCTTTGCGCGCGATTTCGCGGCCTGCTGAAAATGCTATTTTCGAGGAAAGCTATAATATCCAACTGCCAACGGCAGGGTAATTAAATTTCTACGTCCCTTCGAGCGGAACTTGAATTTCGCGGTCGATCGTTCATTGGCTGTCGGTCTGTCGGTCTGGCCGAAGGGGTAGCAAACTTTCGAAAGTGTTCCGGACAGAGTTCGGACGATATTCCTTCGCCGTGTTCTCGTTACTGTCTTTCTTTTCTTTTCTTTTTCTCTTTTTTTCGTCGAGACGTGACGAGTAATAGGTTTCTTTCTTTCTTTCTTCCTTTTTCTTTTTTTTTCTTTTTTTTTTTTTGTACCTTTCATGGGACGAGTCAAGTTTCATCGGAGAAATTTCTTTCTTCGTAGAATTTTGAAGACTCCACGACAGTTTGTAATTTTATGTTTCCAGACATGTGTTTTCTTATTTTATTTTGAGATCAAGCGTGTGCAATAAACTGTGATCTGTGATATCGATGCTTCTCTTTTTCACACTGAGATGCCTTGCTTTTATGTTGTTATGTCAAAATTTTTTAAATTTCGACACCGTTTAGTATTCGAGTGTGACTAGATTACGTCAATTAATCAACCATGAATCAATATCTTTGGCGTTGAACCGAAAATAGAAACTGTCGTATTTTCGCGTTGTTATTTCCAAAATGATCGATGAGTGTACTTGATAAATTACATCGCATTATAAATTACAAATTTCTGAGTCGTAACGGGGCAGCAACCGAGACACACAGGCAAGAAAAAGTTCGTTTTTCCAGGCATCTTGAGTGGCCTTCCAAACAATGTAGAACGTCGCTCTTCTTTCCTCCCCTTCCTTCCTTCCGTATAACTTTTCTTTCAACTTACGGTCTTCCGTGCCCTTTTGTGACCCACGATACCTCCTTTCTTTCTGCAAATTTTTTGCTCTGCCACACTTCGCCCCGATGCCAACGATCCTCTTATTTTTATCCTGTTTATACGCTCGCCTAACAAGGAAACCCGGAAGTTACACTTTTTAATGAACTTTTGCAGAGCCGCGTTCTCCAAACGTTCGCGGTAACGATGCGAATAATTTTGATTTCCGGAGCTCTCCAATCAAACACCAGCGATACTCGACATTGATTGTTTAAGTACGGAACAATTATTTCTAATTAATCTCCCGAGGGTCAGCGTGCCATTTTTGTAAAAATTCCGCACTTACGCTAGTTATTTTTTAATTAACGTCGAGAGTACTTTTAAAAATAAGAGATTACTATTTCCGCGAAAATGTTGTATTTGTAATTGCTAATTGATTTTCCAAATAACACGAAAGAGCTGTTTCTCGTGTATAATCATGATATTTCGCGTTTATAATTTTCAATTCATTTCTTTTGGATAAAAGGTGATTATTTAACATGCGCTAACGTTTATTTTCTTGTCCATTACATTTACAATTTATATTTGTAATGACACATCAATCGTTGTAAAAAATTCGTTCTTCGAAATCATTTTGAAGCGTCGTTTTCAAAAATGTGCATGTTAAAAACTCGTCATGTGTGTTTAAATACGGAGCCATTTATTTCTCATAATGCATTTAGTTACACAGGAGAAAAGCGGGATCAACGAAAAGATTGTGAATTTCTCACGTAGCTGGAAAAGCCATCTGATGGAACATCGACGATTTTTAAGTCGTCTTTTCCGACCAAGTATCTACGTCTACGCTGCAGCGCTATTGGAGAAACCTTTAGAGTGCTTTTCTGATTTTTAGAATGCAGAAAAATTTTGATATGCCGAATAAAGAGAAAGAAAAGGGGAAAGCCAAAAAATAAATGACTAGCTACGCTGTTATTCGTTTGGATAATTGGACAGAAAAGAAACGAATATTTATGCAGAGATGAAAAGTGAACTTTGACAGGAGAAAGGGATCGTGAAAAACTCGAAAGAGGTTTAATAAGAGGACACTGCGGGAACTTGAAGACAAATAATCAGAACGCAATAAGAAAGCACTTTCTTTCCAAATGTAGTAGGAATTTAGCCAAAGCACTGGCATCGAAGATTCTGTAATGGCGCCTAAACACACAAGTATTCCGGCGATAAATAACAGTAAAGGGAACGATGAAAAAGAGCTATAATCCAGGAACTCCAATTCCACGAAAATACAGATTAACACCGAAATTATCCACTTTGAGAGCTTTCACCCCTAGAATACATTTGCCGATGAAGTATCGGCCAGACTGCAGTCTAAAAAGGGGAAATAGTAATTTGAACGCAAACCACACGGCAGAACTATTCGAATCGAACTGGAAAGCAGTCATAGAATTGCCTGTTAACATTTCTACATTTGTGCAGAAGCGGGAGTGGATTTCGTGCGGCGCAGCAACCTTATGCAACGTAGAATTATGCATAGTTAGAGGTCTGCGGATGCACACGAAGAGGCACGGTGTTCGAAGTAGAAAAAATTTATACGATCATAATGCGATATTTCGTCGGTAGTGTGATGAAACTTTCGAAATCAATGGATAGCAGAAATGTTCATTCTAAATGTGACAAAATGTGACAAAATGTTGAGGACGGAATCTTGAACTTTGGTAAAAGTTAGATTACGTTCAAACTTAGGTTTTGAAAATAGATAAGATTTTGCGAATTTTTTTCATAGGTAACTACAAAATGAAGAATCCCGATGTAACAAGTAACTTTCAATGCTTTTTATATGAAAATTTCCTTCAAATCAAGATAATAGAGTTTCAAAACTCTATTATTTATGAGAAATATTGCAGCATATCTTTTGCTTCGTTTAAATTAGATGTCATATTACTATCTTTGGCATACAAGTTCTCGATCGAGTTCGAAATTTGGATGTAAAACGTATATTTGTTGTATTTGCTGGCAAATCCTCGCTCGATTTTGCACAATTTTCGAGTGGTGCAAAAGGACAATGATAGAGATGAAGAAATAAAAAAGGAAAAGAAGAGAAAGAAGGATTGTTCTGCGCAGAAGGAGTACAAACGAGGTTTGAAGTAGCGAAAAATAGCGGAGGAGCGAACGGTGCCCTGGCGTCGATACGCATCGGCTCGTGGCTGTACTCGCGGAAAAGCAGCTTGGAAATGGGACTGCGTCAGCTTGAAACTTGAATGAGCGGGAACGGAACTCTCTTTTCAGCGTTACGGCTCGTAATTCCAAGCGCTACGCGGTTTCCACCGTAAGCGTTTGGACGAGCGACGAGTTTATTAGCCGGGGGATGGGTGTCTTTTATCGTGCTATCCCACCTGATGTGGGCAAACGTACAACACTGTGCAAGAGTACCAGGCTGTCTATGACAGTGATCTCATAACAGCCACCTGTCATGCATTTAATAGCGCGACTGGCGAAGCTGAAAATCATCGACTTGTAATTTATTATTTTCGTACCTAGTTTTCGCACGTTTCGTTGTAATCTCTAAACTTAATTATTCCACTTTATTTAGCAATAAGTTAATTTTTACAACTAATTCGCGGTTTTATAGTTCCATTAATTTTATATTTACAACGATGCACTTTTTAAGAACTCGATGATCTTCGGTGAATTGAGAAATTGATTAAACGACTCGAAATTAAAAACTGTTTTCTGCAAACTTTTGAAACAATTTGGAACAAAGTCAAAAATAAGATTAATTCATTGGTCATTTGTGTCTTGAAAAATTAACATTCTGACTCTAAAATCTAAAGTGTAATCTATACTGCTAAAAATAATTTAAAATATGTACGCGAAAACACAATGCAGATGTCACGAAACGAATTTATTAAAAAATTATTTAACGAAATTTGCATTTAAATTAAATATGTTTATGTTGATTTGCAAAAATAAAACGTCTGGCAGATGATTTAGGGCTTTTACGGAGTAAAAAGATTATTGTTGTAGCGCTTTAACGAAAGGAATGATTGAAAATGTTTGGAAATGTTGGAACGGTAGTTTTAAAACGACAGGTAACTGCGTTATGCGAATGGAAAAAAATCGTACTCTTCAAAATATTAAAATACACTTTTTGGAATACATTTTATTCGCAGGTTGAACAGTTCGAATGTACTTTTCGTAGCATCATAAATTCCTCAGGACGTGCAAGTTTTCAACGCTGTGCATTTTTATGGTTTTTAAAGTACCCTTGCTATTTTCTAACTTGTAAAACATTTATCTTCTGTTTCGTTCAAACAGTTAATATATCGTAGGTACATGTCTATACAATACATTCTCTGAGTACGTCATTCGTTCTCATGAGTGGAGAACGTACGAATAAATAAAACATGTTGCTCGAATAGCGGAGCACTCGGACAATAAAAATCCTGCTACATTTCTAAGCACAAAAATTTCTAAGAATCGCAGTCGAACGAGAAAATAAAGAGGAGGAGAAGGAAGGAAATATAATCTATCGATATGAAAATTAATCACGAGAAAATTATTGCCCCAAGAATTAAATGAATTTCGAAACAAATATTAAATTTAAGGACATCTATGCAAATAGTTATTTAACAAATAAAGAGAATAAAATAGTTTGTATCAAATTAATTGGAAGAAGATTAATGATTTTACGAAATTGTTAAAATAGAAACGATATAAAGTGTTAGCTTCATAAAAATTTTTAAGTAACGAATGTAAAGCATTGAGCTCAATCTCATTGATATTAACTTAAATTATCGTTCTTATCAACCACTATTTAAATATTTCGCATTAACTTTATAACCATGTGCACAATTCATGACCCTCAGTTCAGAATCTCATAATTTCGAATCCATAAAATAACATACAAAAGTATAAAAAATGTTTAAAGTACAATACTCTTAATATTTTCTATTTATTGTAGATGACATTTCTTAATTATCTCTGTAAAAAGAAATAAAATTCCACATACAAGATCCCAATAATTTGAAATCAAAAACAGGAAGCATGGATCATCATTCATGGATCGAATTCAAATTAATTTGAAACATCATCTTCAAATTATTGTTATAAAGAAAATGCAATTGACTAGAAAGCGCAAATTAGTTAGAAGAAAATTATTAAATTGCTATTTGACAACGTGAATTTCGAACTTTGAAGCTGATTAACTCGAAAAACGTGTAAAATACTTTCAAAACCAACAAGACTCGAACAGTTCAGAATCCTCGCAAATTTCCATCTCAAAGCTAATTAATCCAAGAAACGCGTGCATCGTCTTCAGAATTTTTCAGCAATTTCCGATTGCGGTTTACCCTGATTATACGAACGAAATACTTAATAACGGAAAATTGGAGTTTTCGTTCCGAGCAAAAACAGGCGTGGCGCGGCGTGTTTTAGAATAATAGAGAAAGATGGTTTAATGTTCGGCCAGGTGTCTAATATTGCCGGCGTATTGCACAATGCCGCGAGTGGTGGTGCACTCATTCGCGAATCCGGTGAAGTGGTTTACGGTCCTCTGGCCGCACATGTGACAATGTGGACACAATATACAAAATACGCAAATTGCTGTCACAAAGAACGTGCATGGGGATAGATGCTAAGAGCTACGTTGCATTTATGCCTTCCACGCCTCGTTTCCCTAAATATTTCGTTCAAAATATGCAACGATGATGTTGCAGGACATAATCCACGATACTATTGTCTGGAAGCATCCGTGCAGTTTCGCGTTTTTTGAGAATACACGATGAGACTTGCTTACGTTCAACGTAACTTTTGCTTTCAATCGTATCTGACGGTAAGCAATTGTACGAATGATAGATGTCGATCAAAGTGGTGGTTGATTTCAAACGATGAAAGTGAAAGAACAATGAAATAAACTACTTGTTCACGAATATTCCTTGTATCTGTATTATCATTTACGCTTTCAATCCTTTGCGTGGGACAACCACGCAGTATCAATAGCTGTTGATGCCGATGATTGATTCAATGAACGAATCAGAATGATTTTAAATTGCGTTTATCGAACGTCGAGAATAATTTAATTCTAGAATATCCTCTTTCCATTTATATATGTTTTTATAGAGAATTAGTTATTCGTTATATTTTTCAATTTATTCAAATATCGCAATCGTTCAATTCTGAAGTACGAAGCACCGAAATTTATCAAGTAAAAAATAAAAAATACTATAGCTTCTTTTTCTCTCGAAAAGAGATACAAAAAAATCGCACAATATTCACATTCCCCGTAAATCGCTTTAATCACCACGATAATAACGTAGCAATTATATGCATTTCGTGGTATAATCGTATTTATTTAATTAAAGCGCCGATATGTTTCATAATACAATTGCATTTAATGAACGTATCAGTGCCGTTTCTATTATTCGCCGATTCCTCGGGCACTTAATAAAGAGAAGAGAGGGGGGGAAAAAAGAAATATTTAAAACAAACGAATAGGAAGAAAAGTGAACAGAGAAGAATCAACTGACACTCTAAAACACTCGTTCCAACCGGGAACGCACCGCAAATCGAGAAAATTACTCGAGCAAATTAAAACGTCCCCATCCCGAGCGCTTTGCCCCGGAATACCCGATTCTTCCAGGAGGAAGATAATTAAATCTACGAAGAAAGCAAAACCGAACGTCACAAGGGTCGCGAGAGCAGAAACGACTTCCGGGCATTTAATCGGGCCGAAATGTTTTTCCATTGTTAGTTTCAGACAATCGCTCTCGTTTGTTCTCCCTTCTTTATCTGCATCTGTCTCTTCGCCGAAAGTTCGAAACGAACCGGCTGAAAATTTCGTTCCTATTTTAGATTTTAATTTAGATATCACTTCGTACCTTGACCTCACAACCGGAGAACAGATTGATCGACCTGACAAACCGCCACGTTGAATCACTTCCGGCAAGCTTATGAAACGAACGCTGCGTGATACGCTACTGAAAACATTTGTTCGCCAGTGTCAGCATCGAATTCATTAATTTAAAGTTTCCAAGTGATTTAAACTCGATGAAACTCGACGATTACGTCGAGGATATTCATGCATTTTTGAAAAATTTAAAAGCACGAAACTGTACGAATGTACGAGTATGTCTAATACGAAAAAAAAAAAAATACAATATTGAGATGTGTACTAAAAATAAATGTAGTTAATATCAATTGACATAAGAATATGTCGTATTAAATATTGTATTGAATTGTAATATTAAAATATTCGATACGTGGAACAATTTTCCGTGGAAAGCATTTTAATATTTTAATAACACTGAAGACGAGACTCGACTATCGTAATTGCGTTCAAAGAATATGCACAACAAGAATAGATTCACGTCTTTGATAAATAGTTTTCCCTAAATCATAATAGATTTCCAATAGGAATCGTTCTGATTTCCTTGGTTCTCGCGCGTGCAATTATTACTGGCGAACAAATAAACGGCAAAACGGAATAATTGTTTGTGATACTTTCGTTTCATAAATATGTGTACGTAAGTAGAAAAGCTCTTCGATTTACAGGGAACAAATATGGAGAGTCACGAATCGTTGACCTGATCCGCTACTAATAAATTGGCCACGGTTAGAGCACTGAACGATCCCGTCGGTTACAGTTACGATCGCATTATGAGAACTGATGGCTCGCCCTTCACGCGAGTCGGTTTAATATTGCGCAGCTATTTTATTTTCTTTTTTTATTCTCTCCGTTCGAAATTGTCGACTCGAGTCGATGAGTATTTACGGCACACGTGCGCCCGAGTTGTCTCATTTCGTACGAAAGTTGTTTACTTTTGTAGAGGACAAAGTTTCGTGAAATTTTTACCCACACAATTTGAAGTCGTTATATTCTTCCTTATATTTCTCATATATATTGTAATTCACTTATGTTATATTCTTCCTTGTAATTCATCTATGACAATTTTATCACTGAAAGTGATTTTAGCGGGGGTGTTCGCGCGCTGTGACATCAGGGGGTTTCCCCTTCCGTGATTGGTTTGATGTCGCGAGAGAAGCACCTTGTTGGTCGGAATTCATACCGATACTAAACACTCGTAAGCCGAAGGAAAACCTGGACGCTCTCTCGATTCCCCCTCCCTCGGCTCGTGGGCGCAAGGTGAGGCACAAAGTCCGATGTATTTCGCACGTGTTCGGAAAAGTTCCACGTCTCAGCCCAACGGTCGAGAGCCTACCGCAGAACAAACCGGGGGACAGCAGCATGGAAAACTCTCCCGAACAGGAGGTAACCCAGAAAATCGAGCCTCTCTCAGGTGCAACGCTAATGCAACGAAAATTAGCGACTGGTTGATTTGGGTCACGTGATTCGCGAGAGGGCGTGGGGTAGACCTCGAGTGGCGTCGTCTGCTATTGAGCGATCATGCCTGTAATTTGTTTCGTATCGATTCCAATGTTTGCATATCGATAAAATTTTATGGCAAAAAGGTCGTCTTCGTTTCCTAGTCAGAAGACAGTTGCTTCTGGCAGTGAGACAAATCGCACTGGGGTACAAGTCGTGCAATTTTTTATTTAATGTTTCTTTTTTTTTATTTAAACACCAGGTTGTCCCATAATAAACATATGATTTCTGAATAAAAGAAACCTTTCAATGTATAGAATATATTTTTGAAGAACTAAATTAGAAGAATTCAATTACGAGTTGATACGTTTCGTTAAATTTTGACGGGACGGTTTCAAGTTTTACTACTACAATCACAACAGTCTCATATATTACGGAATATTAATAAAACGTCGAAATACTTCACGCGGCACACCGTAATGTTACAAATATGGTAAGTGAGCGACGTGGAGCTTATTAAAATTCCGAAATTTAAACAATGTTTAGTTTAAAAGTATTATAATTACACGCTGTAACAATCCTGCGAATGCCTCGATTTGATAATTAGAACGCAGTTGTATAAAACAAAACCGAGCAATGTTTACTGCGAACGGAATATACGTTGGCGTTTCGTGTCTTCAGGAAATTGGAATTTCGTATTTCGTATTTCTGGAAGCGAGAGAGGGAGTGCGTGGAAAAGGAATACAAATGAAATAACGCGAATGATATATTATATCGGTGTTTGATTTCACAACATACTCGTAAACATCGGGACAAGCAGTGCAAGTTTGTTTCGGAAAGCACCCCGGAGGCTGCAGAAACAACATCCACGTGGTATTTGCACTCTGAAACACGAATCTCAACTTTTACTTGCCGGCGAGCTCCAAATGACATTGTTAAAACCACATTTCATTAAAGTAAAGTAAATAATGAAATCAGCAAGCCTGTCAAATAAATTTCATCGATTCTCATTTGCTGGAACGACAACGCTACAACGCTACGGAGTACAACAATATCGAATTCGGGATTTTAAATGGCGGACGATACTGGTCGCCGATGCGCAGATAAATGGAAACTCGCCTGCAGTTTTGTCACAATTTATTTTCAAATTAGTGTCGTTACACACTGTGGAATGAAGTATCTGAAACCGTAACGAGCGTTTTCGTAAAAGAATAAAATTTAATGTTATGGATTTTTAAAATTTTGCTGCTTTTAAAGATTTAAACGGAGAGTAAGTTGTTAAAATTGGATCGATTAAATTTACTTATCAATGTCGTAACTTCTTGTGTATAAGTTAATGTATATATGATTTATTAATATTGAATTAATGTAATTAATGTATGATACATTACGTAGAATTTTATTCAAAAAACTCGTCTCCGTCATTTGATGCGAGAATTGTGTATTACAAATTGTACATATCTCTTCGTAAAAATGTCAATACATTAACTACAATCTTATTTTATCATTAATACTTAATGCCTGACATGAATCGTGTACTTTATTGAAATTGTCTCAAAGTTAAATATCCAATTTTAAAGAAAATATCTTTCTGTCTTTGCTATTACTATAACTGTCGGTGTAGAAGACGTAAGGCTTTCATATGATTGAAAGTTTACATTCTTTCTGCCAATAAAATGTCTTTAATTTAGTTTCCTCAATTGCTGAAACTATAGTACATTTTTACACGTCAGTCAGTAAACTAGAAAATCGAAAAATCGTGAAAATATTCGTATAATAAAAGTCGATCTGCGATTTTTCTCGGGCAACGAGAATTTCACGCACCGTGATCCATGTTTCGAATAAAACCGTCGTTTCTCTCGTCGAACAGCTCGATTAAAGGCGATTACCAGAAACGGGACGACAAGAGAGATGAAGATCGCGATCGTGTTCATCGCCAACTCTCGCGATCTTCATTCGAACGCGTGCGATCTCGCTTGGCATCGGCGATACCGGCAATAGTGATTACTCTTCCTGACAACTTAGAACTGTTAATCACTCGAGATACTTATCGAGCCGCGATTTCTAGCCCCGTTTTACCACTGTTTTTCGGTATTGATCTCGCGTACATGCTTCGTGTTGCTCCACCCTGCGAGCGTGAACACTTTTAAAGCGTGAACGTTAAAATCGTTAATTGCTCAATCTTGCTCAATGAAAATGTGTAAATGATTTATAAAGTATCCGAAGTAGAATGTTTGTTGAACGAAACAAACTTCTATTTAGATTCCGTTGTTGCGTTCATGAAGATTTAGAACCACCACGTTTCGATAGAACGTACGTCTACAACTTTCCATGAAATAAGTACCTCCCCAGTAGGGCCTCTATGGTCCAAAATTTCATTCGTCACAAAATGATAACCGTTTTCTCCAATTAAAAATCCACCAATCAATAATTACTACAATCAAGTCATTTGCTCTTTCCAGAAATCCCGAATAAACGAAATATTTTCGAATCTTTCAAAAGATTAACCATCGTGCGATCTTAAAGCGATTTATGGAACAAAGCGAAACGAAATTTCGAAAATGCAGATACATACGCACGTAACAAGATGCGCGATGTCGGGAGGGTTAATCGTCGACGATCGTATTTGTCCATCTTCCGAACTGTAAACAGAGCGTCTGCGACGCAGAGGGTGCCGGAAAGAGCGGAGGGTTGGCAACGAGAAAAAAAATCAATTTGTCCCGACGTGACATCCTTTGACGATCACTTGGCCGAAATTTCGCGAGGACAGCCTGATCGAGAAGCAGTAGCGAGCCGCGTTGCCAGATTCCACCCCCTCCTTTTCTCCTTAATGGGCCGCGAAAAGAGGGTTCCGTTGCTCTCCGCCACAGGGCGAAGCTACCGCCGACTAATGTCTTTGTCATGTTGACTGTCGACAAATCGCCCTTTGAACACAACCCCGAGCCCTGCAGCGTGCCGTCAGGGGTGCACGGTACCTTTCCCCAGCAAAGGCTTACGTCACTGCACTACGAGCTAACTAGTTTCTGAGCCGCGATAAAAGAGAGAGAAAGGCGGAGAAAGGGACGTGGGGTGTGTTGAAATCAGGAAAAGCGCAGGGAACAAGGAGGGGAATGATAGTGGGGTATCGAGCACATCCGCCGGGATTTTTCCGCTCCGAGCCGGGAGGAAATCGTCAGGCGAAAAGTCGTCAGGGGGTGGAGAACAGGAGGCGAAGGTTTAGGTTAGCTCCCTCCTTTCGATGGGATGGTGTTTAAAACCCGTGAAACGAACCATCCGCCGGGTGTTTCTTCGAAGTCCAGTTTCTACGAGAGTTCTATTTTGCGACTACGATTATTTTCGACTGTTACGACGAACCAGATCGCGCCTCGTCGTCGATAGAGCTGAATCGGATTTGTTTGAGGAGATTTCTCTCTCGGTGAATTTCTTTCGTGGATTGTAGACTTAACCGGAGTTATTGTTAGACTTTGGTCGGTGAATTTTACATTAAATATTTTGTAGAAGTGTGTGAAAGTATAAATGGAGGGAAAACAAGTGTTGTCAGACTACACGCGTTACCATCGTTATTATTATTGTTCGAATTATTTTAATTTAATGCTAATTCGTCTTCCCACATTAACAACAATCATCTTAAATAATTCCGTTTTGTAAAATTGATCCTGTGTAAATAACATGTCAGTTTGAACCTCCTTCCGTCTGCCGTGATATTTAATTAGTTTAAAAGTTAAACCAAGGAGAATCTGGACGCCTCCGTAAAAAGAAAATTTCCTCCATTCCCTTCCGACTTTCATTCCCCTAAAGCCGACGTAAAACCATCAAAGACACGGAAATCTGTTCCACTCTGGCAAAACTTTCACGCTGTTCGCTGCTGTTCAACCCCGTTTTCCCGCGCTCGCAACACGCATGCCTCCCACGCGTCCCGTTTCATCCCTTCGTTTGACATTCCGGAGACAGATACCGATTCCCGTAGCCCGAGGCAAGAATCCTGGGATTCTCTGCCTGGAACACGTTCCTCCTTCCCGTGTTTTGTGCACGTGCGAATGAAGGGACACACGAGGGTTATGAAAAGCCTGCAGCTACCTGGAGGCTGCTCGATTTCACAAAGGGTGTAGAAATGATCAGCAAAAGTGTCTGCGAACGCGGGAGCAAAAGTACAAATATACTTGCACTAAACTTTTGGAAGACTAAAGTGGAGGTTACGCAAGAGTTTATTTTAGTTATTAAATTGCGAATATTTGTACAAATTTTTATAAATACGTAAATATAGATGAAGAAGTAACGCCTATGTACAAATTAGTTTCACTTAGATGTTATAGCAAGTTAAAAAAAAAAAAAACAATAGCAATTAATTTTTGATATTTTGTGTGTTTCTACCGTATGTCTATTCTATACATTTTCTTGCATTGCAGTCATTTGGTATTTTATTTATCAAGTCACTCCTCATATTCCATAAAAATTAATCTATCAAAAATGCAGAATTATCGACACTGTGCAATATTAAATTTCCATACAAATTTTTGATTTTGTATTTGTCACATGTTCATTGTACTATGCTATCAATTATTCGTATTTCTCTCTCTCCAATAGTATAGAATTTTTTTCAAATTTTTATTAAAGTAATCGATAAATTTCAAATAGCTATCTGTTAAACACTAAACGTATTTTACTGTTGAAATTATTAAATAAATTAGAAAAATTCTCATTAAACTGTGACAAGGAAATAAAAATTTCGGACTTGTTTTGGAAGGGGGTGGTTTGTAATTAAAATTTCACAGAAGAATAAGTAACTTTAAAGATAACTGATTTGATTCACGTTAATGCTGTTTCATTTCATCGTTGACAGTAAATGAACTTATGATTGCTCGAAGCGATGTTATTGAGGATGAAACTTTTTTTTTTTTTTTTTTTGTTAACAGTAAATAAATATCTGTTAAATTGTTTTTACAATGGAAATAGATAAATGAAAGATCATTTCGTTGGCTGAAATTTTCAAGATTTAAAAAAATAAATAACTTTCTGGATTAAATGTCAAATTCAAAGCAGAGATTATATTAGTTCCAATATAAAATATAAATTCAACTGACGATTAAATGTACAGACATTTTCCATTAAAAAAAATAATAATGAAAATGACATCTGTTCTTTCGACAAGTAAAGAGCGGAAAGCTTAAAAATGAAGAAATAAGTACTGTAAGTGTAAAACTTTTGTGAAGAAAAATTTTAATTTGATTTGAAAGAAGCTTGATATTTAATTTGATAACTTGAGAGAAGCTTCTCTTCCGACTTCTTGCCCTTAGTTTTATCATCAATAAAAAATTAATATTATATGACACAGAGATGGACGAAAATTACCTATCTTCTAACTATCTTCCAAACTAGTAAACTGACCTTTATATGAATTAATATTGTCGAAGATAGAATTTCGGTAACACTGATTTTGCCTGTCAATTTTCTCTTTCAAATCTTCCATAAATGCGCGGAAATTCGCAATTCACTCTGATAAAATTCGAAATTTATCCAAGCTTTCCGATCCTGGATTCTCGTTTTGGATGACTCGCGACGTTTCTCAATTTCTTTTATTCTCACCGTCGACACCGATTATGTTATAACCAAATATTATAACCAAACGGAAGCCGTAAAGCGTAACAGAAAATACCGGAACGCAAGACGAGGGGAACACGTTAACGACGGGTGGCCATAAACGACGAGTTTATCGATGTCTGAAAATTGAAATAAAATCGACGCTAGACTCTCCGGCCGGTGCTCTAATTTCCCGGGGCATAGTGCCTGGCCGGCCGCGCGTTACGGCGACTGGAAAAATATAGTAATGGGTCAATAACGATAGGGTAATACGTTAATGGCCGACGGAAACACTTGCACGTGTCGTGGCAGCGTTACGGCCGGGGATAAAAGCCGTCGAAAACGAGCTTCAGGCGAGCTGAACACTTTGCAGCCATGCTTAAAGACGCCACGCATCGTAGTTGCAATTCAAATTCAGCGAGCGGTTGAACGATTCTGCGCCAGACGGAGTGGTGACATTTTGTCCGTGTTGGCGTACTTTGCGCGGAGTATCGCCAACGAGTGATAAAGCCGCTTGATGCACGTCGTTTATGCATCGTTAAGTTAATTTTTAGCGATCTCCGACCGTGCAGCTAGTTACTTAACGAGCTGCTCTTTCTCTGCCTGTGGGAGATTTTTCAGGAATTTTCCGGAGAAGAGATTTCTCTCGAACGTGGAGAATAACTGACAATGAGTTTTTTTTTGGAAGGAGGAGAGGACGAGGAGAGTATTATACGATTAAATCTGTCAGGGCAAATTATTCGCGAATTTTTGAAGAGAACCGGCTGGGGAGTGATAAGAGAAATTTGCTACGCATTTGTGAATTTTCGCCGGAGGCAGAGAGTGAAAATTAGAAAGGGAGAAATATGAAAGTCGGAATTATATGTTGATTGATGATAATTATTTGATCATTTAATATAGCAGAAGCCTCGTGACGTTACAACGGTTATATAAACCAAATGTCTCGGAGTAGTTTATTGAATTTCTAAAAAACTGCCCTCATTTTCAACACTCTTCTAGCAGAAAAAGATTCTAGAGTAAATGAGAGATGTAAATTTGTCAGTAGATCGAACGAATGAATTTTTCATAATTTCCCTTCTCTCTTCAGATGAACATTTCCTATTTCTTTGTTCCCAAGTCGCAGTAAGGAGGAAAAATGTATGAATAGAAGCTCGTTGTGCGTGACGACAGCGATAAAATTATAGAAAACTTTACTGCGGTCTAAATTATTTAACAATTTACAGCGGC